>JARQOD010000003.1:432186322-432235118 GCA_033576555.1 Oophaga sylvatica | reverse complement strand
CTAAAAGATCATTTTTGTGGAAAAAAATAGGATTTTTTATTTTCATGCCCTGGCATTATAAACTTGTGTGAAGCACTTGGGGTTCAAAGTGCTCACCATAGATCTAGATAAGTTCCTTAGGGGTCTAGTTTCCAAATGGTGTCACTTGTGGGGGGTTTCCACTGTTTAGGCATATCAGGGGCTCTGCAAACTGAACATGACACCCATCAAAGTCTGCATTCCAAAACGTCATTACTTCCTTTCCGAGCCCTGCCGTGAGCCCCAAACAGTTTTTCCCTCCCATATATGGGGTATCAGCATACTCAGGACAAATTGGACAACAACCTTTAGGGTCCAATTTCCTTGGCAAAAATCAAAAACTGGGACTAAAGATGAGCGACTTTGTCTTTTTTAGGGTCGAGTCGGGTTTCATGAAACCCGACTTTCTCAAAAGTCGAGTCGAACGAAATCGGCCGACTATCGGGAAAAGTCGGAGGTCCTGACTGAAACACGAAACCAATGAAAGTCAATGGGGAAGCAAAGTCGGCAGGGAGTGGAGGACAGTAAACACACCTACAGTGCCCATTTCAATTCCAACGACATCAATTCGTATTACTTAAGCTTGGCAACCTTAATTTACTTTATAATAATAGTTACGCATTGAAAACTGGGGGTTATTTGGCTAAAGTTGTGGGGGGGTAGGGCTGCTCCAGGTTTTCGTGTGCCCGGGCGAAAGAGTCTCAGTGGGCCCCTTTAACACATACCACAATTCATGATGCTCCGATACAGCAGAGAAATATAGTTATAGTACAATGACAAATACTTCACTTTTTACATGACATGACTGATATCTATTTTAAAATCTACAATAGCTCAAAAACCGGACAGTATATTCCTCCATACAGTATTATGGCCACCACATAGTGCCCCATACAGAATAATGAGCCCCATATATTGCTCCATACATAACTGGTCCCATATAATGTTCCATACAGTATATGATGAGCTCCACATAATGCTCCAGTATATGATGGGCCCCATATATTGCTCCATACAGAATGGGCTCCATATAATGCTCCATACAGAATAGGCCCCATATGTGCTCCATATGATGCGCCATACCCTATATGATGCCCCATAAATAATGAACCCCATATGATGCTCCAGTGTATGATGGGCCCCATTTGGAATGCTCCAGTATATGATGGGCCCCATGGATGATGCTTCAGTGTATGAGGGGCCAATATAATGCTCCATATATGATGGGCCCCATTTATAATGCTCCAGTGTATAATGCGCCCCGTATATGCTGCTCCAGTGTCTGATGTGCCTCATTTATAATGCTCCAGTATATGATGGGTCCCATGGATGATGCTCCAGTGTATGATGGGCCTATATAATGCTCCATATATAATGGGCCCCATTAATAATGCTCCAGTGTATAATGGACCCCGTATATGCTGCTCCAGTGTCTGATGGGCCTCATTTATAATGCTCTAGTATATGATGGGCCCTATGGATGATGCTCCAGTGTATGATGGGCCAATATAATGCTCCATATATAATGGGTCCCATTTATAATGCTCCAGTGTATAATGGGCTCCGTATATGCTGCTCCAGTGTCTGATATGCCTCATTTAGAATGCTCCAGTATATGATGGGCCCCATGGATGATGCTCCAGTGTATGAGGGGCCAATATAATGCTCCATATATAGTGGGCCCCATTTATAATGCTCCAGTGTATAATGGGCCCCGTATATGTTGCTCCAGTGTCTAATGTGCCCCATTTAGAATGCTCCAGTATATGATGGGCCCCATGGATGATGCTCCAGTGTATGATGGGCCAATATAATGCTCCATATATAATGGGCCCTATTTATAATGCTCCAGTGTACAATGGGCCCCGTATATGCTGCTCCAGTGTCTGATGTGCCCCATGTAGAATGCTCCAGTATATGATGGGCCCCATGGAAGATGCTCCAGTGTATGATGGGCCAATATAATGCTTCATATATAATGGGCCCCATTTATAATGCTCCAGTGTATAATGGTCTCCATATATGCTGCTCCAGTGTCTGATGGGCCCCATTTAGAATGCTCCAGTATATGATGGGCCCCATGGATGATGCTCCAGTTTATGATGGGCCTATATAATGCTCCATATATAATGGGCCCCATTTATAATGCTCCAGTGTATAATGGGACCTATCTATGATGCTCAAGTGTATGATGGGCCCCATATATAATTCTCCAGTATATAATGCTCCCCATATATTGCTCCAAACATTAAAAAAATGAAATTCCTCTCCTCCCTGGGCACTGCTCTACTTTTAACTCCTCAGCGTCGCCATCTTCCAACTCTCTGTACTTGGACTGTTCAGGTAGAGGGCGTACAGACGTGACGTCATCGCGCTCTCTGACCTGAATGTCACTGTCAGGAAACGCAGAAGACGTCACAGCGGTGGAGCAGGGAGAGGTAAGTTTTGCAAGTGCCCACGAGTGGCCCCCCCACCTGCTCAGGGAACTGGCACTTGCCCCGGTGCGCCAGGTGGTGACGCCGGCCTGGGGGGGGGGACAGCTAGTTAGGGAGGTGGAAAAACTGGCATATGTTGAGGTGTAGGCTGGACGTTCAGCAGCTGCAAATGGAGGAATTGGAGAAGTCCGAGGAAGAGGGGGACAAAGAGAGCCATTTTGCTGGCAACATATGTGTCATCAGGGGAAGGTGGTACAAAATCCTTTGAAAACCAGGCATTTTGGGTCGACAGCCGGTTCCTTCTTTCTGTCAGGATTGATCCCGCTGCACTGAAGACTCTTTCTGATAGCACACTACCAGCAGGGCAAGCGAGCTCCTGTAAAGCATACTGGGCCAATTCAGGCCAGTTGTCCAGTTTACAGGCCCAGTAGTCAAAGGGGAATGAACTGTGAGGGAGAATATCGATAGGGGAGGAGAGGTAATTTTGAACCATAGTTGACAACTGTTGTCTCTTGTCTGTTGCAATCGATTCAGTATCACCAGTCGTGTGAACGTTACTCGAGAAATCAGTGCACAACATGGTCAATAATCCCTGTCTCCAACGCCACTTCGGTTGTGTGCACCACGAACACCTCTTACGTTTGGCCCAGTACGGCTCGTGGTAGAACCTGCACTGCTGCTGTGTGCTGGGAATGCCTCTAACAAACAGTTTACCACAGTTGTTTGTTCGCCAATTTTAGCTCTAGGTTCTCTTGTGGCATGATGTTCTGTAATTTGCCTTTATAGCGTGGATCGAGGATGCTGGCCAACCAGTAATCGTCATCCTTCATAATTTTGGCAATGCGGGGGTCCCTTTTTAGGATCCGCAAGACATAATCACACATGTGGGCCAATGTTCCATGTGTCAATGATGCACTGACAGTGGTGGGTGAAGGAGCACTTTCTGCCAAATCCACATCCCTTCAGTCACGCACAAACCCTGTACCTGACCTTGGCAAGCCAACATTTTCTCTTGCCCCCTGAGAAGCATCCTCCTCCCCAAAATAATCATCCCCCCTCATCCTCCTTCTCCTCCTCCTCCTCTTCCTCTTCTTCCTCCACCTCGTACAGGACAGTTACCTGAGCGGGCAATGCCTGACTGTCATCAAGGCTCCTCCTCTTCCTCCTCCGCTGCAGACGCCTGATCCTTAATGTGCATCAAAGTTTGCATGAGCAGACGCATAAGTGGGATACTCATGCTTATGATGGCGTCGTCTGCACTTACCAGCCATGTGCATTCCTCAAAACACTGAAGGACTTTACAGAGGTCTTTCAGCTTTGAACACTGCAAACCCGACAACTTCATGTCTGCCCTCAAACTGCCTGCCCGTGTATCCTCCCACAAATTCATTACAGCCTGCCTCTGTTCGCACAGCCTCTCAACCATGTGCTTGGTGGAGTTCCACCTTGTTGCAACATCTATGATTAGGCGATGCTTGGGAGGTATTTATAGTATAGTGAAAAAGGGTACTGTATCACAAGCGTACAGCTGTATACAGTGTTGGGTTAATTTCAAATCTCCGTATATATTTCAGGAGTCATACACAGACGCTCTCAGGCTCAGTATGGATTAGACAAGAATATAAAAAGCTGAAAAAGGGTACTGTATCACCAGATAGCAGGTATATATAGTATAGTGAAAATATTGTAAATCTCCGTATATATTTCAGGAGTCAGACACAGACGCTCTCAGACTCAGTATAGATTAGACAAGAATATAAAAAGCTGAAAAAGGGTACTGTATCACAAGCGTACAGGCTCAGTATGGATGAGACAAGAATATAAAAAGCTGAAAAAGGGGTACTGTATCACCAGATTCCAAGTATGTATAGTATAGTGAAAATATTGTAAATCTCCGTATATATTTCTGGAGTATCACAAGC
Organism: Oophaga sylvatica; assembly: GCA_033576555.1. Classification (NCBI taxonomy): domain Eukaryota; kingdom Metazoa; phylum Chordata; class Amphibia; order Anura; family Dendrobatidae; genus Oophaga; species Oophaga sylvatica. The sequence continues at coordinate 432,230,743 of JARQOD010000003.1, read as the reverse complement.
GTACAGCTGTATACAGTGTTGGGTTAATTTCAAATCTCCGTATATATTTCAGGAGTCAGACACAGACGCTCTCATGCTCAGTATGGATAAGACAAGAATATAGAAAGCTGAAAAAGGGTACTGTGTCACAAGCGTACAGCTGTATACAGTGTTGGGTTAATTTCACATCTCCGTATATATTTCAGAAGTCAGACACTGACGCTCTCAGGCTCAGTATGGATTAGACAAGAATATAAAAAGCTGAAAAAGGATACTGTATCACCAGATACCAGGTATATATAGTATAGTGAAAATATTGTAAATCTCCGTATATATTTCAGGAGTCAGACATAGACGCTCTCAGGCTCAGTATGGATTAGACAAGAATATAAAAAGCTGAAAAAGGGGTACTGTATCACCAGATACCAAGTATATATAGTATAGTGAAAATATTGTAAATCTCCGTATATATTTCTGGAGTCACACACAGATGCTCTCAGGCTCAGTATGGATTAGACAAGAATATAAAAAGTAAAAAAAGCTGAAAAAGGGTAATGTATCAGAAGATTACAGCTGGATACAGTCTAGGGGTAAATGTAAATCTCCGTATAAATTTCTGAAGTAACAGACACACACCCACAGGCTCAGTATGGATTAGACCAGAATATAAAAAGCAGAAAAAGGGTAATGTATCAGAAGTGTACAGCTGTATACAGTGTTGGGGTAATTTTAAATCTCCGTATATATTTCCGGAGTAACAGACAGACGCTCACAGGCTCAGTATGGATTAGACCAGAATATAAAAAGAAGGAAAAGGGTAATGTATCAGAAGATACCAGACGTATACAGCGTAGGGGTAATTGTAAATCTCCAATTTATACAGCAAACAAAAAGTCAGCAACACTTACCTGCCCAGATCTTGGAACAAATGCACTACAGGATGCAGCCAGCCCATAAAGCAAGATGTTAGCAGAACAGGTGCAAAATACCAGATCAAACAGCCACTCTCCACATACCCATTCAAGGAGAGGGTGACTGCCCAGTATACAAGTGCACAATAGAGGCCCGCATAAAGTGCAGTTCACACAAGGATACTGCATAGTGTCTGGTTCACAGCCTATTAGTCACGCCCCTACTATTCGACTAGGCCAGCACACTCTCAATGCGTACCAGTGTGAACACCCCTCATGTAAGACCAAACGTGCTTGGGCTTGGCTGCACCCCGATAAATATAGTGCAAAAAATTCAAAAATAGTGGGATATTAGTTGATATTTTGGCTAAAATACGTAAGCTTGTAACCTGCGCCAAAGATCCCCACGCTTACAAGTCCCTACATTAAACTATTCAGCAAAGCCACTAAAGGAGACTTAAGGTCTCCAAAAATTAAAATTTATACAGCAAACAAAAAGGCAGCAACACTTACCTGCCCAGGTCTTGGAAAAAATGCACTACAGGATGCAGCCAGCCCATAGCCACACAAAGAAAGCCAATCACTGCAATGCCCTTCTCTAAGATTGTGGTGGCCACTTCCCATGTCATCTCGTTGCCCACAATGTGCGTCTTGCTCATTGGCTGAAAAAAGGCGCCTGCAAGCATTATGGGAAAACCGACTTTGGTGCTCGGGTCGACGACCACATGGCCGACGTCACGCTATGGTCGGGTTTCGCTCGGCGAAACCCCACTTTGGCGAAAGTCGGTGATTTTTTAATCTGACCGACCTGTTTCGCTCAACTCTATTGGGGACTGAAAAATCATTTTTGTGGAAATTTTTATTTTTTTCACACCCAGGCATTATAAACTTTAGTGAAACACTTGGAGGTTCAAAGTGCTCACAACAGATCTAGATAAGTTCCTTAGGGGGTCTAGTTTCCAAAATGGTGTCACTTGTGGGGGGTTTCCACTGTTTAGGCACATCAGATGCTCTCCAAATGTGACATGGCGTTCAATCTCAATTTAGCCAATTTTGGTTTGAAAAAGTCAAACGGCGCTCCTTCCCTTCCAAGCCCTACCGTGCACCCAGACAGTGGTTTTCCCCCACATATGGGGTATCGGTGTACTCAAGAGAAATTGCACAACAACTTTATCTGTCCATTTTCTCCTTTTACCCTTGTTAAAATAAAAAAATTGCTTGCAAAAATCAATTTTGTGACTAAAAAGTTAAATGTTCATTTTTTCCTTTCACGTTGCTTCAGTTCCTGTGAAGCACCTGAAGGGTTAATAAACTTCTTGAATGTGGTTTTGATTACTTGAGGGGTGCAGTTTTTAGAATGGTGTCACTTTTGGGTATTTTCTGCCATATAGACCCCTCAAAGTGACTTCAAATGTTAGGTGGTTCCTAAAAAAATGGTATTGTAAATATTGTTGTACACGTCTGTGTATATGTGCATGTTTACATGTGTGTGGATGTCTGTATATGTACATGTTTACTTATGTTTGCACATTTGCGTATGTGTGCACATCTGTGTATATGTTGTGAGGCAGTGACCGGGATCGTTTACAAGGGACGTTATATTTCCCCCAGAATGTGTACAGAGACCTATTAAAGCCATTGGAGTGCATTGTAGTCACACACACAGCTGCTGCTGCAATGCAGGAATGAAGGTGAGCAATGACCTAGTCAGACTACCTGGCTAAGGCAGATTAAGTAAAATCCGGCAGGGCCTTCATTTCTTGGAGGAGGTCATAGGAGGCAGTGGGGCGGCCTCCTCCCTCCATCCCGGGTTTTCCAGTGGCTTTTGCCACAGGTCTTTAAAACTCCTGCACTAAGGATTAGTGTTGTTCTATGTTGGGATCCTGCGAGGAGCATAGCAGGAAAGCTCCACAAGGTTGTGTGTAGCTGAACCCACGCCTGGGACGGCTCTGCACCTGTCAGGCTCTGTTCGGCCCGGCGCGGCCGTTGTGCCCGGCAACCAGTGTTTATGGACTGATGTTAACCCGGCTGCGTACCGGAGGACTTTTCCTGTTTTACCCGTGAGTTGCTGAATAAAAGCTGTTTACTTTGGACTTGCTTGGGTCACTGCCTCAGTTACTGCACGGTGTGAACACCGCCGCCTTAGAATTGGTTGGAGAATGCGGGCATTGTGACTGAGGTATACCCCCACCGGCAGCTTCATGACCCCAATCCGGCCGGCCACTTTTCAGCCTCAACCCGTGGACAAAATGGAGGAGCTGGTAAAGCAGCTGGTAATTACACAACAGCAGCAGCTGCAGTTCCAGCGGCAACAGCAGGAGCGGGAGCAACGGCACAATGAGCAACAGCAGCTATTGTACCAGCAGCAGCAAAAAACAAACGAACTGTTGCTGCAACAGATTTCTGCACTGCGAGAGACCTCGACGGCACCAGCCCCTGAACGTCGCGAGGCCCGAGACAGGGTTCGCTCAGCGTTGAGGAAGATGGGACCGGAGGACGACGTGGAAGCTTTCATGACAGTTTATGAGCGCACAGCGGAGCGGGAAAACCTACCCGCCGGCCAGTGGGCAGAAGTAGTAGCTCCGTTTCTGGTCAGCGATGCACAAAAGGCCTACTTCGATCTCAGTCGGGAGGACGCCCAGGACTACCAGAGGCTCAAAGGTGAGATCCTTGCCCGACTGGGGGTTAATACATACGTGAGGGCTCAGCGTGTATTTTCATGGGCCTACGTGGAGACACGACCCGCGCGGTCTCAGGCTTATGACCTCCTGCAGCTGGTAAAGAAGTGGCTCCAGCCAGAGACTTTGTCTCCAGCCCAGATGGTGGAGAGGGTGGTGGTTGACCGGCTGGTAAGGACTCTGCCAGCTGCTATCCAACGTTGGGTGGGGCAAGGCGACCCCGGCACACTCGACCGGTAGTCAGTTTGATCGAGCGCTACTCGGCCACTCAAGACTTTATTCGAGACTCCGCCCCCTCTCGGCTGTCACGCCGATCCCTGCCAACCCAGGAATCGGGAAAGGGGTCGCGTCCCTCTGCTGGGGACAGTCAGCACCGTACCCGTGCTGAAGGGGAACCCCGGAGTGAGAGTGGCAGGAGACCGGTTCCCTCCCAAACTGTCATAAGACCTAACAGTACCTCCACCCTTAGGTGCTGGCGGTGTCAGGGACCGGGACATGTGATGGCTAATTGTCCCTGACTACGGAACCCATGGACTGCGGATATAGCCGCCGGGTCTCAATGTATGCCCAGACCGTCTGCACAGCAACCCTCGACCCCCAGGACAGTGAACTCCAACTATGCCAGGTACTGGTTAATGGGTACCCTACGGAGGCTCTCCTGGACTCAGGGAGCCTCGTGACTCTGGTATATGGGTCACTAGTGGCAGGAGATAACCCCAGCGGACGGCAGGTCGGGGTTGTATGTATCCATGGGGACCTCCGAGAGTATCCAACTACGGAGGTAGTTTTGTCCACGCCATGTGGAGACATAAAACATGTGGTGGGAGTGGTAAAAAATCTTCCCTATGGGTCTGTGTTGGGAAGAGACTTGCCCCTGTTCTGGACTCTGTGGAAAAACAAAATCCATTCTCCCCTGGTAAAATGTATTACAGATGCTGTACCCGACAACCTGCCGTAGGGTGTCCCATATAGGGATAGAGTGTGACCCCAATAGGTTTCCCTTAGAGGTGCTGGCAGGAGAGGTGGAGGAGACCGCATCGATTCCCGAGCTGGAAGTGTCCAGGGCCACGTTTGGGACAGCTCAGCTACAAGATCCCACCCTGACTCAGGCGCGGGAAAGGGTGCTAGAGGTAAACGGCGTAGCCCAACAGCCCAATGCAGATATGGTATTTCCACGCATGGTAGTCAGTGGTGAGTTGCTTTATAGGATAGATAAAATCAGGGACGAGGTTGTGGAACAGTTGGTAGCACCTCAGTCGTATCGTAGGGTGATTCTAGATTTGGCACACTCACACTTGCTGGGGGCCACTTAGGGGAAAAAAAAACTCTAGAACGTATCTTGCAGCGGTTCTTTTGGCCGGGAGTTTACGCGGAGGTCAAAAGGTACTGCGAATCCTGCCCCGAATGTCAGTTGACCTCACCCACTGCAAGTTTCCGTAGTCTATTGGTACCCCTGCCCATAATAGAGGTACCTTTTGAACGGATTGCAATGGATTTGGTAGGGCCCATTGTAAAATCCGCCCGTGGCCACCAACACATACTGGTGGTCGTCGACTATGCCACCCGGTACCCGGAGGGTATACCACTACGCCACACCTCGGCAAAACTTATTGCCCGAGAACTGTTTGCCATGTTCTGTCGCCTGGGACTACCTAAGGAGATCCTGACGGATCGGGGGACCCCCTTTATGTCCAAGGTGACAAGAGAACTGTGCAAACTGCTAAAAATTAAACAATTGCGCACTTCGGTGTACCACCCTCAAACCGACGGGTTAGTAGAATGGTTCAATAGAACCCTCAAGTCCATGTTAAAAAAGGTGATTTCTAAGGATGGAAGGGATTGGGACATGTTGCTACCCTATTTGATGTTTGCTGTCCGTGAGGTACCCCAGGCTTCCACAGGGTTCTGTCCCTTTGAGTTATTGTACGGCAGACACCCTAGGGGTCTGTTGGACGTAGCCAAAGAGACATGGGAACAAGAGCCGACTCCACATAAGAGTATAATTGAACACGTGGCTAGTATGCAGGACCGGATCGCGGCGGTCATGCCCATCGTGAAAGAACATCTGTTAGATGCCCAGGCAACCCAGAGGCGCACATATAATAAAAGAGCCAGAGTCAGGTCTTTTAACAAGGGCGATCGGGTATTAGTACTGGTACCCACAGCCGAGAGTAAGCTCATGGCCAAGTGGCAAGGGCCATATGAGATTCGAGAAAAGGTGGGGGAGGTAAATTACCGGGTGTATCAGCCCGGAAGGAGGAAACCTGAGCAGATTTACCATGTAAACCTGCTAAAGCCTTGGAAAGATCGAGAGTGTTTAGTTACAGACATCACCCCGGGCATATCACCAGAGAGTTCTCTACCTTCAGCCAGGGAAGCATCCAAGGGGGAGGTCAGGATAAGTGATGCCCTCACTAAACAGCAGCGACGGGAGGCTCGCTCCCTGGTGCAAAACAATACCGACGTGTTCTCAGAGCTACCAGGTAGGACTACGGTTATCCAACATGACATTGTCACCGAACCTGGGGTAAGGGTGCGAATAAGACCGTACCGGGTGCCCGAAGCCCGGAGGCAAGCCATTTCGGCTGAGGTAAAACAAATGCTTCAGTTAGGCGTCATAGAGGAATCACGGAGTGAGTGGGCTAGCCCCATTGTACTGATTCCAAAGCCAGACGGATCATTACGCTTCTGTAATGATTTCCGGAAATTGAATGAAGTGTCAAAGTTCGACCTTTATCCAATGCCCCGGGTGGACGAGCTGATTGAGAGACTGGGGCAGGCCCAGTACTTTACCACGCTCGATCTCACCAAGGGTTATTGGCAGGTACCTCTCACAGATTCGGCGAAGGAAAAGACCGCCTTCGTAACTCCGGAGGGTCTATTTCACTATGTGGTCTTACCTTTTGGGTTACATGGGGCCCCGGCTACATTTCAGAGATTGATGGACATAGCGCTCAAGCCTCATCAGGAATACGCGTCCGCGTATCTAGATGATATCATCATATTTAGCACCGACTGGCAAACGCACCTAACACACGTACAAGCGGTGCTGGATTCTCTCAGAGCCGCGGGGTTAACGGCAAACCCAAAAAAATGTGCGATAGGGCTGGAGGAAGCTCGATATTTGGGGTATGTGATAGGCCGAGGAGCTATCAAGCCCCAAATCAGTAAAATTGAGGCCATAAAAAACTGGCCTAAACCATCGAGTACAAAACAGGTGAGGGCGTTCCTTGGCATCCTTGGGTATTACCGCCGGTTTATACCTAATTTTGCCGGGCGAATGGCGGCCCTAACCGATCTCTTGAAAGGAAAGAAAACGGTAATGGTTCGGTGGAACCCTGTTGTGAATGGGTTTGAGATGAGTTCTGAGCAGAGGCTTCCTCTAGTGGTTACAAGCGGTGCTGATCTGTCTAGTGAAGATTGTGAGGACTGGGAATCAGGTGTTACTGACTGGTCTTATATAAGGGAGTCACCTTCCCATCAGGGTTGCCGGTGATCAATTGTTCTGGTCTGAATCCTTCATTCCTGTTTCCCTTGTAGCCTGCTGTGTCGTGTCTGCATCTCCTGCTAACAGATAAGACATTTTCTTCTTTTTGTTTTTTGTGCTATATTTTTGCATTTTGTCCTGCACTTCTGTGGGGGCCTTCAGGGTCCCCTCCGGGGGCTTTTGCCCTCTCAGTTTAGTTCAGCCACTGATGTTTGTACTTTTGCTTTTTCCAGTTTTTTCAGTGGCTGCTGTTTTGATTTTGTTACACCAGAGAACTAATTTAGGTGGAAGAGGTCGTGTGATCTCAGGCGTTTTTGAAATTAGTAAAGTTGGTGCTTTTCAGGGTTTTCTGGGATTGCAGTAAGTGCCCTTCCTATCCATTTCTATTTAGTTAGTTTGGGCCCCAGCGTTTGCTCATACTATTTTCTTTCTGTGTCAGTATTTCATCTTGTCTAACCGCCATTACATGTTTGGGGGCTTTCTGTTATCTTTGGGTTCTGCTCCGGGGCAGATAGCTTTCCTATTTCTATCTTTAGGTGTAGTTAGTTTCTCAGGCTGTGACGAGGCGTCTAGGACCAACGTAGGAACGCTCCACGGCTGCCTCTAGTTGTGGTGGTTAGTCAGGGTACTGCGATCTCATAGATTCCAACTGCTCTGGTGTATTGCCTTTTTTGCCTGCACTCCTCAGCTGCCGAAACATAACAGTATCACCGGCCCAAAAATTTAAAATTGTATGGTACTCACAGAAGGGAAAAAATATTGTGAAAGAAAAAAGGTTGTCAGAGTTGTCAGAGATATTTTTCTGTTTGTGGCTTTTTTTTTTCCCTCTGTATCTCTGGTGCTGGGGATCTTTTCTCTCAATGAGTTTGCAGTATGTTCTGGCCGTGTGGATCAGCTTGCCGCTGAGGTTCGGAGTATTGCTATCTATCTTGCTGGGTTGCCTGTTGTGGAACCTGGGATTCCCATGCCAGATTTGTTTTTGGGGATCGAGCTAAGTTTCAGAATTTCAAAAATAATTGTAAATTGTTTTTTGCCTTAAAATCTAAGTCCTCAGGGAACGCAGCGCAGCAGGTTCAAATTATCATCTCTCTCCTGCGCGGCGATCCTCAGGATTGGGCTTTTTCCCTGACACCTGGGGATCCTGTTTTGAGTGATGTTGATGCATTTTTTCAGGCTTTGGGGTTATTGTACGATGAGCCTAATGTCACTGATCAAGCTGAAAAAGCCTTGTTGGCATTAAATCAGGGGCTTTATGACGCTGAGTTATACTGTCAGAGATTCCGTAGGTGGGCAGTCCTGACCAAATGGAATGACGACGCTTTGGCAGCCCTTTTCCGGAAGGGTCTGTCAGATAATGTAAAGGATGTTATGGTGGGATTCCCTGTCCCCTCTGGTCTCAATGATTCTATGTCATTAGCGATTCAAATTGACAGACGTTTGCGTGAGCGGAGAAGTATGCGTGGAATAGTGTTGCCTTGTGAACCAGCTTCTGAACCCATGCAGTGTGATAGAGTGGTGTCTGGGGCACAGAGTCATGAGTTTCGAAAGCGCAATGGGTTATGTTTCTACTGTGGTGATGCCTCTCATGCTATTTCAGTCTGCCCTAAGCGGGTAGTATTCAGACTAAGTTTTTATTAACTGTCACTCTGATATGCTCTCTGTCCTCATTTTCTGCTCAGGCTTTCGTTGATTCTGGAGCAGCTATTAACCTGATGGATTATGATTTTGCTAAACGTTGTGGGTTTCCCTTGATACCCCTACAGAAGTCTATTCCCCTACTGGGGATCGATTCTACCACTTTGGCTGAGAATAAACCCCAGTTTTCTACTCAGGTGATAATGAGGGTTGAACCTGATCACCAGGAGTGCTGCAAATATTTGGTTCTGTATAATCTGCAAGACATTATCGTGCTGGGTTTCCCTTGGTTACGGTCTCATAATCCTGTTTTGGATTGGAAATCTGTGTCTGTAACCACTTGGGGCTGCCAATGTGTTAATACCAACACTCCTGTTTTTTCTGCCTCTCCCCAGGCTCAGGATGTTCCTGACTTTTTGATTGATTTTTCTGATGTGTTTAGCGAAAGTAAATCTGCATCCTTGCCTCCCCATAGGAGCTATGACTGCGCTATTGAATTAGTGCCGGGTAGTAAATTCCCTAAAGGTCGCCTTTTTAACTTGTCTGTACCTGAACATGACGCTATGCGGTCTTATATCAAGGAATCATTGGAGAAGGGTCATATCAGACCATCCTCTTCACCCTTAGGTGCCGGTTTTTTCTTTGTGGCCAAAAAGGATGGTTCATTAAGGCCGTGTATTGATTATCGTCTCTTGAACAATATTACTGTGAAATATCAATACCCGTTACCCTTGATTTCTGACCTGTTTTCCAGGGTGAAAAACGCTACTTGGTTTACCAAGCTTGACCTCAGGGGGGCGTATAACCTTATTCGCATTAAGCACGGGGATGAATGGAAGACGGCATTCAATACCCCTGAAGGGCATTTTGAGTACCTAGTGATGCCCTTTGGGCTCACTAATGCTCCTTCCGTCTTCCAGTCCTTCATGAATGACATTTTCAGGGATTTTGTGGACAAATTTCTGATTGTTTATTTGGATGATGTCTTGATTTTTTCTGTTCGAACTGTGTTCCAGATTTTGAGAGAGAATGCTCTGTATGTGAAGGGATCAAAGTGTCTTTTTGGCGTACAGAGGATCTCATTTCTGGGATTCATTTTGTCCCCATCTGTTATTGAAATGGACCCGGTCAAGGTTCAGGCCATCTGTGATTGGGTCCAACCTACTTCATTAAAGGCTCTTCAGAGATTTTTGGGTTTTTCCAATTTTTACCGTAAATTTATTGGTAATTTCTCGGTTATTGTTAAACCATTAACTGATTTGACCAGAAAGGGTTCTGATGTGGTGAATTGGCCTCCTGAGGCAGTCTCTGCATTTCAGGAACTTAAGCAGAGATTCACTTCTGCTCCTGTTCTACAGCAGCCTGATGTTTCTCTGCCATTTCAGGTGGAGGTTGATGCCTCTGAAATTGGGGCAGGTGCCATTTTGTCCCAAAAAGATCCAGAGACCTCTAAAAGTAACCCTTGTGCCTTTTTCTCTCGAAAATTTTCTCCTACTGAACGTAATTATGACGTGGGTAATCGGGAGTTATTGGCCATGAAGTGGGCTTTTGAAGAGTGGAGACATTGGCTGGAGGGAGCCAAACATCAGGTGGTGGTCCTTACGGACCATAAGAATCTGGTCTATCTGGAATCTGCCAAGCGACTCAATCCTAGACAGGCCAGGTGGGCCTTGTTTTTCACACGTTTTAATTTTGTGGTTTCCTTTCTTCCTGGCACTAAGAATGTTAAGGCGGATGCCCTCTCGAGGAGTTTCCTTGCGGACTCTCCTGAGTTATCTGATCCTTCTGTTATTTTGAAAGAGGGTGTAGTTCTTTCCGCCATCTCGCCCAATTTGAGACTTGCTCTGGAGGGGTGTCAGGAGGATAGGCCCGAGTGCTGCCCTGTTGGAAAATTGTTTGTCCCGGACCAGTGGAAGAAGAGTGTGATGTCTGAGATTCATTGTTCCGCATTGGCTGGGCATCCCGGAATTTTTGGTACCAGAGACTTGGTTAGTCGGTCCTTTTGGTGGCCTACCTTGTCTCGTGATGTCAGGGAATTTGTGCAGTCCTGCGGGACTTGCTCTCGCTCCAAGCCTTGCTCTCGCTCTAGTGGTTTGTTGATGCCATTGCCTGTGCCCAAGAGACCATGGACCCATATCTCTATGGATTTCATTTCCGACCTTCCTGTTTCTCAGAGAATGACCACCATCTGGGTAATTTGTGATAGGTTTTCCAAAATGATACATCTTGTGCCATTACCTAAGTTGCCTTCCTCCTCTGAATTGGTGCCGTTGTTCCTTCAGCACGTGGTTCGTTTACACGGCATTCCTGAGAACATTGTGTATGACAGAGGAGTCCAGTTTGTTTCCAGATTTTGGAGGACTTTTTGTTCTAAACTGGGTGTTCAATTGTCTTTCTCCTCGGCATTTCATCCTCAGACCAATGGTCAAACTGAGAGAACAAACCAGACATTGGAGAATTATCTAAGATGCTTTGTGTCTGCTGATCAGGATGACTGGGTCTCTTTTTTGCCTTTGGCTGAGTTTGCTCTTAATAATAGGGCTAGCTCTACCACTTTGATGTCTCCGTTTTTCTGTAATTCTGGGTTTCACCCTCGATTTTCTTCAGGACAGACGGAGGCTTCTGTCTGTCCAGGTGTTGACTCTGTTGTGGAGCGTATGCAACAGATTTGGGACCAGGTAGTGGAGAGGTTGTCCCTCTCTCAGGAGAAGGCCCAGCGGTTTGCTAACCGGCATAGGACTGATGGTCCTCGGTTTAAAGTGGGGGACTTGGTCTGGTTGTCCTCAAAGAATATTCCTATGAGAGTAGCATCTCCTAAATTTAAGCCTAGGTTCATTGGACCTTATAAGATCATGGAGATTATTAATCCTGTTTCTTTTCGTTTGCTTCTTCCAGGGACATTTAAGATCCATAACGTGTTCCACAAGTCCTTGTTGAAGAGGTTTGTTGAGCCAGTGGTTGCTGCTGCTGTGCCTCCTGACCCTGTTTTGGTTGAGGGCAATCTGGAGTATGTGGTTGAGAAAATATTAGATTCTCGTTTTTCTAGACGGAAACTCCAGTATTTGGTTAAATGGAGAGGTTATGGTCAGGAAGACAATTCTTGGGTGTTTGCTTCGGACATCCATGCTAGTAGACTTATCCGTGCGTATCATAGAACTCATCCTGACCGACCTGGTTGCTCAAATGAGGGTTCGGTGACTCCTCCTCAAGGGGGGGGTACTGTTGTGAATGGGTTTGAGATGAGTTCTGAGCAGAGGCTTCCTCTAGTGGTTACAAGCGGTGCTGGTCTGTCCAGTGAAGATTGTGAGGACTGGGAATCAGGTGTTACTGACTGGTCTTATATAAGGGAGTCACCTTCCCATCAGGGTTGCCGGTGATCAATTGTTCTGGTCTGAATCCTTCATTCCTGTTTCCCTTGTAGCCTGCTGTGTCGTGTCTGCATCTCCTGCTAACAGATAAGACATTTTCTTCTTTTTGTTTTTTGTGCTATATTTTTGCATTTTGTCCTGCACTTCTGTGGGGGCCTTCAGGGTCCCCTCCGGGGGCTTTTGCCCTCTCAGTTTAGTTCAGCCACTGATGTTTGTACTTTTGCTTTTTCCAGTTTTTTCAGTGGCTGCTGTTTTGATTTTGTTACACCAGAGAACTAATTTAGGTGGAAGAGGTCGTGTGATCTCAGGCGTTTTTGAAATAGTAAAGTTGGTGCTTTTCAGGGTTTTCTGGGATTGCAGTAAGTGCCCTTCCTATCCTTTTCTATTTAGTTAGTTTGGGCCCCAGCGTTTGCTCATACTATTTTCTTTCTGTGTCAGTATTTCATCTTGTCTAACCGCCATTACATGTTTGGGGCTTTCTGTTATCTTTGGGTTCTGCTCCGGGGCAGATAGCTTTCCTATTTCTATCTTTAGGTGTAGTTAGTTTCTCAGGCTGTGACGAGGCGTCTAGGACCAACGTAGGAACGCTCCACGGCTGCCTCTAGTTGTGGTGGTTAGTCAGGGTACTGCAATCTCATAGATTCCAACTGCTCTGGTGTATTGCCTTTTTTGCCTGCACTCCTCAGCTGCCGAAACATAACAGAACCCTCAGGCAGAAGAAGCCTTTCAGTCCATGAAGTTGGCCCTGTGTGGACAGCCGGTCCTCATCAGCCCCAACTTCAATGAAACCTTCATTGTACAGACAGATGCCTCGGAGGTAGGACTAGGGGCAGTGTTGTCACAAAAAGTGAATGGTGAAGAGCACCCGGTCACCTACTTGAGTAGAAAACTTGTCCCGGCAGAGAAAAACTATAGCGTAGTAGAGAAGGAGTGTTTGGCTATTAAGTGGGCCTTGGAATCACTACGTTATTATTTACTCGGGCGTCAGTTCCGCTTGGTGACGGACCACTCACCCTTGGTATGGATGAGGAATGCAAAGGAGAGGAATGCGCGAGTCACCAGGTGGTTCCTGTCACTGCAAAATTTCAGTTTCTCTGTAGAACATCGCCCTGGGAAGTTGCAAGCAAACGCGGATGCCCTGTCCCGGGCACCCTGTATGGTGGCAAATGTTCAACCCCACAAGTTTGAACAGAGTGGGGGGATATGTGAGGCAGTGACCGGGATCGTTTACGAGGGACGTTATATTTCCCCCAGAATGTGTACAGAGACCTATTAAAGCCATTGGAGTGCATTGCAGTCACACACACAGCTGCGGCTGCAATGCAGGAATGAAGGTGAGTGTAACGAATGGAAGCGGAGGCAGAGGTGGTGAAGTTCACATTCGTTTTTCTTTTTTAATGTGGAACCTCGAGACCGCGGTCCGGGGGGCTCCGAAGGGGGCGTAACTAGTGAGCCCCGGGTACCCGTAGTAAGGTCCCTCGAACAGGACCAGAATGGAATACCCGGAGGACACAGGTGCTACCTCCAGTTAGACCCCGGACACGTGGCAGCTGTCCCAGAGGGACCAAAAGGGTAAAAAGTATTTACAGAGTCCGTGGAAAGTTCTTAACGGAGAAGGGTAAGGTCCTGGTCCAGAACGGATGGTAGAAGGCTGGCTTCAGTGACCTTGTCACGGTCCACGGGTACGGATGGCTGATGGCGGAACGGGATGACACTTGCGCCAGTAATAGCTGAGATTGTCCAGATATCCAGATACGGGTTAGCAATGATCTGAGGAGACAAACAGTATCAGCGAAGCACAGAGACTGCAGACGCAGCGCAGACAGAACAGGCACAGAACCGGATGTAGCAATGATAGAACACGTTGCTCCGGCACTCCCCTAATGGTGGAGTGACCAGATATAGTACTGAGTGCGCAGCCATTGGATAATTAACTATTTCAAAAGATGCACGCTGCCCCTTTAAGAGAGGCGGTGGGCGCGGCCTCGCGTCCTAAGCCGACTGTCTGGAGGCCTGCCAGCAGCGTGCCAGGAAGTGGAGGAGGACTCAGGACGCCGGAGAGCAGATGGGACAGGAGACCCCAGCCCACGCACAGACCGCCGCAGAGGGACAGCCCGAGGAACAGGTGAGTGAGCAGAACGGAGTGCAGAGGCAGCGCTGGTACTGGGTGTAACAGTATCCCCCTCTTTACTCCCCCTCTTTTTCAAGCCTGCGTGAAATCTTTTAAGAAGAAGAGGGGCCTTGATGTTCTCTTTAGGCTCCCAAGACCTCTCCTCAGGACCAAAACCCTTCCAGTCCACCAGGTAATAGATCCTACCTCTTACTCGCTTAGAGGCCAAGATATGTTTTACCTCAAAAACATCATCCTCAGAGACCGGATCAGGAGTGGTACCCGGGTCCTTAAAAAAGGAACTCAACACTACTGGTTTGAGGAGGGAAACATGAAAGGAGTTAGGTACTCTTAGAGAATTAGGCAATTTCAGTTTATAAGAGACCGGGTTGATCTGTCTCAAAACTTCAAAGGGACCAATGAAACGAGGACCCAATTTGTATGATGGTAACTTCAGACGGATGTACTTGGAGGAGAGCCATACCTTGTCTCCTGGACGAAAGATGGGAGCCTCCAAACGTCTTTTGTCCGCATGCGTTTTCATACGTTGAGAAGCTTTCTCCAAAGCCGACCTGGTCTCTCTCCAAATGTCCGAGAAATTCTTTGACAAGGTATCGACTGCCGGAACATCCGACAATCCCGAGACAGGAAGAGGAATTCCGGGTTTCAGTCCAAACACAATCTGAAAGGGAGACTTTCCAGAAGATTCACTTACTTGATTGTTGTAGGAGAATTCCGCCCAGGGCAGTAATTCTACCCAGTCATTATGATGAGCGTTGACGAAGTGACGCAGGTATCCAGCCAGGATTTGATTGATCCTCTCCACTTGCCCATTAGACTGGGGATGATATGCAGAAGAAAAATCTAGTTCAATTTTTACCATTTTACAGAGTCCTCTCCAGAACTTAGAGGTGAACTGGACGCCCCTGTCGGACACGATGTGGAGAGGAAATCCATGTAGACGAAAGATGTGCTGGATGAAGTGAGTGGCCAGTTCTGGAGCAGACGGGAGGCCAGATAGCGGAACGAAGTGAGCCATTTTAGAGAAGCGGTCCACCACAACCCATACCACTGAGCAGCCAGAAGAGATGGGAAGATCCGTGATGAAATCCATCGCGATGTGCTGCCAGGGAGCGGACGGAATCGGAAGAGGCAGAAGCCTGCCGGCTGGTAGATGTTTAACAGTTTTGTTACGAGCACATGAAGGACGTGCTGCGACGAACTCCTGGATATCATTGACCATGGTAGGCCACCAGTAATACCGGGAGATGAGTTGCTGCGTCTTTTTCTGACCAGCATGGCCAGCCAACTTAGAAGAATGACTCCAGCGCAGAACACGAGTACGGTCAGAAGCAGACACGAAAGTCTTCCCAGGAGGAAGCCGGGCCAGATCAGTGGAGGCAACAGAGACTAACCTAGAAGGTTCAATAATGTGCTGAGGTTCCTCCTCCAGTTCAGGAGGCAAGAAAGCCCTAGAGAGTGCGTCTGCCTTGATATTCTTATCAAAAAACTGACCGGCACATCCAAACTTAGATTCAGTGTGAACAGGTGCTAAACCTAGAGTCACCAACTCATATACATACAAGAAGAAAGGTAGCACACTGTAGCGCTATAGCTTGCAAACACGAAATATGAAAAATATGAAAAATTAATTACATCATTACCTTAGAAATATGAAAACTTGAGAAGTCTTAGCGCATAAGATGGCCAAATTATGTGAGCCTGATAGCCACGTCAAGGCTCTTCTCGTATATCAGGTCCCTAACTAATGCCTATCCTCGCTTTAGAAAAGTCTGTCTGCATGGGAACCTATGAATCCTCTTTCAGACTAAAATCTAGGATTCATAGGTTCCCATGCAGACAGACTTTTCTAAGCGAGGATAGGCATTAGTTAGGGACCTGATATACGAGAAGAGCCTTGACGGGGCTATCAGGCTCACATAATTTGGCCATCTTATGCGCTAAGACTTCTCAAGTTTTCATATTTCTAAGGTAATGATGTAATTCATTTTTCATATTTTTCATATTTCGTGTTTGCAAGCTATAGCGCTACAGTGTGCTACCTTTTCTTCTTGTATGTATATGAGTTGGTGACTCTAGGTTTAGCACCTGTTCACACTGAATCTAAGTTTGGATGTGCGTCAGTTTTTTGATATGTATTCATTTACCTTCTGCCTGAGCACTCCACCTGGTGGTCACAGGCCTTTTAATCACAGCAGGTTCATCACCCCTCCACAGAGATGTAGATTTTAGTCTGAAAAGAGGATTCATAGGTTCCCATGCAGACAGACTTTTCTAAAGCGAGGATAGGCATTAGTTAGGGACCTGATATACGAGAAGAGCCTTGACGTGGCTATCAGGCTCACATAATTTGGCCATCTTATGCGCTAAGACTTCTCAAGTTTTCATATTTCTAAGGTAATGATGTAATTCATTTTTCATATTTTTCATATTTCGTGTTTGCAAGCTATAGCGCTACAGTGTGCTACCTTTTCTTCTTGTATGTATATGAGTTGGTGACTCTAGGTTTAGCACCTGTTCACACTGAATCTAAGTTTGGATGTGCCGGTCAGTTTTTTGATATGTATTCATTTACCTTCTGCCTGAGCACTCCACCTGGTGGTCACAGGCCTTTTAATCACAGCAGGTTCATCACCCCTCCACAGAGATGTAGATTTTAGTCTGAAAAGAGGATTCATAGGTTCCCATGCAGACAGACTTTTCTAAAGCGAGGATAGGCATTAGTTAGGGACCTGATATACGAGAAGAGCCTTGACGTGGCTATCAGGCTCACATAATTTGGCCATCTTATGCGCTAAGACTTCTCAAGTTTTCATATTTCTAAGGTAATGATGTAATTCATTTTTCATATTTTTCATATTTCGTGTTTGCAAGCTATAGCGCTACAGTGTGCTACCTTTTCTTCTTGTATGTATATGAGTTGGTGACTCTAGGTTTAGCACCTGTTCACACTGAATCTAAGTTTGGATGTGCCGGTCAGTTTTTTGATATGTATTCATTTACCTTCTGCCTGAGCACTCCACCTGGTGGTCACAGGCCTTTTAATCACAGCAGGTTCATCACCCCTCCACAGAGATGTAGATTTTAGTCTGAAAAGAGGATTCATAGGTTCCCATGCAGACAGACTTTTCTAAAGTGAGGATAGGCATTAGTTAGGGACCTGATATACGAGAAGAGCCTTGACGTGGCTATCAGGCTCACATAATTTGGCCATCTTATGCGCTAAGACTTCTCAAGTTTTCATATTTCTAAGGTAATGATGTAATTCATTTTTCATATTTTTCATATTTCGTGTTTGCAAGCTATAGCGCTACAGTGTGCTACCTTTTCTTCTTGCCTTGATATTCTTGTCAGCTGGACGGAAATGAAGTACAAAATTGAAACGGGCAAAAAATAATGCCCAACGGGCCTGACGGGGATTCAGTCTTAAAGCAGATTGGAGATAGGCAAGGTTTTTATGGTCGGTGAATATGATTACCTGGTGATGAGCTCCTTCAAGAAGATGTCTCCATTCTTCCAGAGCCAATTTGATGGCCAACAGTTCGCGATCACCGACAGAGTAGTTCCTTTCTGCAGGAGAAAAAACCTTGGAAAAAAAAACCACACGAGATCATCCGCCCGGTAGACGACTTCTGGGTCAGAACTGCTCCTGCTCCTATGGAAGAAGCGTCAACTTCAAGAAAAAATTGCTCACTAGAATTAGGACGATGGAGAACGGGTGCGGAAGCGAAGGCTTTTTTGAGAGAAACAAAGGCCTCTTCTGCCTCGGAGGACCATTCCTTAGAGTTTACACCTTTCCGGGTTAAGGCTGTGATTGGAGCCACTCGGGTGGAAAAGTGTGGAATGAATTGCCGGTAGTAATTGGCGAATCCGAGGAACCTTTGTATGGCTTTTAGCCCAGACGGACGAGGCCAGTTGAGAACTGCAGACAACTTCTCCGGATCCATCTTTAATCCTGTGGAAGATACAATGTACCCAAGGAAAGGCAAAGAGGACTGCTCAAAGAGGCATTTCTCATATTTGGCATAGAGCCTGTTCTCTCTCAGTCTTTGTAAGACCAGGCGTACTTGCCTCCGGTGTGACGTCAAGTCAGCAGAAAAAATCAAAATATCGTCCAGGTAAACCACGACACAAGTATAGAGCAAGTCCCTGAAAATGTCATTAACAAATTCCTGAAAAACCGCAGGTGCATTGCTTAGGCCGAATGGCATTACCAGGTATTCATAGTGGCCGTCACGGGTGTTGAAGGCTGTTTTCCATTCGTCTCCCTCTCTGATTCGGATCAGGTTGTAGGCCCCTCTGAGGTCCAATTTGGTGAAGATCTTGGCCCCTCGGAGACGATCAAACAGCTCTGAAATAAGAGGCAATGGATACCTGTTTTTTACCGTGATTTGATTTAGACCCCGATAGTCAATGCAGGGCCGCAAGGATCCGTCCTTTTTCTTTACAAAGAAGAATCCAACTCCTGCTGGTGACGATGACTTTCGGATAAATCCTCTAGCCAAATTCTCTTGAATGTAGTCCGACATGGCCTGAGTCTCTGCCTGTGAAGAGGATAAACTCTCCCGCGAGGGGGTGATGCTCCTGGAAGAAGCTCTATCTGACAGTCATACGACCTGTGTGGAGGTAGTCTCTCAGCCTCTTTTTTCCCAAAGACGTCAGAGAAGGACCAATAGGCGGAAGGTAACCCTGGCAGGGTATCAGGCTGGACTGGAGGCGAAACAGGTTGAATCCGGGTTAAGCAACGATTCATGCAGGTATCTCCCCAACGCAGAACTTCTCCAGTTTTCCAATTAAGGACTGGTTCATGCATCTGGAGCCAAGGTAAACCTAGAAGCATGGGATGGGATAAACCAGGATATACATAAAATCGCATTCGTTCAGTATGCATTAGACCTACCCGGAGTTCCACCAACTCGGTTTGAAACTGGACGGGCTCGGTCAGCGGTTTGCCATCCACGGCGGACACCTGTAACGGATCAGGAAGACGCTGGACTGGTAAGCGATAATGATCCACAACCGCCTGCTGGATGAAGTTTCCCTGCAGCTCCAGAATCCAGTAGACAGTGTTCGGAGAATTTTATTGCTCCATAGGACACGGTGACAGAGATGTGTAAAGAGGGAGAGGACTGCTCTTTACCTAGGTTGGCCCCTCCTACCGGACCTAGGCACTGGAGTTTCCCGACTTTTTAGGACAGAAATGAATCAAATGTTCAGAACTACCACAGTAGTAACAACTTCCCTCCTTGTGACGTGCCTCCCGGCGGCAGGTGGCCAAACTTACATGGTCCACCTCCATGGCCTCGGAGGCGGAGAGTGAAGTACCTGTTTTGTACAAACTAGAGTCCAGGTGATAGGACCTTTTGTCCCGCTTGATCTCCATGGAGCGCTCCTGAAAACGCAGGTCAATTCGGGTTGCCAAGGATATTAGCTCTTCCAAGAGAGTAGGTCTGTCCCGTCCCGCCAGCTCATCCTTGATTCTTCCGGATAGGCCTTCCCAGAAGTTAGCAACCAGGGCCTCATTGTTCCACGATAATTCAGACGAGAGGGTGCGGAATTTAACAGCATACTGAGCTACCGTGAGAGTACCTTGGCGCAGGCGGAGCAGAGCTGATGCAGTCGAAGTGGTACGACCAGGTTCATCGAAAGTCCTGCGAAAAGCCTCTAGGAAAGATTGAAGATCGTTAACCACCGGATCCCCTCTCTCCCATAGCGGGTTTAGCCAGGCGAGGGCTTCTCCTCCCAGGTGTGACATGATGAAGCCCACCTTGGCTCGGTCAGAAGCAAACATATGCCCCAAGATTTCGAAGTGTAGAGTGCACTGATTGAGGAAACCCCGACACAGAGTAGGATCACCCTGGAAACGGGTAGGAGCCGCCAGACGGGGACCTTGATTTGCCATGGGAACTGGTACCTGATTATTGATAGAAGAGTCAGGTGCAGACGAGGACCCTAGGGAATCCATGCGGGTAGACAAGCTGCGTAGATAAGTCGTGATCTTGTCCTGTTGAACTCCCAAACGGGCCACCTCCTGGCACAGATCCGTGGTCGGAGGTCTCTGGGATCCAGCGGGTTCCATGGCCGGAGCAATCTGTAACGAATGGAAGCGGAGGCAGAGGTGGTGAAGTTCACATTCGTTTTTATTTTTTAATGTGGAACCTCGAGACCGCGGTCCGGGGGGCTCCGAAGGGGGCGTAACTAGTGAGCCCCGGGTACCCGTAGTAAGGTCCCTCGAACAGGACCAGAATGGAATACCCGGAGGACACAGGTGCTACCTCCAGTTAGACCCCGGACACGTGGCAGCTGTCCCAGAGGGACCAAAAGGGTAACAAGTATTTACAGAGTCCGTGGAAAGTTCTTGACGGAGAAGGGTAAGGTCCTGGTCCAGAACGGATGGTAGAAGGCTGGCTTCAGTGACCTTGTCACGGTCCACGGGTACAGATGGCTGATGGCGGAACGGGATGACACTTGCGCCAGTAATAGCTGAGATTGTCCAGATATCCAGATACGGGTTAGCAATGATCTGAGGAGACAAACAGTATCAGCGAAGCACAGAGACTGCAGACGCAGCGCAGACAGAACAGGCACAGAACCGGATGTAGCAATGATAGAACACGTTGCTCCGGCACTCCCCTAATGGTGGAGTGACCAGATATAGTACTGAGTGCGCAGCCATTGGATAATTAACTATTTCAAAAGATGCACGCTGCCCCTTTAAGAGAGGCGGTGGGCGCGGCCTCGCGTCCTAAGCCGACTGTCTGGAGGCCTGCCAGCAGCGTGCCAGGAAGTGGAGGAGGACTCAGGACGCCGGAGAGCAGATGGGACAGGAGACCCCAGCCCACGCACAGACCGCCGCAGAGGGACAGCCGAGGAACAGGTGAGTGAGCAGAACGGAGTGCAGAGGCAGCGCTGGGACCGGGTGTAACAGTGAGCAATGACCTAGTCAGACTACCTGGCTAAGGCAGATTAAGTAAAATCCGGCAGGGCCTTCATTTCTTGGAGGAGGTCACAGGAGGCAGTGGGGCGGCCTCCTCCCTCCAACCCGGGTTTTCCAGTGGCTTTTGCCACAGGTCTTTAAAACTCCTGCACTAAGGATTAGTGTTGTTCTATGTTGGGATCCTGCGAGGAGCATAGCAGGAAAGCTCCACAAGGTTGTGTGTAGCTGAACCCACGCCTGGGACGGCTCTGCACCTGTCAGGCTCTGTTCGGCCTGGCGCGGCAGTTGTGCCCGGCAACCAGTGTTTATGGACTGATGTTACCCCGGCTGCGTACCGGAGGACTTTTCCTGTTTTACCCGTGAGTTGCTGAATAAAAGCTGTTTACTTTGGACTTGCTTGGGTCACTGCCTCAGTTACTGCACGGTGTGAACACCGCCGCCTTACAATGTGCATGTCTGCGCATGTGTGTACATTTCTGCATACTGTATGTGTGCATGCCTGCATATGTGTCTGTGTATCTGGAATAGTTTGTATTTTTGTAAGATGTGTGTATGTAATAGTGCATTGTGGTGTGTAAAAACATTCACATGTACGGAGCACATCTACTAAATCTATAAGAGCTTATTCACATTTGTGTGGCAGCAGGAAGAATAAAACTGAATTTTCTCAATGTAGCCAACACTTTTCAGTAAGCCGTCTAACCTGGCTTTAAACGTTATTTACCTGCAGAATAACTCTATGTCTAAAGATAACAAGCATTTGTTGGGGTGACAAGTTTCTTTGAAAGAGGTGTCCAATACACTTGTAGGATTTCACTCCGACTCCTAACATTGTGTAATGTATTATTAAGATTCTGCAGTTTTCACACTTTCTGCGCTCGTCACATCACTGCTCCTTATGCAATTTGTATGGAGTCAGTCACCTGCCAACTGCTTTCTTTTCTGCCTTTCTCATTGTTTCAATTGAGAAAAACAGAAGAAAAAGAGGTTGGCACATTATTTTAATTAGGCAAACATTATATAGGCGGTAATGTATCAAGCGCAGAGAGTGTGAAAACAGCCGAATCATAACAGTATCCTAAAAATCTTGCATTGGATGTGACACGCTAGTGGGACCCCGGCCTGACATGCAATTTTCAATCCACAGACTTTTTATTCTGACATCGTGTTCTTTTTCCATATCTCTGTAGTATGCTTAAGTTTGCTCCTGTATCTTTGCAGTAAACTCAGTTCTGCTACTGTATCTATGCAGTAAGCTCAGTTCTGGTACTGTATCTATGTAGTAAGCTTGGTTCTGTTTCCATATCTATGAATCATCCAAAAGTGATTCAGTTCAATTCATTGTCCAAAAATCGAAGGAGTTTGGCACAACTGCAAAACCTACCAAGATGTGGCCATCCACATAAACTGACATCCTAAGAAAAGAGAGCACTAATTAAGAGAATCAGGAATCAGTGAATAAGCCCATGGTCACTCTGGAGGAGCTGCATAAATCTGTAGCTCAGGTGGGAGAATCTGTCCTATCCACAGGACAACTATTAGTCATATACTCCACAAATCTTGCCTTTATAGAAGAGTGGCAAGAAGAAAGCCATTTTTTAAAGCTGGTCATCAGTAGTCCTGTTTGCAGTTTTCAGAAAGCTATGGAGGGGACACAGCGAGTATGTACAGTAGAAAAATTTGCTGTGGTCAAATGAGACCAAAGTAGAACTTTTTGACGTAAATGCAAAACGCTATGTGTGGTGGAAAACTAATACTGCACATGACCCTGAAAACACCATCCACACCATCACACATGGTGGTGTTAGCATAATGCTGTGGGGAGGCTTTTCTTCAGCAGTGGCAGGGAAGCTGGTCTGGAAAGATGGATGAGCTATAGATAAGAAAATCCTGTAGGAAAACCGTGAGACTGGGGCATAGGTTCACCTTCCAGCAGGACAATGACCCTAAACATTGTGCTAGAGCTACAATGGATGGTTTAGATCAGTGTTTCCCAAACTCCAGTCCTCACGGACCCCACAGGTCATGTTTTCAGGATTTCCTTTGTATTGCGCAGATGGTGGAAGTATCATCAAGGCATCAGGAATTCTCTCACCTGTGCAACACTATGGAAATCCTGAAAACATGACCCGTGGGGGCAGTGAGGCCTGGAGTTTGGGAAACACTGGTTTAGATCAAAGCATATTCATAAGTGTGTAAATGGCCCAGACACAGTCCTGATCTAATCTGTGGCAAGAGTTGGAAATTGCTGTTCACGGATGCCACCATCCAATCTCACTGAGCTAAAGCTAGTTTGCAAAGAAGAAGGAGCAAAAATGTCACCTCTAGATGTGCAAAGCTGGGAGAGACAGACTCCAAAAGATTTGCAGCAGTAATTGCAGCGAAATGTGATCCTACAAAGTATTGACTCAGGGGCTCAAAACAAATGCACGTCACAATTTTCAGATTTATATTTGTAAAATATTTAGAATTTAATTTCCTTTACACGTCACAAATACTTGCTACTTTGTGTTGGTATATCAGATAAAATCCCAATAAAATAAATTTAAGTTTGTGGGTGTAACGTGAAAAATGTGGAAAAGTTCATGGAGTTTGAATACTTTTTCAAGGTATTGCATGTTATAATAATTCATAAACATTAGCAGAGATGTAAAAAAAAATCTTTATTTAGTGTAACAGCATGTTTTAATTGTATATAGCC
The DNA here is from genome assembly GCA_033576555.1 of Oophaga sylvatica. Classification (NCBI taxonomy): domain Eukaryota; kingdom Metazoa; phylum Chordata; class Amphibia; order Anura; family Dendrobatidae; genus Oophaga; species Oophaga sylvatica. Next base: position 432,206,916 of record JARQOD010000003.1, on the reverse strand, counting down.
CTTTTGTTTCAATCCTATATTGAGAGCTTCATCAGTAATTGGGTCTTGATCCCACAGGAGATCCAGCAGAAAACGGAATTTACAAGCAGAAAGGATCACATTGATACACTTGCCTAAAAATATTAAGATCTGAGATAAACTTTTTTTAAACTAATTGAGTCCAAAAACTGTATTACAAAATTTACGCTTTCATGGTTTGGACCTCCTCACTTTCTTCCTCGTGTACAACCACAAATAATGAAGCTTTGGTTCCGAAATGGAATTTACAACCAAGATAGAATTTACAACATATTTAAGGTATGTGCTCACGTTTTTTATGCTCAAAGGAACCCAACAATTTTTTTTCAAGGAGAAAACATTTTAGGTAACTTGTGTTTTTTTTCAGTCATTTCCTAAGCATTTTTCCTATGTTTTTTTTAAAGACTTTTACCATGGTTGTGATTTTTTTTACTGTAGTTTTTTTTTCACTCCATTGAATAATGTAAAACTATGGAAAAATAGGAATGTTGTTTCTTCTAATGATATACCTTAACAATTAATTAGCACAGCAATACAAATATAATACTTCTCCAAGGTAGATATTGATTTTAAATAATGTATTGCTTACAAAATACCAGTTTTTCTTAATATATTTCCTACTGCACCAGGTAAAATCCCAGTTATTAGGTCTCCAAAGAAAGATGATGATGGTTTCTTGGTTTCTTCTTTCAGCCTCCTAATGTCCTCCTCCATCATTTCAGCTCTCCTTTTAAATCCTTCATCCAGCATATCCTTTTGTTCCTGCAAAGAACACATTGGATTAATTCCTTCTGAGAATTAATTGCTAAAAATCCTCTGCCCTGTCCTGGGTATCATGCAGAGAACGAGCCCCTTAACAAATCCTTAGCCTTGAGCCGGGGATATTTATATCTTTCATAACCAAGCCCCTTTTCCTGGCCACAAACCCTTCATGTCCAATAATCCCACTTCACCTACCACCGAAAGGTCAATTGGAAATGAGAGAGAGCACCCCAGCCAGCATCATCTAATGGCAGTTTTTGGCAAACGATTTGCCAACTCTTCAGGAGTCTGGAGGCCAGAAGATTTGCCAGCCCCTTCAGGAATCTGGAGGCCAGAAGATTTGTCAACTCTTCCAGAAGTCTGGAGGCCAGAAGATTTGCAAACTCCTTCAGGAGTCTGGAGGCCAGAAGATTTGCCAACTCTTCCAAGTGTCTGGGGGCCAGAAGATTTGCCAACTCTATCAGGAGTCTGGAGGCCAGAAGATTTACCAACTCTTTCAGGCATCTGGAGGTCCGAAAATTTGCCAACTCCTTCAGGAGTCTGGCCAGAAGATTTGCCAACTCCTTCAGGAGTCTGGACGCAAGAAAATTTGCCAACTCCTTAAGGAGGCTGGAGGCCAGAACATTTGCCAACTCTTTCAGGAGTCTGGAGGCCAGAAGATTAGCCAACTCCTTCAGGCATCTGGAGGCAAGAAAATTTGCAAACTCCTTCAGGAGTCTGGAGGACAGAACATTTGTTAACTCTTTCAGGAGTCGGATGGCCAGAAGATTTGCCAACTCCTTCAGGAGTCTGGAGGCCAGAAGATTTGCCAACTCCTTCAGGAGCCTGGAGGCCAGAAGATTTTCCAACTCTTTCAGGAGTCAGATGGCCAGAAGATTTTCCAACTCTTTCAGAAGCCTGTGATGTCTCTCTGTTTTCCAGGAGACAGCAGGACATTCCAGCAGAATAGGCAGGTATCGGATTAACGATGGGAGCTATTTTGAAACCTAAATTGTGATGGATTACCTTTAGTTTCTCTTGTATCATCCATTCGTTTTCTTTCCTCATATTCTCCCGTTCTTCAATCATTTTCTTTTCCAGCATTTCCACATGCATCTTATAAGTTTCTTTGTCATTCTCCTGTTTCTTCTGCAGTTCCATGTTGTTTTTTTCCAGGATCTCCTTCTCTCGTGCTACATCTTCTGCCTGCTTTCTCTGCTCTGTTGAAATCAATGCATTTATCTTTAAAATTCCCTGATAATCTCATTGGTTTTAATGTGTGCTACCTCAAGGATGCCGTGCTCACTCACTTTCTCAATGGTAAAACATAAAGGTCCGATCTCAGCCAACTACAGGGGTTGTTCCCTTTCAGAAAACTTTAAGTGAAATTTTCAAATTGCAAAAAACACAATTCATTAAAAAACAAAACTGTTCTTTACTTACCCTCCAGGTGGTCCAGGGATGAGTCTCTGCTGCTGCCCTGTTCTTATTAATTAGCTGCAATGCTGACATCACTTCCTGATCACCGCAGCCAATCAGAGAGCTTAGCGGCTCTGAGTGCTCATGGGCAGCGCCGTTGAGATCAGTGATTGGCTGCAGTGCTGTCTATATTGCAGATAATAACTGACTCTATAGCAGCAGTGGAGACTTAGCATTGGAACCAGGAAGGGTGAGTAAAGCAAGTTTGTTTCTTTTTGCAACAAATGGTATATATTAGATAACAATTTCTTAAAGGGGATAGCCCGTTTAACAATCAACCTGCCTGAGTCATTTAGCATGGCTCCGATAAGATGCCACCAGAGAATTCAGGGTGTTAAGGTTCACTGCTTCCATGGCCTTTTTCCCAAAGTTCAGCCTCATGCCAAACTTTGCCATGCTACTGCTGAGTCACATCTGTTATACTGCTATTAGCCTAGCTCTCCATTGGACTCTGCGAGCTTTGTTATTGCTAAGTTATATCTGCTTTACTGCTACAAGCTCTACATTGGACTCTGTGACAAACCTACTGTAGCTCTGCTTTCATAGAGTTAACCCTATTACTTCTGCCGTGGATTTTCTGACAAACTCAGCACTGCTATATCACTGACAGTTGACTAATTTTTCATCACTGAGTTTCTTCATGTTCATTTTGCCCCTCCTATCATCATTCCGCCACTGCTGTTTCTGTTGTCCCATTTGGATCCCCCTGCTGCACCAACGTCATCTGTGCTTCTTTACAACAACTAATCCAAACCAGGGGATTTGAAGATCCACCTCAACAGGTGAAAGATGGAATATAATGGGGCCCAGTAGATTAGAAAGTCCAGGACTTTCAGGTATTCTAAAATCCTACCAGCTAACTTTTTTTCTTTTTCTTCCAGAGTTTTGTCAGCCTGCAAGATGGTGGATTCGGTATGTTCCATTTCTTTAAGAAACTCCTGTAAGACCTCCAGATACTGTGAAGAAGTTCAATAATAATACAGATATGTTATTGGCGATTATTGCTAAGGATGAATATGTATACATTAATGCATTTGTGAAATTAACAACCCCTATTGCTTACTAAGCAGTTGGCCTTCAAAAAATCAAATGCTAAGAGGCAACTAATGTGACCACTCATCCAAATTTTTGTGATTCACACAAATCCAGCAAAATGATGGTTGATTTATAGCGGTCACGAAGTGATTAAAAGAAATAAAATGCTCTTTCACTAGGTTCCTAAAGCAACCCAACTTTAGAGCTGGTTTCTACCTCATTCATCATTGGTCCTTCCAGTGCCGGTTAGACCTTGATGCACTTTCTGATGTTCTGATGTGCGCGACCCCAAATGATGGCGTGGGGTGACGCATGCTCTGATGTCATGACGTTACAATTTGTATCGAAGCCTAGCCAATACCTGAAGCTCTGGTGAAGAGGAGACCAGCGCCAGAATTGGGGAGACCTCAGAGCATTACAGGCAGGGTTTTTTTAGTGGCAATCAATGCTCATTCGATTCGCATTGAATACATTTTGATATAAATGAAATTTTCAGACTGAACAGGAAGGAATCTCACAGATTTAAAGTTTAGCAGATTTACACATTTCCAATGGCCGCTATTCCAGATCACATTTATCAATATTTGAGAGAGTTGAACTTCACGGAAGAAAAAGGGAGGTTCACATTGGACACTAAAAGTATATTTCTAGAGGTACACTTTAAATCTTTTCACTGATGTGCCCTGCAATCAGGAATTAGTTGAAGTACTGGGTAGTGGAGAACCTTCCTTGTTCCCATAACCGTTGCTATAATCTGGTTCTTTAAAACAGTTTGACTGATATTTGCAAATCATTTCTTGATATTTAAAAGAATGTGCGCTCCTATAAGCTGTATGAAATTTTAACAGCAAAGTGGTCAGGAGCAGTTCTATGTACCTTTATCCCTTTGCCTGTAGCCTTCAGATAATTAACCTCCAATGTTTTCTTCTCTTCAGTGAATAATTTATATCCGCCGGCCACCGAGAACTTGCCGTCATTTATTGCCTTTTTCATTCCAGCACTTAACTCCTCTAGTAAGGTTTTGCACTTCCTCACGGATGCCTCTTCATTTTGACATAAATATGCTGCCTTTTTACTTTCCAATTCTTCCTGCAAAAGAAAAACAGGAAAGGAAAAGCCCAGTCAATAAATGTATGCATGATTCACAAATTGTAAAAGAATCGTTCTTCGTGGCCTCGAAAGCCGAGCTGGAGTCAGACAAGGTAAGAGCACCGGAGAACAAAATGCATCTGTACAGATAATAATAGAAAATTGGGCAGAAGAGGAAGAAAATAGTGCCCCAGTAAACCCAAAATTTACTAAATTACAGAGCTATAGCTTGGAGTAAAACCAAATGGACCTTCCATCAGGACAAGTGGACCTGGAGTACAGAGTGACTGATAGTAAGGGAAGTTCAAAGACTGTCAGTACTTCTGATGGTTTTTTCCCAAGTTACATCATTTTAAAAACTATCCACATACCTTTTGTATGTAATGTCATAGCAATGTAGTAGAACCTTTTGCAGGGATAAATATGTAGTTGGTTTCATCACACACTTCCACATCCCAGAAAAATCAACTGTTTGTAGGAGTTCTCAAAACCTAATCCGTTGTCGATCAAGCTTTTTTTATTACTTTACTTACTACGAGCTTTCCCTGGTATTCTTGATTTTCATCCTTGAAGGAAAGTTTCATAAAGATGTTCAGTGCTTCTGACTGACAAGCCTTGTCCAGGTTTAGGAAGTCCTCACAAGTCTCAGTTGGAAATTTGCTTGTATTTTGACTCATCATTTCTTCATACTTAGATGAAGCTTCTACTACGGCTCGAGAGTTCTCAAGTTTGGTCAGGGCAAGAACCGCATTTTCCAAAGAAGGAATTGAACCACTGTGAATTGCCTCTACATAGGAGACTGCAAGGTCCCCAAGACCTAATGATATAGAAGAGTGAGAATGAGACCATTACGAGTTGGACGATCACACACAGAAATGAGAAAAGTCATCCCATACAGTGAGGACCTACCTCTCCCGGTAATCTTGTACCCCCCTGACAGGGATTTAACTTGACTATTTCTATAAATGTAGTCACAGAATTTCTTTGTCTGTTCTACAAAGGAAGCATCTAGCTGAGTTTCTTCAATATTATCCAGGTTCTGGAGAACTGTCTTAGATGCCGGCCGATCAAACACAAAACATTTATGTGAATGGAAGTAATGGAGGAGACACTCCCGGGGAAGGTTGTAGTTTTGTACTGCCGTACTCAAGCCTAAGAAAAAAAATTAAAAGATTTGATTTATATCTGCGTGTTAATATATAAACCATCAGGTTTGGGGGTGACACTCTAGAAGTGGATATATGTAGCAGTCACACCTCTAATGGAGAAGAATAAGCCATCACCCTCTGAAGATTTGCAACTGTTGAAGCTAAAAAGTATTATATAAGTATAAATTCTATATAATGTGATATTAATGCTATGTAATAGGTAATGTAGACATTCACTAGCGTGATAGGAATCTGATAGGCTCCTTTAAATTGTGCTATAATTATTTTAGTAGACAGCTGTTATAGAGTTTCCCCTGGCTCTAGGATTCACACTGGGAAGAGTGAACAATAATCCAGGCCCTGCAGCAGTGAAGGGTCATAGAAGAAGAATTATATTTTTCTAGAAAGTTCTTGGGTGTTTTGTGATCTTTAGTGAAGAAGAAATGAACTGAAGAGAGCAAGGCTGCAAAGAGTGTGTGTGTGATGGAAAGAAAAACAGAGATAGCAAGTGTGTAATTGAATCTGCTAAGTGGCTGTGGATCTAGTATATGACTGGCAATTTCTGTGGACCAAAATAGTGAGACTGGAGACAAGAGAAAGGGGCCAACTCCATTGGAATGGAGCTGAACATCTATAAGGTAGGTGTGGGTTAGAAGGGACCCTAAGACAGCATGCAATGGGCACAGAGTAAATTCTTAGAGCTGGAAGGTCAAAGGCATCTAAGTTTTATATGACAAATAATGTTGAGTAAATTTGGAAAGTCTGTTGGCTCTGAGCTCACATCTCCCTGGAGTACCCTTCCAATTTAGTGTCTTTACACCAAGCAATATTTTATGAATCTGATATAGAAAAAAAGATACTTAACCCAAAGTGCATTGGCTCATAGGAGCTCAGGCAATATGCTTTGTCAGCACATATTGGCTGGTTCCATTAGGAATCAGCAGAATTGGTATTATAATGGGTGATTCACTCACTACTTTACCAGGAAAAATTGTTGTAATTTCTTACAAGATTCGTACTGAAATTTGGACTGTGAATACCTTGGTTCATAAGAAAATGATATTTTAAAGCAGGTGTTGAAAATGTCCACAGTTCACATCCAAACACGTCTGAACACATCACCCTATGTTGTTCGATGTATACTGCAGGATGTCTGGGGTCATAGCCTGGATTTCTCACTAGATGTTCTTTTGGAGCGCCTGAATATTCGTGGCTTGTTGCTTTACACCCAACCTTTCAAATGGCCCCAAAGGAAAAAAATATGGCTGTGTTAAATTAGATAATCTTGGTGGCCACAGTCCCTTGGAGATTACTATATCATCAAACAAAGCTTCAATACATGGATTGGATGGCAGATTTCGACCTCCAAATTTCTTTAGAAACTCTCTATGGCGCCTCTTTAAGGACTCAGTTTTCCAACAAGTTTTCACAATAAAAACACACTCATCCAAACTGTATCTGTACATCGTTCAGTATTGAAAAAGCAATTTAGCAGAAGTGAAGTACAAGCACAACACATAAAGCAAGTCTATCTCGTAGTGGAGACGACCAGCGGGACAAGTTAGAGAGAACTTTTCTCTTCACTGTCATTGAGGTTAATTACTCTCTCTTCTCATAAACCAAAGTATGTACAGTCCAAATTTCAGTACGGACGACTGTCTCTTTTAGAAGTTACAGCAATTTTTCCAGGTAAAGTAGCGAGTGAATCACCCTGTAATTAACGGTACAAGGATTAGGCAACATAACAGTGATTGAACAGTATCATTATACGGACACATCCCATTGACAAGAGGTAAACTCCCAGTTGTTCATTTATAAACCAACACAACACAGAGTTCTAAGAATAGCATAATCTATAAAAAATTTGTACCTTTCTTTAATCTCAAGGCATTTTTCAGATACTCATCCTCGGTGATGTCCTTTCCATCAAATTTCAGCTCTAGGCTAAAATCTCGAACACACCACACAAATGAAGGGAAAGTTCTCTTGAACTCGGACGTGTCATCTTCCAAATCTGCCTCCAGCTCGGATGATTTTACTTTTATCTTCTCGGTAAGTTCTGTGACATAACTACGAGAAGTTAAGGAATTATTTCTATGTCACTTGAAGAAAGGGGTTATCGTTACTTTTAGAAAAGTTCAAAGAAAAAATGACCCCCCCCCCCAAATTTTTTCAAAGTGGGTTTTAGATTCTGTTCATATGGAAAAAGTTATAGAGCTCTTGTGAAGGATACTGGAGTTGGTCCATAGCCTGTTGGTCAATTGTTCCTACACTGTTAAATACCAGGGTGCTGCTAAGAAGGACAGCGAGGGCGAAAATCCAGGAATCGTTTTGGCTGTTTCCCTGAAATAACAAAAAAGAATTTTGTAACACAAAATTATATTCAATCCCCAATACCAGATTTACAACTCAAGAATCCACAAGTGCATAATAGGTAAAGATTTCTGGCCTTCAAAGCCAATTCTCTCCCATTAGTAGATACACCACTCATAAGGCATGGATAAGAAGGTTCTGCATGGTGGCTCATAGAAGATAATCTCCAATGGAGAACCTTCTTCTAAAGTAGATGAGTTGTTCATTTTTGGACAGACTCTTTAACTTGTATATATGGTCAATAAAAGAGATGGGACTGAAAAACAAGTGAAAACTTTGGTGTACATAAAGTGAATCTGGTATCGTAACATATGAGTGTCTTATCTCTACCTATGGAGGGTCAACTTTAGGTCTACGATGGTTTAGATTCCACTGACCTTTCTCCACATCTCCCAGTCCTTCTGTGTCAATCAGCACCAGGGTTTGCTCTCTGTTAAAAGGATGAGGGACACACCACATCCAGATACCTTTGGTCATGGACTGGACTGTCGATCCTAAGGAAAAGCCTGTATGGACAGACACATGATGGTATAAGGAATGGGTTGTGAAAAAAAAAGAGACAGAAGGCATAATGATGAATAATGATGTCCATGAATGGAAAAAGAAATGATGTGGTATGAGAATGGAGGCCAAAAATGGAAGGTACTTCCTACAAAGCCATACTGTCCTCCTTATGAGTTTGGAGGTCCCTGTGTATAGGGTTCTCCTCGTCTGACACATGGTTGCCAAAATGAGACACAATATTCATAAGAGAGTACCTCTACATATTATATGTATTGGAGAGAAGTAAGAGGCCAATATTCAGTTCCTCATACACAAGAATTGTCACTCCATTTTCCAAAAGATTGTGACTTTCAATTGATGTCAATGTATGACCAACGGATATTGACATGGACTTGGAATGTTGCTCTACATATACTTATTTCTCGTCCCTGTCGTACTTCTCTTACCATTTTTACTTCCCGCCAGTCTGTTCATCAGATAAGACTTCCCAGTACGGTATTTCCCAACTATGGCGACAACAACCACCTTCTGAGTAATGCTGGATAAGATTTTTAGAGCATCCTGGTTAACTTGGATTTTCCATCTTCGTGGTTCTCTATCAAACACACTGGACGATTCATACTTGAAAGTCTGTAAATGATAAAAATATAACATAAAATATCCTGTACTGATCCTGAATCACACCATGTACTATACTCCAGAGCTGCACTCAATATTCTGCTGGTGCAGTCACTGTGTACACACATTACATTACTGATCCTGTACTGATCCTGAGTTATATCCTGTATTATACTCCAGAGCTGCATTCAATATTCTGCTGGTGCAGTCACTGTGTGCATACATTACATTAATGATCCTTCCTGAGTTATAACCTGTATTATACCCCAGAGCTGCACTCACTATTCTGCTGGTGCAGTCACTGTGTGCATAAATTACATTACTGATCCTGTACTGATCCTGAGTTACATCCTGTATTATACCCCAGAGCTGCACTCACTATTCTGCTGGTGCAGTCACTGGGTACATACATTACATTACTTATCCTTTACTGATCCTGAGTTACATCCAGTATTATACTCCAGAGCTGTGCTCACTATTCTGCTGGAGCAGTCACTGTGTACTGTAAGGAGCCTAATGGCCGCATAATCGATGGGAGGTGTGTGTCACAGAGATGGCTGCTCTCTGTGATGTAACCCGGAGTATTTTCTTTAGTGCACGTAAGCACAAAGATGTCATTTGGTGCACCTTTGTCCGGGTTGTGGGTAGCTATGAGAGATGGGTGGGTCTGGCTACCCATATACCTCACCTCTGTGTGTAGTTACAGACAATATAATGGAGGCTGTTGTTTGGCACATGGTCTATGTATTGGGAGGGAGAAGGCCTCCTGTGTATGTGGCTCCAGAATGAGCCTGAATGTTGGATATTACCCAAGCCTGTGTGCCCACAGGCCTGGCGGAGAAGAGCCCTGCTATGAACGTTTATGTTTTGTTTTTGCCTCATTTAAAGGCTGTTTACCTTTTTTTCGTGCTTCTGGGTTTATGAAGCAATAAACCCACATGAACTTTTAAAGAACGTGCCTCCTGTTTTTCACCTTTTGCACCCGAGTGAGTACAACCCCTACAGTACATAAATTACATTACTGATCCTGAGTTACATCCTGTATTATACCCCAGAGCTGCACTCACTATTCTGCTGGTGCAGTCACTATGTACATACATTACATTACTGATCCTGTACTGATCCTGAGTTACATCCTGTATTATACTCCAGAGCTGCACTCACTATTCTGCTGGTGCAGTCACTGTGTACATACATTACATTACTGATCCTGTACTGATCCTGAGTTACATCCTGTATTATACTCCAGAGCTGCACTCACTATTCTGCTGGTTCAGTCACTGTGTACATACTAATTATATTACTGATCCTGTACTGATCCAGAGCTACATCCTGTATTATACTCCAGAGCTGCATTCACTATTCTGCTGGTGCAGTCACTGTGTACATACATTACATTACTGATCCTGTACTGATCCTGTACTGATCCAGAGTTACATCCTGTATTATACTCCAGAGCTGCACTCACTATAATGCTGGTGCAGTCACTGTGTACATACATTACATTACTGATCCTATGTTACATCCTGTATTGTACTCCAGAGCTGCACTCACTATTCTGCTGGTGCAGTCACTGTGTACATACATTACATTACTGATCCTGTACTGATCCTGAGTTACATCCTGTATTATACTCCAGAGCTGCACTCACTATTCTGCTGGTGCAGTCACTGTGTACATACATTACATTACTGATCCTGTATGATCCAGAGTTACATCCTGTATTATACCCAGAGCTGCACTCACTATAATGCTGGTGCAGTCACTGTGTACATACATTACATTAGTGATCCTGAGTTACATCCTGTATTATACTGCAGAGCTGCACTCACTATTCTGCTGGTGCAGTCACTGTGTACATACATTACATTACTGATCCTGAGTTACATCCTGTATTATACTCCAGAGCTGCACTCACTATTCTGCTGGAGCAGTCACTGTGTACATACATTACATTACTGATCCTGAGTTACATCCTGTATTATACCCCAGAGCTGCACTCACTATTCAGCTGGTGCAGTCACTGTGTACATACTAATTACATTACTGATCCTGTACTGATCCTGAGTTACATCCTGTATTTTACTCCAGAGCTGCCCTCACTTATCAGCTGGTGCAGTCACAGTGTATATACATTACATTACTGACCCTGAGTTACATCCTGTATTATACCCCAGAGCTGCACTCACTATTCTGCTGGTGCAGTCACTGTGTACATACATTACATTACTGACCCTGAGTTACATCCTGTATTATACTCCAGAGCTGCACTCACTATTCTGCTGGTGCAGTCACTGTGTACATACATTATATTACTGACCCTGCACTCATCCTGAATTACATCCTGTATTATACTCCTGTGCTGCACTCACTATTCTGCTGGAGGAGTCATTACATACATTGCATTACTTATATGGATCTTGGGTTGTACTCTGTATTTTACTTCAGAGCAGCATTTACAATTCTGATGCTGGATAATTGTTATCAGACTGATCCATTAGTTTGCTATCATACGGTTCTGTAGTTCTGTACTGTACATTACTGCACTAGTGAGAACTGCGCTGCAAAAGCAGGAAGAATTTTCCTGTAATTGTTGCAGTTTGTTTTGCAGCATGTAATAGCAGCTTCATAGCTCAGATTCTACATTGCAGAGAACCGTTCATGTTTCCTATATCATAGCACAAACCCTCAAAACCAGAATGTGGATCACTTTTAGGACCCAACTTCATGTGCAGGGGTTTGGGTTCCCACATATCCGACTGGTGCCCTGGCGGGGTGAGATCCTCATCGGATGGATGGTTATGTCTGTCATTAAACAACCCCTTGAAATCTCTATGATACATATATCTTTATATTAGTATATTAATGTTCATGTTAAGGGTTTCCTAATTCACAGTTATGTAACAAAAAGCTAAATGCAAAAGTTTCACCCCACATTAAATTAAAGCTAAAGAGAAAGAAAGAATAAAAGAAAAATGTAACTACACTTAATATTTCTTAGTTTGTTATTTAGGAAAAACAACAATATAAAATAACACTTGATACAAGCCTCTTTACCTTCCGGAGATCTGCTCTCAGTCTGTGCCCAGAACTGAATGTGATTGTCGCACTTTACTCACTTATTTATATGTTGAAAATGAAAGTAAAAGTATCGAGAAGGTTCAAAACCTGAAACTATGTAAAATAAATAAATATTATAGCTGTGTTCAATTAAAAAGAAGGAAAGACAAAAAGAGAGGGTGGGAGGGAGGAGAGACACAGAAGGAAAAGAAAGAGAGAAAGAAGGAGGAAGGAAGGAAAGAAAGGGAGGGACGGAGGAGAGAGAGAGCGAAAGAAAAAGATAACAAGAAAAAGAAGGAAGGCCGAAAAGAGAATGAAGGAGAGAAAGAAAGAAAAGCATAGAAGGAAGGGAGGGACAAAATAGAGAGGGAGGGGTAGGGAGAGAGAAAGAGAGCGATAAAGACAAGAAAAAGAAGACAGGTAAAAAAAGAGAACAAAGTAGAGAAAGTAGGAAACGGAAGGAAAGAGAGACATAAGGAAAAGAAAGAGATAAGGAAGGAAAGAGAGGGAGGGATGGAGGATAAAGAAAGACAAAATAAAAAAAAACAAGAAAAAGAAGGAAGGATAAAAAGAGAGAATGAAGGAGCAAAAGAAAGAAAAGTATATAAGGAAGGGAGCGACAAAGGAGAGAGAGAGAAACAGAAACAAGAAAAAGAACACAGGTAAAAAAGAAACAAAGAAAGAAGAAAGAAAGAAAGAAAGAAAGAAGAAAGAAAAAGAAAGAAAGAAAGAAGGAAAAGGAAAGAAAAAGAGGGAGGAATAGAGGAGAGAAAGGGATAGAGAACAAAAAAAGTTAAAAACAAGAAAAAGAAGGAAGGACCAAAAAGAGGGAGCAAATGAGAGAAAGAAGGAAAAGGAAAGAAGAAATGGGAAGAATGAAGAGAGGAAAGAGGAGGGAGGGATGTAGGAGAGAGGGAGAGAGAGAAAAGAAATAGAAAGAAGACAAAAGCAAGAAAAAGAAGGTAAAAAAGAGAGATAGATGGAAAAGGAAAGTTGGAAGGGGAAGGAAGGAAAGAGTGTAAAGAGAGGAAGGGATGGAGAAGAGAGAGGGAGAGAGAGGAGGTAGAGAGATAAAGAAAAAAGATAAAAACAAGAAAAAGAAGAAAGCTCAAAAAAGAGAACGAAGGAGAGAAAGAAGGAAGAAAAGAAAGCTAGGTATGGAGGAGAGAGAGGGAGAGAGAGAAAGAAAAAAGATAAAAACAAGAAAAAGAAGAAAGGACAATAAAGGGAAAACGAAGGAGAGAAAGAAGGGAAAGGAAGGAAGGAAAATTTTCTTCAAAAACTGAGTACAAGTGTAGCAGAAGTGACACTATTTTGAAGGAGATGGGCAGTCACCAAATATTGATGGGATTTATATTTCTCTCTTTCTTATTCACTTTGTATTTTGTTAATTGATAAAAATAAACTATTGTCACTTCTATTTCTGACAGCTTCTTACTCTGCAGCATGTTCTCCACTCCTGCCTAGAACGTCACTGTACTGTACTGACTGATGCCCCCGCATCACCCCATATATAGCAATAATGCCCCTGACTCCTGACACATACAAGTGTTTCTCACAAAATTAGAATATCATTAAAAAGGTAATTTATTTCAGTTTTTCAATACAAAAAGTGAAACTCATATATTATATAGAGTCATTACAGAGTGATCCAATTCAAGTGTTTATTTTTGTTAATGTTCATGATTATGGCTTACAACCAACGAAAACCCAAAAGTCATTATCTCAGTAAATTAGAATAATTAAAAAAACACTTGCAAAGGCTTCCTAAGCTTTTAAAAAGGTCCATTTGTCTGTTTCATTAGCCTCCACAATCATGGGGAAGACTGCTGACTTGACAGAAGTCTAGAAGGCAGTCATTGACACACTCCACAAAGAGGGTAAGCCACACAAGGTCATTGCTAAAGAAGCTGGCTGTTCACCGAGTGCTGTCCAAGCATCAAGGCCGGCTCCAGGTTTTTATGGGCCCCGGGCGAAAGAGTCTCAGTGGGCCCCTTTAACACAGACTACGATTCATGATGCACAGATACTGCAGAGAAATATGGGTGAAAAATACTGGAGAAAAATTGAGCTGAACAGCGTTTTTATGAATTTATAAAACATGAAATTTTATTACAATATTTAAACAAGTCAATAGACATAGATCAAAAAACAGTAAATCAGGTAACAATTGCAATAAGACACCACCTAAACACCGCACCCTGTTGCCAAAAATATCAGTGCATTAGATGGTTAGTATAGGTAACGACTGGCAAATCTTAATATATAATAGCAGTATATAATACATGTCCATAGGGTACAAGAAAAACAAATTTCTCAATAAAAACAGCATTGCATGTGCAGCTTAGGACCAACGCAATGCTGTTTTTATTGAGAAATTTGTAATAAAATGTCATGTTTTATAAATTCATAAAAACGCTGTTTAGCTCCATTTTTCTCCAGTATTTTTCAGTCTTTTGGGAGCTGGTGTATTCTACCCAGATGTGGTATCACTGTATATCCCGACTGGGCTCTTGTAAATATAGATATTTGGGATTATATGTGTTATAGAGAAATATGGGTGTAGTACAATGCCAAACACTTCTCTTCTTCCATTACATGACTGATATCGATTGTAAATTGTACAATAGCTCAAAAACCGCCAAATCCTCACAGCGCACAGTACAGACTGGACAGTACAGTCCTCCATACAGTATTATGGGCACCACATAGTCTCCCCCTCATCACCCATATAACACCCCATGCAGGATGTCACCCCCCATCTCCCATATAATGCTCCATACAGAATACTGGACACAATATAATGCTCCATACAGAATACTGGACCACATAAATTGCTCCATACAGGATACTGGTCCCCATATAATGCTCCATACAAAATATGGAGCTCTCCTCTGCACTGTGCTGCATTCTGCACTGTTACGGCTCAGGAAAGGGCGCTGTGGAAAGACTCCCCATTATCATCATCATTGCCTGCCCATCTGTCACGCTGTATAGCAGATATATATATGTGATGACAATAATCTATATCAAAAGGGCAACATACTATATAACATGCGCATAGCTATATGATAACATAGATTTACCTGACAGAAAGTCCAGTGGGTCAAAACGGAATCCGTTATACGCTGTCTCCGGCTAGAGGGTGACCGGGGTCTAAGCTGACCCTAACTGGGGTCCTGACTAATCCCTCTACCTGGAGGTACTGTTAAAGGTACAGAGGTCCAGGCCACCAGCGTAAACCCTGTCTCCTATCAATCCCTGCCAACTGTATTCTAGTCCTAAGAAGGACCCTGAATACCACCAAAGGGAATGAACAGGTAACGGTTAATGAACAGAAAGACATACAAGAAAGACAAGAAATAAAGTAAATAAAGTCTTACATACAACACTCACACACAGTAGGAACACCTAAGGTCTCAGAGATAAACTATAAGCTGTAAGAGTAAAAACAACTAAGGAGCTCTTAGCTTAAGTATTCTCAGAACCGCTCCAGTCTGCTAAACTATATGAATGCTTTCACCGGCATCCAACACCCAGACTGGCAGGAATATAAAGGAAACTAATTAGAACATAATCCAAAGCAGCCGGGCGAGGCTGGACCTAGTCTTAGCAAAGAGCTAGGTAAAATTAACTCTCTCATTACCAAACACAAAGAAACAGCAGCTCAGCTGTGAGAAGTCAGAATGTGCAATCGCGACGATCTTCGTGGCGATGCACCCATGACAGTACCCCCCCTTCTATGAGGGGCCTCCGGACCCTCATGACCAGGTCTGTCCGGGTAAATTGTGTGAAAGGTCCGAACCAATCGATCTGCGTTATCATCAGACGCAGGGACCCACGTCCTCTCCTCAGGACCATACCCCCTCCAATGAACTTCCACGTTATCATTGACTACCACTGAAGGAGGAGGTAGAGGTGACGGTATGACTGGTGCCATATACTTTTTAAGTAATGACTTGTGAAACACATTATGAATTTTAAACGTAGGAGGGAGGTCCAGACGAAATGCCACAGGATTAATTATGGAACTGATCCTGTATGGCCCGATGAATCTGGGACCCAACCTCCAGGAGGGAACTTTAAGTTTTATATTCCTGGTAGACAACCAAACCAGATCGTTCACCTTCAGATCTAGACCAGAAACTCTCCTCCTATCAGCCATCCGTATGTAAGGGTTCTCCGTAACCTTCAGTCTTAAGCGATCTGGAACTATCAGTCTCCCTGGAAGTCCCACAGGGGCGTCCCCCTGAGCCCCCAATACCTCCCCCTCAAGCTCAGAGCATACAGCTGACACTACAACTCCCTCCTGAGGAATAGGAACCGGATCATCCGTCTTCCCGACCCCTGGGAAAGTACAAGATAAGGCATCAGGAAGCGACTTTATTGAGAAGTCATATGTGCGATGAGGAGGTAACTCTTTACACCCCTCCTCTGAGAACTTCTCCCAAAAGTCCTCCAGAAAAGGAGGCAAAGTCCTAGGCACAACCGCACCGATGACCGTGCTCATGCAGTTATTCTTGCAAAATTCACCCCACTGGCTTATCTTTCTGGATTGCCAATCAATCACTGGGTTATGTTTAGCCAACCAAGGAAGTCCCAACACAATAGGAGCAGGCAGACCCTCCAACACATAACAAGACAATTGCTCTTTATGAATTGCCCCTACTCGAAGATCTATGTTATGAACAGCTTGTACCAAGCTACCTTGACCAAGAGGTCTAGAATCAATAGAGAGTATAGGGACCGGTTTGGCCAATACACTCAGTTGCATACCATGCACCTGGGCAAACCGAGCGTCCACCAGATTAGCCCCGGACCCACTATCAAGAAAAACAGAAATCCTCTCAGTTCTAGTACCAATCACCACCTCCGCAGGCACGAGAAACTGAGAGGGATTTGGGGACGAAATACACACTCCCAGGTTAACTCCTTGGTTCAAAGAGGTCCGGGATGGACACCCCCCAACAAAATGTCCCTCTCTCCCGCAAAAGAAACACCTTCTAGTCTTGCGGCGCACCGCTGATTCCCTCCTACAAAATGATGTCCCTCCCAACTGCATGGGTTCCTCAGAACAGACCAGGGGAACCTCAGTATAAGGGACTTTAGTAGTAGGTGGAGTCATCACGGGGGGCGGAGTTACCTCGCGTCTTCCCCGAAGACGTCTATCAATGCGAATAGCGAGGGCCATAGCAGCCTCCAGTGATGGAGGAGAATCATACTGAGCCAACATATCTTTTAATTTGTCAGACAACCCTTGACAAAACTGGCTCCTAAGAGCTGGGTCATTCCACTGAGTATCTGTTGCCCATCTACGGAACTCAGAAGAATATTCCTCCGCTGGACGATTTCCTTGCCGTATTTTACGTAACCTTGTTTCAGCAAGGGAGACTCGATCCGGATCATCATATACCAGACCCAGGGCAGTAAAAAATCGATCCACTGACTGGAGATCTGGGGAGCCTGGCGGAATAGAGAACGCCCAAGATTGAGGATCCCCTTGTAAGAGCGAGATAACAATTCCCACCCTCTGCTCTTCACTCCCAGATGACCGAGGCCGCAGCCGAAAGTACAATTTACATGCCTCCCGGAAAGTAAAAAATTTGTCCCGCCCACCAGTGAACCTGTCCGGGAGAGCAACCTTAGGTTCAGATCTGGTTTGCTCCGGGGGGGACAAAACCTTGGACTTAATGTCTGCCAACTCCATGGACAATCCCTGCAACTGCCGGGCCAGCTGGGCTACTGGATCCATGATAGCTGGGGAGAATCTTTAGTATGGCCGGTGAAAATGTCACGCTGTATAGCAGATATATATATGTGATGACAATAATCTATATCAAAAGGGCAACATACTATATAACATGCGCATAGCTATATGATAACATAGATTTACCTGACAGAAAGTCCAGTGGGTCAAAACGGAATCCGTTATACGCTGTCTCCGGCTAGAGGGTGACCGGGGTCTAAGCTGACCCTAACTGGGGTCCTGACTAATCCCTCTACCTGGAGGTACTGTTAAAGGTACAGAGGTCCAGGCCACCAGCGTAAACCCTGTCTCCTATCAATCCCTGCCAACTGTATTCTAGTCCTAAGAAGGACCCTGAATACCACCAAAGGGAATGAACAGGTAACGGTTAATGAACAGAAAGACATACAAGAAAGACAAGAAATAAAGTAAATAAAGTCTTACATACAACACTCACACACAGTAGGAACACCTAAGGTCTCAGAGATAAACTATAAGCTGTAAGAGTAAAAACAACTAAGGAGCTCTTAGCTTAAGTATTCTCAGAACCGCTCCAGTCTGCTAAACTATATGAATGCTTTCACCGGCATCCAACACCCAGACTGGCAGGAATATAAAGGAAACTAATTAGAACATAATCCAAAGCAGCCGGGCGAGGCTGGACCTAGTCTTAGCAAAGAGCTAGGTAAAATTAACTCTCTCATTACCAAACACAAAGAAACAGCAGCTCAGCTGTGAGAAGTCAGAATGTGCAATCGCGACGATCTTCGTGGCGATGCACCCATGACACCATCATCATCATTGCCTCCCCAATATCATCATTGCCTGCCCATCATCATCATCATTGCCTCCCATCATCATCATTGCCTCCCCATCATCATCATCATCATCATTGCCTCCCTATCATCATCATCATCATTGCCTCCCCATCATCATCATTGCCTGCCCATCATCATCATCATTGCCTCCCTATCATCATCACATCATTGCCTCCCCATCATCATCATCATCATTGTCTCCCCATTATCATTTCCTCCCCATCATCATCATCATTGCCTCCCCATCATCATCATTATCATTGCCTCCCCATCATCTTCATCATCATTGCCTCCTCATCATCACCATCATCATTGTCTCCTCACCACCATCACTGCCTCCCCCCACCACCATCACACATACAGCACCACACACAGACAGTACCACAGCACTCTCTCACAGTCACATACACACACACAAAGCACTGCACTGCATGATATACACACACAGACACACACACACAGACACACCCACACACACAGACACACACACCTCACATCTCACCTGTCCGGAGTCCGCGCTCTCTCTGCCACAGCCGGCTGCTGAATGATGACGGAAACACGGGGAGAGGTAAGTATTGTGCTGGCTGCCGGGGCCCTGAGCAAGCGGGGGGCCCAGTGGCGTCTCTGGTACCGCTCTCATCTGCTAACAGGAGCCGGGGTGCCCGACGGCGAGTGGGCCCCCCCGCCTGCTCAGGGCCCCGGCACTTGCCCGGGTATGCCGGTGCTTACGCCGGCCATGCCAAGCATATCAATGGAAAGTTGAGAGGAAGGAAAAAGTATGGTAGAAAAAGGTGCACAAGCAACCGGGATAACCACAGCCTTGAAAGGATTGTTAAGAAAAGGACATTTAAAAATTAGGGGGAGAGTAACAAGGAGTGAACTGCTGCTGGAGTCATTGCTTCAAGAGCCACCACACACAGACGTATCCAAAACATGGGCTACAAGTGTCGCATTCTTTGTGTCAGCCACTCAAGACCAATAGACAGCGTTTTGATTTGGAAATCAAGGTCCCAGAGTCTGGAGGAAGAGTGGAGAGACAGACAATCCAAACTGCTTCAGGACTAGTGTGAAGTTTCCCCAATCAGTGATGGTTTTGGGAGCCATGTCACCTGCTGGTGTAGGTCCACTGTTGTTTTATCAAGACCAAAGTCAGCGTAGCCGTCTACCAGGAAATTTTAGAGCACTTCATGCTTCCCTCTGCCGACAAGCTTATTGGAGATGGAAATTTCATTCTCCAGCAAGACTTGGCACCTGTCCACACTACCAAAAGTACCAATACCTGGTTTAAAAACAACAGTATCACTGTGCTTGATTGGCCAGCAAACTCACCTGACCTTAACCCCATAGAGCAGTGTTTCTCAACTCCAGTCCTCAGGACCCACCAACAGGTCATATTTTCAGGATTTCCTTAGTATTGCAAAGGTGATGGAATTAATGCTTGAGCAGGTGATAAAATTATCACCTGTGCAATACTAAGGAAATCCTGAAAACATGACCTGTTGGTGGGTCCTGAGCACTGGAGTTGAGAAACACTGCCATAGAGAATCTATGAGGTATTGTCATGAGAAAGATGAGAGACACCAGACCCAACAATACAGACAAGCTGAAGGCTGCTATGAAAACAACCTGGGCTTCCATAACACCTCAGCAGTGCCACAGGCTGATTGCCTCCATGCCACGCCGCATTGATGTAGTAATTGATGCAAAAGGAGCCCCGACCAAGTATTGAGTGCATTTACTGAACATACATTTCAGTAGGTCAAAATTTCGGATTTTAAAATAATTTTTCAAGCTGGTGTTATAAAGTATTCTAATTTACTGAGATAATTACTTTTGGGTTTTCATTGCCTGTAAGCCATAATCATTAACATTAACAGAAATAAACACTTGAGATAGATCACTCTGTTTGCAATGACTCTATATAATATACTTTTTGTATTGAAGAACTGAAATAAATTAACTTTT
>JARQOD010000003.1:432148959-432186222 GCA_033576555.1 Oophaga sylvatica | reverse complement strand
GAAAAATAGTATACTAATAGCGTTCACACCAGAAGTATCAGCTGCCAACATTACTATAGGTAAAATAGGGACGTTTAAAGTGGTTGGGAATTTTATTTTGGGATTTTTTTAAAAATTTATTTAAATGCATATATTTGGGGATAAAAATCATTTTTGCACTTAGGTTTCATTAAATATTTTACCCCATTTGGCTTTTACAGGCTTTTTTTGTCTTTCCTCCATCAACTTTGGTGAGGTCTGCAGAAGTGGAGCTAGGCAGAAGAGGGCCTCTGTGCAATAAAAAATATTTGGGCCCTTTGCAGTTCAATCGCTCATCATAATGCACAATTCCACTACTTTGGAGGTGGAAGTGGGTCCCCTTACCCTTGGACCCCTGTGTAGCTGCTCATGTTGTACGAATTTTATGTCCACCCTGCGTCTGTGGTCATAGATCAGCTAAGAGGAGCTCAGAAAAAGACAAATAAAAGAGTTACAAACTCCCCATCAAATCAGCATAGTGAGCTGACTGATGGGTCCTCAGTTAACTCATTCTGCAGCCAGCAATAGACAGATGCAATAGAGAGCAAAAGTTGCAATATTTTTAATGCAAACCGATTGCAAAAATAATTTTTTAGCCAGGATTACATACACTTAAGCAAAAACAAAAAAGTCCCCAAAAGTCAACAAACCCCTTTAAGTCCTGCTCCAAGGAATAGCCAAAATTAACCACTTTTAGGTGGGCTTTACATTTTTTTTAACTATTCTAATGACAGATTAGAGCTGCCATATTACTTGAGGGATTCTTCAGATAAACTTTACTTGGGGTCTAACCGCAGCTCCAAGGAACAGAGATCGATGATTGCCTGGTAATAAATCATATACAAGTGACAGAAATCACTACGGTCTCCGAGAATCTCTCATCATGGTGACGATCCACCGTTGCTAAGGAAGGCCTACATTGACTGTTGCTATGCAAACTCACAGTGATCCCTTTAGATCTGGAATAGTCCTTCATAGCTTTTATAAACTGAACAGTTCATAACATGAAGAAGTACAAATAGTATATAGATCACCAGAACATGGAAAGGACAAGTCGAATAATCACCCGCTGCCATGGCATGTCCTACATTTACAGTGTTATGTTCCCTTTTTGTTCCTGGATTTTTTGTATGTTAACAAATAAAGATTGTTTTGTTCAAAGACGTTATTGTGTTTAAGATATATTAAGTGTAAAATTACAACATGTGAACATGATGGTTTAGTGTAGGCTGTAGGCCCAAAGCCTGAGGCTGCACCACTAAAACTGGCCATACACATGAGATCGCTGTCATATCTCTCTGACTTCCCCATATGCATGAGCTCTCAGCTCAGCCGAGCATTCATGTGTTCTTACTGGGGAGAGAGGAGAAAGACATTGACAGACTCCTTTGGAATCAGCTTATCTCTCATGAAGCTGTTGAAATTCTAACCACAGGAGCCTTCTCTTTTTTTGACAGATAGAAGAGAGGTCCCCCATACACATCAGATGGTTGGCTGGTCTTGCTGAAAGACATTCTGATACCAACACATGGTCATGCACGCCATACTAGAGAAGATTGGATCAATTTGAAGTAAATTGGCTTTGAGTCAAATTCAAGTTGCCCATCGCCATTGTACACAATGCATCATCAGTCACAGAAGACAGACATAATCTCATGTTCAGCCACGTGGGTTTCCCCATAATGCCTTGTAGCTATCACATCACTGTAGAGTGTAAGCTCTTATGGTCAGCGGGGTCCTCTCTCTCTCCTGTAGAGTGTAAGCTCTTATGGTCAGCAGGGTCCTCTCTCTCATGTAGAGTGTAAGCTCTTATGGTCAGCGGGGTCCTCTCTCTCCTGTAGATTGTAAGCTCTTATGGTCAGTGGGGTCTTCTCTCTCCTGTAGAGTGTAAGCTCTTATGGTTAGTGGGGTCCTCTCTCTCTCCTGTAGAGTGTAAGCTCTTATGGTCAGCGGGGTCCTCTCTCTCCTGTAGAGTGTCAGCTTTTATGATCAGTGGGGTCTTCTCTCTCCTGTACAGTGTAAGCTCTTACAGTCAGCTGGGTTTTCTCTCTCCTGTAGAGTGTAAGCTCTTATGGACAGCGGGGTCCTCTCTCTCCTTTAGCGTGTAAGCTCTTATGGTCAGCGGGGTCCTCTCTCACCTGTAGAGTGTAAGCTCTTATGGTCAGTGGGGTCCTCTCTCTCCTGTAGAGTGTAAGCTCTTATGGTCAGCGGTGTCCTCTCTCTCCTGTAGAGTGTGAACTCTTATGGTTAGTGGGGTCCTCTCTCTTTCCTGTAGCGTGTTAAGCTCATATGGTTAGTGAGATTCTGACTCTCTTCTACGCCACATGTCTTTTCTGAGCAATTACAAGTTTTCCATTATTGAGATTTGCAAAAATTTATTTGCCGTGAATTGAATTTTTGGTGAAAATTCAGCAGTCGGCAAATTCAAGTTGAAAAAGATCCAGTCATCTCTACCTGTGACTATAATGTGACACTTGAATACGAGCTATAGGTTTTGGACTCTCATTGATCTGATATTGCTAGGTCATTAGTGGCAACCCCTTTTAACTGAACCTGGTGGTTCTTTGTTTTTTCCTCTACACTCCCCTACAAACTGTTGAAAATGGTTTTCTTCGCTGAGCTTATGAACAACTTTATTGTTTCAGCAAAGTATTTCTTGCAGATTCAGACCATTCCTTTATGCACAACCTGGGGGGCTTATTGTTAGCTGATTTTGCAGTTTCTATGAAATATAATGCCTAAAGTATTTCAAGGAAATAGATCCATTAGTGTTAAGGGGATTTTCAGTTGCCTCTCATTTTCGGAGGTATATGTCAGCTGCCTGACAGGTATTGGCAGGTATCATGCGCACATCCTACTTGGATAAGTAGAACAAATGCTCACTAAATGGCAAATGTCCACAAAACTTGGCAAGCAGATCCAACACCTAGTACACCCATCATCAACTGATATGGCCCAATGTACACAGTACTGCAGCTTGGGTAATAAATAATCATTACACAGTGTAAGGAGTTGGCCTCTCCACCTCCCATTGTTTCCAGGAGGCTTCAGGCAGACCCGATGGGTCAGAGAGTAGAGTTCGGGCAAATCAATTCACAGGACACATAAGTAATCTGGAAGGGAATCTTATCTACCTGCATTGACACCTTCATTGTCTAGCCCTCCTAGCTATATCACATATCTGTCAGGTCACAACTATGTAATCGCACCAAGGCAATAAAAAAAGGAGGTACAGATGTCGGGAGATAAGAAGTTCTTCTCAGGGTTCTCATCCAGTGGCAACAGATTACTGACGTGTCCTATGAATCGCGACAACCCCATTGTGGCCTGACAGACCTTTGACGTCGCACATCCAGTGGCCACAGATTACTGATGTGTCCTATGAATCGTAACAACCCAATTGGGGCCTGATGGACCTGTGACGTCGCGCTTGGCCTTCTAATAAAGAGAAGAGCCGTAGATATCGGCAGATAGGAGTCTGTCCTCAGGGCTCCTGTTCAACTTCTAAAGATTACCAATTTGGCCAATGGACTGAGTTCTGCAAATTGGTTGACATCAATTTTACTTGGGAGATTTGTGGTGCTTCCTAGAGTCCAGGAGGTCTTCTCTTTCCCTTGAAGCCTCCTAGAGAATCTGGGAGCATTGACAAACTTGAAAATAAGAAGACACGAATAAGGAATCAGTTGGGTAAACTATTTACATTGCATATCCAACTGGATCCAAAGCAAAATCTGCACCAAAGCCCCCACCATCTATTGTGTATATACAGTACACTGCTCCAAAAAATAAAGGGAACACTTAAACAACAGAATATAACTCCAAGTACATCAAACTTCTGTGAAATCAAACTGTCCACTTAGGAAGCAACACTGATTGACAATCAGTTTCACATGCTGTTGTGCAAATGGAATAGACAACAGATGGAAATTATTGGCAATTGTCAAGACACACTCAATAAAGGAGTGGTTCTGCATGTGGGGACCACAGACCACATCTCAGTACCAATGCTTTCTGGCTGATGTTTTGGTCACTTTTGAATGTTGGTTGTGCTTTCACACTCATGGTAGCATGAGACAGACTCTACAACCCACACAAGTGGCTCAGATAGTGCAGCTCATCCAGGATGGCAATGCTAGCTGTGGCAAGAAGGTTTGCTGTGTCTGTCAGCGTAGTGTCCAGAGGCTGGAGGCGCTACCAGGAGACAGGCCAGTACACCAGGAGACGTGGAGGGGGCCGTAGGAGGGCAACAACCTAGCAGTAGAACCGCTACCTCCTCCTTTGTGCAAGGAAGAACAAGAAGAGCACTGCCAGAGCCCTGCAAAATGACCTCCAGCATGCCACAAATGTGCATGTGTCTGCATAAACGGTTAGAAACTGACTTCATGAAGATGGTCTGAGTGCCTGACGTCCACAGATGGGGGTTGTGCTCACAGCCCAACATCGTGCAGGATGCTTGGCATTTGCCACAGAACACCAGGATTGGCAAATTCGCCACTGGTACCCTGAGCTCTTCACAGATGAAAGCAAGTTCACACTAAGCACATGAGACAGATGTGACAGAGTCTTGAGACTCCTTCAGCATGACCGGTTTGGCAGCAATGGTGTGGGGTGGCATTTCTATGGAGTGCTGCACAGGCCTCCATGTGCTTGCCAGAGGTAGCCTAACTGCATATGCTGGTGTGGTTGGCCCTGGGTTCCTCCTAATGCAGGACAATGCCAGACATCATGTGGCTGGAGTGTGTCAGCAGTTCCTGCAAGATGAAGGCATTGAAGCTGTGGACTGGCCCGCCCGTTCCCCAGACATGAATCCGATTGAGCACATCTGGGATGAGATCCCTCAGCAGACCATCCGCCGCCCCATCAGGAGCATTGTAGGGATGTCATACAGACACAGGGAGGTCATACAGGCACGTGGAGGCCACACACACTAGTGAGCATCATTTTGACTTGTTTTTAGAACATTACATTCCACTTTAATTTTGTGTGTGACTCCAAATCCAGGCCTCCATTGGTTAATAAATTTGATTTCCATTGATAATCTTTAATAATCTTTATTTTTATATAACGCTAACATATTCCGCAGCGCTTTACAGTTTGCACACATTATCATCGCTGTCCCCGAAGGGGCTCACAATCTAGATTCCCTATCTGTATGTTTTGGAATGTGGGAGGAAACCGGAGTACCCGGAGGAAACCCACGCAAACACAGGGAGAACATACAAACTCCTTGCAGATGTTGTCCTTGGTGGGATTCGAACCTAGGACTCCAGCGCTGCAAGGCTGCTGTGCTATCCACTGAGCCACCGTGCTGCCCTATTGATGATTTAGGCTGTGTTTCCACTATCAGGAAACACAGCATATATGACGGAGCGGAGACTCCGCTCCGTCTAAGCCCGCCCCCTTTCTGACGCGCGTTATTTCCGGAGGTGTTCAGGACACCTCCGGAACACCTCCGGAAATAACGCAGGGCTACATAGCCCTGTGTTAAATTCCGTTGCGGCGACGCACCGTCGCCGCAAGACGCTAGGACATGCTGCGGTCTGAAAAGACGCGCCGCATGTCCGTAAACGCAGGTGTTCCGCCTGCGTAATTTTGCGCATAGTGGAGACGGGATTTCTTGAAATCCCCTCCACTATGCTGTAACATCTGGACGCTGCGTGTTTGGCGCTGCGCCAGCGCACAGCGCCAAACACGCAGCGTTTCCTGATCGTGGAAATTCACCCTAATGTGTGATTTTGTAGTCAGTACATTCACCTTTGTACAGAACAAAGTATTCAATGAGAATATTTAATTCATTCAGATCTAGGATGTGTTATTTGAGTGTTCCCTTTATGTTTTGAGCAGTGTATATACAGGTGCATCTCACAAAATTAGAATATCATCAAAAAGTTAATTTATTTCAGTTCTTCAATACAAAAAGTGAAACTCATGTTATATAGAGTCATTACAAACAAAGTGATCTATTTCAAGTGTTTATTTTTGTTAATGTTCATGATTATAGCTTAGGCCTCTTTCACACATCCGGTGTGCGCCTGACGGCGCCCCCGGCATTTAGCCGCAGCGCCGCATCAGAAAACCTGATGCGCCCTTGCGTTTTTTTTGCATTGATTTGCATTAGCGCCGGATGGCGCCGCATGTCAATGCGTTGTATGCGATTTTGTCCGGATGCGGCGGAAATGTACATTCCGGCGGCCGGACAAAACGCAGCATGTAACGTTTTTTTTTTTTGCCGGATTCCCTGATGTCTCCGGGCATTGTGTCGACCCGCCACCACAATTGTGGATTACCAGGGCAATGGGGTACTCAGAGCCGAGCCCATGGAAGTCTATGGGGATGTCACAGGTAGCGGTGGCTCGGTCTGTGGCCCTGGCGGTCTGGCGTATGTTGAGGGAATATTTACAGGGGATAGATATATTTACAGTTCGTGACGCCACCTGTAGTCTCTGGTAATTTGTACCAGCGCTGCTGTAGATCTCTGAGGGGATGGTGAGGCAGCTAGATGTCGGGTCCCCTACAGGTGGGACTCTTCCCTCAGGTCGATGGTTATGGTGGGGTTGTGCAGGCATGCAATTAAATAACTCAGTCTCACACCGTCAGCGTCTTTCCATACCTTTTACTTGTTAGATGGTAAGGCAGGTCCCAGGGAGGCTGATGGGGTTGATGGAGGATGAGTTTTGAGGCAACGGCTGAGCAAGGCAGGGGCCTCCTTTACTTTCCAATGATGATGAGTCCAACCAGCATAAAGCGTAGTTCACTCCTGAAACTTCAGCTATTTCAAAGCTGTACTGCCCGGTCAGTTTTGTGGTGGAGCCTTCCAGTGATGAAACTAGGTTCTTCTATGCTTGGCCTAGCTCAAAGTTCCTATTCCACCTGACCCCTGTTACGTACTGACACTTCAAGGGCTGCTTTCTGTTACCTAAGGTCCAGTAAGCCTCTGGTTTTTCTACCACTATGCGTGAAGCTATAGTGATGCTTCGGTCTCCAGTGACCGGTGACAATGTGCAGGATACTTCAATCCTAAAGCACTTCTGATTTCCTTCCACTGTGCCTTTCGACTTGCTCAAACTCTCAATCTCAGCACTGACTAGGCTAAGGTGAACTGGCTCACCTGTACTAGCCTCCACTACTGTACTGTCTCTCTGAATCGACAGGAATCTTGGTGCTCCAGACAGGCACTCCTTCTCTCTCCCTTCACCTCAGGAGACACTACTAGACTCTCTTGTGCTCAAAACCACACCCCATGCTGGGTGTGTCCGAAGTATATGTGATGTCATGTAGAGCCCTTAACCGTTACCTCTCCACTCATCCTCCTGGTATTGTGTACCTTAAATACCAGGGCTACACATTCCCCCATGGTAAACGACAGCACTCCCGGGCTGTGAAATACAAAGAGACAATTTTGTTTATGCATTAAACATTAACATTAACTCGTCCCATCCGGGAGGTAAGGATTTCTTGAACGTTGCAAACAAAACATTAAATATAGAAAAATACAAAATATTAAATAGACATGTTCATATAATAAACGGCAAGATTCTTGTGAAGGACCCGCACCAAACCTTCAACGTGGGTCCTGGGTGGGCTGCAGGACATATGAATGCAGACCTCACTCAGTGCCACACCACACGGGTTTTATGTTCAGAGGTAAGTCAAGGCTTCGTGTGAAACCATTATAAGGCACCTTAGTGCAACTATTTACAAGATAAGTTCTGGGCTGGCACAGTCCTCAGCCTCTCAGTCCATTATAAGACACCATAAGGAAAAGACACATATATATATATACTTTTTACAATATTCACATTAATTTGTTATAATTACTGCTGGTATCGAATGGGTATCTTCCCTTTTGTGATTCGCTCTGATCTACGTGGAGTAGCTTCAGGTATATTAAGTTGTGATCTGTCTGCACTGCGTAACGGCAAACTATAGAACTGCCTCAATCTTTCTATGGATCTGGCAAGCGTACTGATGGCTGGGCGGTGTGAGTCAGCTTCACCAGGGGATCCCATAGTATGGGGCGCTGCTTCTGATGATCCTTCTTGAGATTCCGTAGGTTGAGGTGTTGCTGGAATGGGTAACTCCTGAACGGACTCAACTGGCACCACGGACACAACTGGAGGTAGAACTTCCTCTTGTGGCTGATAAAACTGCAACACCGGAACTATTACAGCATCTCCCAGTCGGGGCCAATCCGCAGGAAAATCTCCCAGATCCGTGTGTATGACCTCTTCCTTTCCTTCCTCTTGATTGATGACAGGGTTCTTTTCACAAAGCTTTAAGGGTACTGGACACAATTTCAAATGGTCTCTGGACACAGTGGTTATTGTTCTTCCTCCGTCCTTACTGATGATACAAACTTTTCTGTTGTCATATTTAGAATCTTGTACAACGTAGGGTTCTTGTTCCCACTGGTTATCCAATTTGTGCATTTTCCTTTTCCTTTTTAATACCACTTCTCCAGGCATCAAAGGCTTGGCAGGAGCATTTCTGTTGTAAATATCTTCCTGTTTCTCCCGTGCCTTGTTGAGACTTTCTTCTACACAGATTTGCACTCGTCTGTACTGCTCTTGCCGATTGATGTCCCAGTTTTCAATGGCGTCGTCTGCCTCCGGTTCTACCACTCCAAGTTCTAAATCCATTGGTAGTCTTCCGGGCCTTGCTCTCATAAGATAGGCTGGAGTGCAGTTAGTAGAACTTACAGGTATATGGTTATACAAGTCAACCAAATCAGGTAGTAAGTCCGGCCATCGATTTCTGTCTTCCAACGGTATGGATCTCAACAAGTCAAGGACAATATGGTTCATTTTTTCGCAAAGACCGTTGGTTTGAGGGTGGTATGGCGTTGTTCTAATTTTCTTGCACCCGTACATGTGACAGAATTCCTTGAATAAATCAGCTTCGAAAGCAGGTCCTTGATCGGTTAATACTTGCTCCGGATACCCATGCGGTCTGCAGAAGCTTGCTTGAAAGGTTTTTGCGGCCGTCACTGCGGTCTGATCCTTAACTGGAACAACCACCAGAAATCTGGAGTAATGGTCCACCATGGTCAGGGCGTATGAGTATCCAGATCTACTTGGCGACAGTTTGACGTGGTCCAGGGCCACAATCTCCAGGGGGCGAGTCGTCCGGATAGGTTGCAGGGGTGCCTTCTGACTACCGTAGTCCTTCCTTCTGAGACCACAGGGTCCACAGTTCCGACACCACCTCTCAATGGAGCTGCGCATCCCTACCCAGTAGAACCGGCATCTCAACAGGGTCTCCAGCTTTCTCCAGCCAAAGTGTCCTGCTTGATCGTGGTATGCTTCCAACACCATTGGGACGTCTGCCTTGGGGACCACGATTTGCCAGACCATCTCATGGGTTCTGGGGTTGACGTATCTCCTGCACAACTTCTCACGGTATAGGAACAACCTGCTTTTCTCGTTCCACAAGAGCTTGGCTGACATAGGTGCATCCTTTTCCAAAGAGGAGCCTTCCTGTCTTAACAACTCCTTGATGCGGCTGACCACTGGATCACTGTCCTGAGTCTCTTTCCAGCTGTGATGGGGTAAAGGATTTAATGTTGCACCATACTGCTTTCTGTTGACTCGATGCTCGTGGACTACCCCATTTCGATGGAACGCAGGTAGCTCAATTTCTTCCAGGTCGTCCGATTCTTCTTCCGTATCAGAGTCATGCGGCATTCGAGACAATGCGTCAGCATTAGCATTCTTTCGACCTGCCCGGTACTTGATAGTAAACTGGTAATTGGACAACCGAGCCATCCATCGCTGCTCCATGGCACCCAGCTTGGCGGTTTCCAGGTGCGTTAAGGGGTTGTTATCTGTAAACGCAGTGAACCGATTGGAGGCCAGATAATGCTTAAATCTTTCAGTAATGGCCCAGACCAGCGCCAGAAACTCCAGCTTGAAGCTGCTATAATTTTCCGGATTCCTTTCAGTTGGCCTGAGTTTTCTGCTGGCATATGCGATGACTTTTTCTTGGCCATTCTGCTTCTGACTGAGAACTGCTCCCAACCCTTCATTACTGGCGTCGGTGTACAACAGGAACGGTTGGCTGTAATCAGGATAGGTTAAGATCTCATCACCTGTAAGGATCTCTTTCATCTTTTGGAATGCTTCAGCCTGTTCCTTACCCCAATTAAAGGGAGGGTTTCTGCTCTTTAGGGATTGTCCTACTAGGAGGTCCTGTAAAGGAGCTGCCTTCTTCGTGTAATCTTTCACGAATCTCCTGTAGTAACCCGTTAGTCCCAGGAACTGTCGCACTTCCTTAAGGTTCTTCGGCTCCGGCCACTTCTGGATGGCAGTGACTTTCTCTGGGTCCGGCGCTACTCCTTCCGAACTGACGATGTGCCCCAAGTATTGTACCTTCTGTTTGAGTAGATGGCATTTTGAGGGTTTTAATTTCATCCCGTACCTGGACAGGGACTCGAATACTTCTGCCAGGTGCTTCAGATGATCCTCATAAGTCTTGGAATACACGATGACGTCGTCTAGGTATAGCAGCACGGTTTCAAAATTGAGATGTCCCAGGCAGTTCTCCATCACTCTCTGAAATGTTCCTGGGGCACTACTGAGCCCAAACGGCATTCTGTCGAACTCACAGAGCCCCATTGGGGTGGTGAAAGCCGTTTTCTCAGATCCTCCTCAGCCACAGCCACTTGCCAGTAACCACTAGTCAGATCAAGGGTAGAAAAGTAGTTAGCCGTTTTCAGAGCAGCTAATGATTCCTCTATGCGTGGTAACGGGTATGCATCCTTGGGTGTTATGCGGTTCACCTGCCTGTAATCCACACACATTCTCATACTACCATCTTTCTTTTTAACCAGAACTAGAGGGGCTGCCCAGGGGCTACAACTATCCCTTATCACCCCGGCCTTCTTCATATCATGTAACATTTCTTTAGCCTTCTGATAATGGGCTGGGGGTATAGGCCTATACCGCTCCTTGATGGGAGGATGACTGCCTGTAGGGATATGATGTTGGACTCCCTTAATTACCCCAAAATCAAGTGGGTGCTTGCTAAACACTTGGGCATACTCTTGCACCACCCGTAATACCCCTTGCTTCTGGTGAGCGGGAGTGGTGTCCGTCCCAACATGGAGTTGCTGACACCATTCCGCCACCTGAGTTGCTGGGTCATTGTCCTCCGCTATTTGACAGGAGTCTAAGGACTCAGCCGGAAGAATAGAATTATTGTCGACAGCATGTAGTTTAGCAATGGTTGCATAACGGGGTAAGTTTACCTCATCATCTCCCCAATTGAGAAGCCGTACCGGTACTCTTCCATTCACCACTTCTACTACTCCCCTAGCAGTCATAAGTGTAGGTCTATGTTCTGAATGGTGGGATTCTACTACAGCTTGGTAATTCTGTCCTCTCAGACCTATGGCTGCCCTGCACCAGATAATCATTTCACTCATTGGGGGTATCACAATAGGATCCGAGTCAGTGACCCGTACATTACCAATTTCGCCGTCTGTAAGCTTCGCTTGCTGCTGACACACCAGGGCTCGGATCTCTCTTTGGATTACTCCTTTCTGTTTTGGTCGGGCAATCTCAGCGAGCTGTTGGAGCAAGAACACAACTTCTCCCAAACAATTACCGATAATGTTAGTGCCCAAAATTATATTTAAACCGTTCTCCTCATTTGCAGTCTTTACTACCAGAAGCCCCTGGTCTTTCAACTCCTCTCTGCCCACCTTTACATCTACACATTTTGTCCCGAGTACTTCTACAGGAAGACCATTAGAAGCATATACGGTAAAGTCAGGGCTCGGGGGATTAAGACTGTCCATTGACCAGTACTTAGTATATAGGGCATCAGGTATTAGGGTCACTTGGGACCCAGTGTCTAACAATGCCGGAACTGCAATACCATCTAAGATGATGGACAGGTAGGGTCGCCCACCCACATACCTGCGGTTCCAGTCTAAGGGGCCTGACGGGTATTCTCCTGGGTGTTGGCCCTTGGACCCAGGTTCTGCCCGTTTAAAGGACACTGTGGAGACATATGACCTTTCCGGTTGCATCGATAACAGATGATCTCTCGACGAGGAGGGTGTTGATCAGAGGTCGCTCCTGGGGGTGGCGTTGTCCTCCTCCGGGGGGGCGACGTCTTCTTTCTTCTCCGGTGCATCCACGGGACGTCTTCTGGGCAGTCAGCTAACAAGATCTTTCCTTCCTCCTCTTTCCGCAGCTGCAGGGCACTCATTACAGCAGCCAGATTTTTAGTCAGCTGGCGCACCTCTGAGCGCAGACAATCCAATTCACTGGGAGGTGTTACCTGCGTTTTGGTTTCGGCCACTAACGGGGAACAGGGGGTTACTGCCGGTTCCAGAGTGACTTCACCCTGATGATGTTGGGTTGCCACCTCAGGTTTGCCCAGGGGCCGCAGCCCTTTTATTGCCATGTCTTTTAGGGCATCAAAGGTAGCATCCGGATGATCTAAGGACCACCAGTTTACAGTTCTGCGTTCCTCTTGGGATCTCAATCCCTGGATAAATTGTTCTTTCAGCATTTTATTCTCATCGATAGCATTTAAATTATTAATCTGCTTAAGAGCTCTCAGGGCTCCTTGTAGTCGGCAAGCGTAGTCCCGGATGCTGTCACCTGGCTGTTGTGAACAGTGATAGAAGGCCATCCGGAGATCCGTTTCTGTGCGGTCTTCAAATATGGCATGCAGCTTAAGGAAGATCGCAGGTACCGACTCCTGATCAACGGTATCCCAAGTCTCCACTTCCCTCTCAGCAGCGCCAGTTAGCTGCCCTATTAGCACAGCAGCTTTTTGTCTCTCAGGCATGGAGTACATTTCTAGGATGCTGCATAACTTCCGCTTGAAGCCTGCTAATGTGCCTGGCTCACCGCTGTACTGGGGAAGCCATTTCGCCCCAGGCATATATGGGAGCGTTAGTGGCATGATCGGGACTACCAGACTGGGTGCTGGACCTGCACCCCCATCTGGCGCTACAATACCAGGCGGTGCGGGATTGGGGCCTCCGGCCGGGGCCGCACTGTCAGCCGGTTGTTGTGACATCTTAGCGCCCCCTTGGTTAAACGGAGCCTACCGGTTTCAGATGCTGCTACTTCACAGGCACAGCAGTGGGAACAGGACCTTCGTCGCAGGCGCTCTGATGTCAGAGCGTTCACTTCCTGTTGCAGGACCTGCCGCTGAGTCAGAGCCGGGGGCGTGTCCAAGACTTTGCGCGCTCTTTCAGGTACGCCCACCTTCTTCTCCAGCGCCTTAGGGCGCGAATCTGGCGGCAAATATGGCGGTATTTGGCGCCAAACAATAGCAACAGTCTTTTTCATCAAAACACTCCACAGGCACACAGGGCTCGCAATGCTGCAAGTTTCGTATCCTGTTCGTGACGCCAAAGTTTTGTGTTGACCCGCCACCACAATTGTGGATTACCAGGGCAATGAGGTACTCAGAGCCGAGCCCATGGAAGTCTATGGGGATGTCACAGGTAGCGGTGGCTCGGTCTGTGGCCCTGGCGGTCTGGCGTATGTTGAGGGAATATTTACAGGGGATAGATATATTTACAGTTCGTGACGCCACCTGTAGTCTCTGGTAATTTGTACCAGCGCTGCTGTAGATCTCTGA
Source organism: Oophaga sylvatica (assembly GCA_033576555.1). NCBI lineage: Eukaryota > Metazoa > Chordata > Amphibia > Anura > Dendrobatidae > Oophaga > Oophaga sylvatica. Next base: position 432,172,599 of record JARQOD010000003.1, on the reverse strand, counting down.
GGGGATGGTGAGGCAGCTAGATGTCGGGTCCCCTACAGGTGGGACTCTTCCCTCAGGTCGATGGTTATGGTGGGGTTGTGCAGGCATGCAATTAAATAACTCAGTCTCACACCGTCAGCGTCTTTCCATACCTTTTACTTGTTAGATGGTAAGGCAGGTCCCAGGGAGGCTGATGGGGTTGATGGAGGATGAGTTTTGAGGCAACGGCTGAGCAAGGCAGGGGCCTCCTTTACTTTCCAATGATGATGAGTCCAACCAGCATAAAGCGTAGTTCACTCCTGAAACTTCAGCTATTTCAAAGCTGTACTGCCCGGTCAGTTTTGTGGTGGAGCCTTCCAGTGATGAAACTAGGTTCTTCTATGCTTGGCCTAGCTCAAAGTTCCTATTCCACCTGACCCCTGTTACGTACTGACACTTCAAGGGCTGCTTTCTGTTACCTAAGGTCCAGTAAGCCTCTGGGTTTTTCTACCACTATGCGTGAAGCTATAGTGATGCTTCGGTCTCCAGTGACCGGTGACAATGTGCAGGATACTTCAATCCTAAAGCACTTCTGATTTCCTTCCACTGTGCCTTTCGACTTGCTCAAACTCTCAATCTCAGCACTGACTAGGCTAAGGTGAACTGGCTCACCTGTACTAGCCTCCACTACTGTACTGTCTCTCTGAATCGACAGGAATCTTGGTGCTCCAGACAGGCACTCCTTCTCTCTCCCTTCACCTCAGGAGACACTACTAGACTCTCTTGTGCTCAAAACCACACCCCTCTACACCCTGCTGGGTGTGTCCGAAGTATATGTGATGTCATGTAGAGCCCTTAACCGTTACCTCTCCACTCATCCTCCTGGTATTGTGTACCTTAAATACCAGGGCTACACAGCATCAGAAACCATCCGGCAAAAAAACGCATGCGGCGCAAGCGGCGCATCAGGTTTTCTGATGCGGCGCTGCGGCTAAATGCCGGGGGCGCCGTCAGGCGCACACCGGATGTGTGAAACAGGCCTTACAACCAATGAAAACCCAAAAGTCATTGTCTCAGTAAATTAGAATACTTTATAACACCAGCTTGAAAAATGATTTTAAAATTTGAAATGTTGGCCTACTGAAATGTATTTTGGGTAAATGCACTCAATGCTAGATCCGGGCTAATCTTGCATCAATTACTGCATCAATGTGGCGTGGCATGGAGGCGATCAGCCTGTGGCACTGCTGATGTGTTATGGAAGCCCAGGTTGCTTTGATAGCAGCCTTCAGCTCGTCTGCATTGTTGTGTCTGGTATCTTTCGTCTTTCTCTTGACAATACCCCATAGATTTTCTATGGTGTTCAGGTCAGACGAGTTTGCTGGCCAATCAAGCACAGTGATACTTTTACTTGTAAATAAGGTATTGGTACTTTTGGCAGTGTGGACAGGTGCAAAGTCCTGCTGGAGAATGACATTTCCATCTCCAAAAAACTTATCGTCAGAGGGAAGCGTGAAGTGCACTAAAATTTCCTGGTAGACGGCTGTGAGCCGCCCGCCAGGGCCGTGGGGTACTCGGCACCGAGCCCGTCGACTTCTATGGGGGATGTCACGGGCAGCCACGACTCGGTCCATTGCCCTGGGCGCTCACTATAAATGGGGGAGTATTTACAGGGGATTAGTGTTCGTGTAGTTTGTCGTGACGCCACCTGTAGTACCTGGTCAGGGTGACCAGTGCTGCTGTGCAGGTCCTCTGGAAGGGATGGTGTTGTGCAGCTAGATGATAAGTCTTCTACAGGTAAGACTGTGTCCTCCCAGGGCAGATAGATGAAAGGTGTAGCAATGGTGCAGAGGGATGTAGCAGAGGGGAGTGTGCGTCGCTAGAATAATCAGGAAACAGTTCTGTTGCAGTTTCAAGGTTTTTACTCAGTCTGTCGGATCCATACAGATACCAGCCGGACACTGTGTCCTTCCAGTGAGTAGTCCAGCAACCCTCAGGTAGATTGGTCACACTCCCAAAGACACCCATTATGTTCCTTTCCGGCCTCTCGCTTATCAGTGCTACTCTCCTCTCCTTCCTTGCATCCGCCACCACAGAGCCCTCAGACAAGGCAGTATTAGGCCCTTTCAGTTCACAGGCTTCGACCCGATGTTTCCAGCCCACTATCTCCTTCCTTCTTCAGGGAGATAGTGAATCACCACCCGTTGCCTGCACGTACTTGACCACTAGGCTGCCTCCTGGTGAGATTATGGTGGCTATGTCAGTGCCACTTGAAGTGACCAATGCCTACGGTTTTACTAGCAGAGCCTGAAGCTTTCCCGCTAGCCTAGGTACCGTTCCCCGAAGTCGGCCTGGTCCTCTTCTGCAATGGGCTACGACTTGTGAGATCGTCTCTGCCCAGGACCCGTTCGTTCTCCTCAGCAAGGCTCCCTGAGGTGGACTCAGAGGAGCAGCAGGTCAGTCCAGTACCCACTCACTGACTGCCTGGCTCAAACTGGATTCTCTAATCTCACATGCAGCCTAAAGCTGCCTAAATCCCTCCCACTCATCTAGCTACACCCTGTTCTAACCAGCCTGAGTCAGACCATCCTCCCTTAGGGTCCGCCTGCACTCAGCTAGCATGGTGTGTGATGGATGCAGTGGTTGGAGTCAATGGGGTGCTCCCTCCTTACCTGAGAGTCAGGTGTCACACCTCTGGATGAGATGCAACATTTCTGTGGCGACTGGACCCTCAGGGTGCCACATTCCCCCCTGATTAAACACAGCACTCCCGGGATGTAAAAGAGTAAAGATGTTACATAAGAAACATACAAAATTTTATGAATGCATTCAACAGGTATAGAATAGTATAAAACTCATCATCCCTTTATGGGAGGCACTTCAGGTTAAACGTTGCATAAATAACATTTTTAATTTGTGAAGGACCCGCTCCAAACCTCCAACGGTGGTCTTGGGTGGGCTGCAAGACTTCACTGCCTTTTCCAGCAAACCTCACCTTCGGCCACACCAAACGGGTTTGAGTTTCTGAGGTAATGTAAAACCAAGATGGAGCACCAAGGTGCTAACTATTTGCAAGAGAGTTTTTGGGCTAAAGTGTCCTTAGCCTCCAGTTCATCAGAAAAACATGAAAAACACAACTTATTCACAATTCAACAGCCCTGTCCGGGTTAAATATTCATTTCACTTATTTGCACAATCACTAGGGGTCACTGGGTTCCCCGCGGGAGTTCCTCTAGTCCGGTGACCCCAGAGGCCACTACCAGGTAGTGTCTCCTTGATTTGCAGACCACCAGTTCATGGGCCGCAATCCTTGTTTGGGTAGCGAACTCCCTGGTGGCTGGCCGGGTTTGCAGACCGATATCCCGGACTGGTCGGACCCCTGGAGGCCTCACGGGTGCCTCATAGGGACCGGCAATCTGGACCATTGGCATTGCAGGTGCTGAGGGGGAGGCACCTGAGGGAGGTAGAGGCTGAGTGCAGCACTGGGCGGGTGCGCTGGCAGAGACCCGGGTGGTGGAGACTTGGGACACTGAAGCACTGATGGGATCCCCATGTTCTGGGGAAGAGGGGTCGCACCGGAAGACATTAAGGGCATACCACCCCTTAAACCCCCAGTGTCGGGTGTACGTGACCAGGTCCCCGATGAATAGGTCCCTCTCCAGGTGTCCCTTGGGCAGGTGGGCCTCCACATCCCGGCGGTTCACAAACACCTCCAGATACAACCCAGGCTCCTGGATGAAGCCCCATAAACCTCTTAATTTAAAGTCTCGCACCGCCCCCTTGCGCAGCGGCTCCCTCAGCGTACCTTTGTCTTTCCGCATTTTGTTCTTATCGGAAAGGTCCTGTTCATGCTGCCGCTGCCGGAGCTGCTGGGCCTCCCTGCGTTCCCGCTGGCGTTCCGCTTCCTGCCCCCGGCGCCTCCACTCCTCCTCCTGGCGCCGGTTATAGGCCTCTTCGGCGAACACCTCCAGATGCCCGCTGTCGAACGGCTGCTCCCGGATCTCTAGCTGCTCCCGGATCTCTGGCTCCTCTAGCTTTTCCGGCGCCCGCCCATCCTGGCGGCGCTCACTGTAGTCAGGCAGAACCGGCTCCGGGGCCGATGGCAGGCTGGAAACAGGTGCAGGCAGCGAGAGCTGGTGTACCTGCGGGGCTTCCTCTGCGAGGCCGGATGTCTTCACTGCAGGGCCGGTGACGGATATAGGCGGCGGGGACATGTGTGCCTCCACAGACTCCTCCGCTAGGCCGGACGTCTCCGATGCAGGGCTGGTGACAGGGCCCACTGCTGGCTCCTCTCCAAGCGCTATTGTTGCAGGGGGGAGAAGCGACTGGCTACGCTCCAGCCGCCGCTTAAGGGCCCGCCAGCTCGCTTCCATTCTGGCGACCTCCTCCCGATGTCGGGCCAATTCCCTCAAGGCATCCTCGGCATCTTTGCAAGAGAGGGTGCTCACGGGTTCGGTGAGTCAGCTGTCCTTCGTGGGGGGAGAAGTTCAGCTCCTCCATCCCCTCCCACGGCAGCTCACTCCAGGTCGCCATCTCATCCAGGTCACATCTGAAATTTGCATCAGGAGAAGCCCAGTCTTTTGTATGGAGGCGGGACCTTCGCATTCTTTTCCGCCCACTGAGGAGGATGAGGAGGCGGAACTCCATAGCTGTGGGGCATGATCTGACATTGCAGTAGCACTTGGACTCGGCGGCCATTATTTTCACACCACTGAGTAAGCGCACGCCCACTAATTCACGCCCTCCTTCTTCGCCAGCGCGAATATGGCGGCAAAGTCACAAAGATGGCAAATACAGTCTTTAGCACAAAAACAGTCAATTTAGGCACACAGGACTCGCGTTTCACGAGCTTCAGAATCCTGTTCGTGACGCCAAAAATGAGCCGCCCGCCAGGGCCGTGGGGTACTCGGCACCGAGCCCGTCGACTTCTATGGGGGATGTCACGAGCAGCCACGGCTCAGTCCATTGCCCTGGGCGCTCACTATAAATGGGGGAGTATTTACAGGGGATTAGTGTTCGTGTAGTTTGTCGTGACGCCACCTGTAGTACCTGGTCAGGGTGACCAGCGCTGCTGTGCAGGTCCTCTGGAAGGGATGGTGTTGTGCGGCTAGATGATAAGTCTTCTACAGGTAAGACTGTGTCCTCCCAGGGCAGATAGATGAAAGGTGTAGCAATGGTGCAGAGGATGTAGCAGAGGGGAGTGTGCATCGCTAGAATAATCAGGAAACAGTTCTGTTGCAGTTTCAAGGTTTTTACTCACAGTCTGTCGGATCCATACAGATACCAGCCGGGCACTGTGTCCTTCCAGTGAGTAGTCCAGCAACCCTCAGGTAGATTGGTCACACTCCCAAAGACACCCATTATGTTCCTTTCCGGCCTCTCGCTTATCAGTGCTACTCTCCTCTCCTTCCTTGCATCCGCCACCACAGAGCCCTCAGACAAGGCAGTATTAGGCCCTTTCACAGGCTTCGACCCGTTGTTTCCAGCCCACTATCTCCTTCCTTCTTCAGGGAGATAGTGAATCACCACCCGTTGCCTGCACGTACTTGACCACTAGGCTGCCTCCTGGTGAGATTATGGTGGCTATGGCAGTGCCACTTGAAGGGACCAATGTCTACGGTTTTACTAGCAGAGCCTGAAGCTTTCCCGCTAGCCTAGGTACCGTTCCCCGGTACCGTTCCTGCGCTGACTTTGGTCTTGATAAAACGCAGTGTACCACCAGCAGATGACGTGGCTCCCCAAACCATCACTGATTGTGGAAACTTCACACTAGACCTTGGAAATCAAGGTCACAGAGTCTGGAGGAAGAGTGGAGAGGCACACATCCAAGCTGCTTGAGGTCTAGTGTGAAGTTTCCTTACATATACAGTACAGACCAAAAGTTTGGACACACCTTCTCATTCAAAGATTTTTTCTGTATTTTCATGACTATGAAAATTGTACATTCAAACTGAAGGCATTAAAACTATGAATTAACACATGTGGAATTATATATTTAACAAAAAAGTGTGAAACAACTGAAAATATGTCTTATATTCTAGGTTCTTCAAAGTAGCCACCTTTAGCTTAGATTACTGCCTTGTACACTCTTGGCATTCTCTTGATGAGCTTCAAGAGGTAGTCACCGGAAATGGTTTTCACTTCACAGGTGTGCCCTGTTAGAGTCCATCCGTTCACCTTTTCTGCGTCGCACAAAGACACGGTGGTTGGAACCAAAGATCTCAAATTTGGACTCATCAGACCAAAGCACAGATTTCCACTGGTCTAATGTCCATTCCTTGTGTTCTTTAGCCCAAACAAGTCCTTTCTGCTTGTTGCCTGTCCTTAGCAGTGGTTTCCTATCAGCTATTTTACCTTGAAGGCCTGCTGCACAAAGTCTCCTCTTAACAGTTGTTGAAGAGATGTGTCTGCTGCTAGAACTCTGTGTGGCATTGACCTAGTCTCTAATCTGAGCTGCTGTAAACCTGCGATTTCTGAGGCTGGTGACTCGGATAAACTTATCCTCAGAAGCAGAGGTGATTCTTGGTCTTCCTTTCCTGGGGCGGTCCTCATGTAAGCCAGTTTCTTTGTAGCGCTTGATGGTTTTTGCAACTGCACTTGGGGACACTTTTAAAGTTTTCCCAATTTTTCGGACTGACTGACCTTCATTTCTTAAAGTAATGATGGCTACTCGTTTTTCTTTACTTAGCTGCTTTTTTCTTGCCATAATACACATTCTAACAGTCTATTCAGTAGGACTATCAGCTGTGTATCCACCAGACTTCTGCACAACACAACTGATGATCCCAACCCCATTTATAAGGCAAGAAATCACACTTATTAAATCTGACAGGGCACACCTGTGAAGTGAAAACCATTTCCGGTGACTACCTCTTGAAGCTCATCAAGAGAATGCCAAGAGTGTGCAAAGCAGTCATCAAAGCAAAAGGTGGCTACTTTGAAGAACCTAGAATATAAGACATATTTTCAGTTGTTTCACACTTTTTTGTTAAGTATATAATTCCACATGTGTTAATTCATAGTTTTGATGCCTTCAGTGTGAATGTACAATTTTCATAGTCACGAAAATACGGAAAAATCTTTGAATGAGAAGGTGTGTCCAAACTTTTGGTACTGTACTGTATATATATTTGCAGAGCTTCTCCTACCCATTAAAATGGTAAAAATAGACAGCATCAAGACGGCACCTGGATGTCATCAATGTGCATTGTATGAGATTACATAGACCATAATGGACACTTATTATATTTGTGCAAAGCATGGAGGTGTACGATATTTACGCATTTCTGAATGAGGCATTTGAAAGATGAATCCTCTCCAGAGCTGAACAAGACTTGACATTTACTGTAACTGTCTGCACCAGAATGTCTGAGCCGTTTCCAAGAAATGTTCTTTTCTTCTTTCACTTTCATTGAAGGGATCAGGAATTAGAGATCTAAAGAAGACAGAATAGATAAGTGTAGAAGCGAAACACCGCCGATGTTTCCTGTGCCTGGTTGGCACAGGGTAATGGAGGAATGACGGACGGACTTGTTACTGGAGATAACGTTAGGACAGAACCACAATTTATTGGACGTGATGTATTATAAGAGGTTTAAATGTCCATTATCTGAAAGATCTCGCCAAATCAGAAACCGAAATGTTAGGCACATCACCCTGTCACAAATGTAGTAAATGCAGTCCTATGTAACACACAGACCACACAATGATTAGTCTCTGAGTGCAGATAATGCAAATAGCACATGTTACTTGTACAGTCATGGCCAAAAGTTTTGAGAATGACACAAATATTAATTTTTACAAAGTCTACTGCTTCACTTTTTCTAATGGCAATTTGCATATACTCCAGAATGTTATAAAGAGTGATCAGCTTAACAGCAATTACTTGCAAAGTCAATATTTGGCTAGAAAATGAACTTTATCCCCCAAAACACATTTCAACATCATTGCAGCCCTGCCTTAAAAGGACCAGCTAACCTCTTTTCAGTGATTGCTCCATTAACACAGGTGTGGGTGTTGATGAGGATATGGCTGGAGATCAATCTGTCATGATTAAGTAAGAATGACACCACTGGACACTTTAAAAGGAGGCTGGTGCTTGGCATCATTGTTTCTCTTCTGTTAACCATGATTATCTCTAAAGAAACACGTGCAGTCATCATTGAAATGCACAAAAATGGCCTAACAGGGAAGAGTATCGCAGCTAGAAAGATTGCACCTCAGTCAAAATCTATCGCATCATCAAGAACTTCAAGGAGAGTGGTTCCATTGTTGCCAAAAAGGCTTCAGGGTGCCCAAGAAAGACCAGCAAGCGCCAGGACCGTCTCTTAAAAGTGTTTCAGCTGCGGGATCTGGCTACCAGCAGTGCAGAGCTTGCTCAGGAATGGCAGCAGGCAGGTGTGAGTGCATCTGCACGCACTGTGAGGCGGAGACTCTTGGAGCAAGGCCTGGTCTCAAGGAGGGCAGCAAAGAAGCCACTTCTCTCCAGAAAAAACATCATGGACAGACTGATATTCTGCAAAAGGTACAGGCAGTGGACTGCTGAGGACTGGGGTAAAGTTATTTTCTCTAATGAATCCCCTTTTCGATTGTTTGGGACATCAGGAAAACGCCTCATTTGGAGAAGACAAGGTGAGCGCTACCACCAGTCTTGTCTCATGCCAACTGTTAAGCATCCTGAAACCATTCATGTGTGGGGTTGCTTCTCAGCCAAGGGAATCGGTTCTCTCACAGTCTTGCCTAAAAACACAGCCATGAATAAAGAATGGTACCAGAATGTCCTCCAAGAGCAACTTCTCCCAACCCTCCAAGAGCAGTTTGGCGATCAACAATGCCTTTTCCAGCATGATGGAGCACCTTGCCATAAAGCAAAGGTGATAACTAAATGGCTCAGGGAACAAAACATAGAGATTTTGGGTCCATGGCCTGGAAACTCCCCAGATCTTAATCCCATTGAGAACTTGTGGTCAATCATCAAGAGACGGGTGGACAAACAAAAACCTAAAAATTCTGACAAAATGAAAGCATTGATTGTGCAAGAATGGACTGCTATCAGTCAGGATTTGGTCCAGAAGTTGATTGAGAGCATGCCAAGGAGAATTGCAGAGGTCCTGAAGAAGAAGGGTCAACACTGCAAATATTGACTTGCTGCATTAACTCATTCTAACTGCCAATATAAGCTTTTGTTACTCATATGTTTGCAATTATTATATTTCTGTCTGTGATAAAAACATCTGTCAAACACACATAAAAACCAGAGGGCAGCAGACCATGTGAAAATATAATATTTGTGTCATTCTCAAAACTTTTGGCCATGACTGTAGTTGTATGTGACACCACAGATAACACAATGCTATTTTTCTGAGTCAGGGTCGACATCACCACCTGACACACCCGGAAAGTGCCGGGGCCCTGAGTAAGTGGGGAGCCCATTAGCCGTTGTGGACACTGGTGTGCTATGAGGCCCCCTGTGCTTTTAACTGTTTGCAATACTTACCTCTCCTCGTTCCCCACTGCGTCTCAGTAACGTCTCAAGGCAGAGGGCGCGATGACGTTACTATAGCGCCCCCTCTGTCCTGAGCAGGGCAGTGAGGCAGAAGTTGCTGAACAGATAGGACCTGCGGCCAGTGAGGAGAGGTGAGTATTTGATTTTTTTTTATGCATGGAGCAATATATGAGGAGGCCCACTCTGTATGAAGCAATATATCGGACCCATTAGACAGTATGGAGCATTATATGGGAACCATTATACAGTATGCAGCATTATATGGGACACAATACTCTGTATGGAGCATTATGTGAGGCACATTATTCTGTATGGAGAATTATATGGGGCACATTATTCTGTATGGAGCATTATATGGGGCCCATTATACTGTATGGAGCATTATATGGGGCCCATTAGACTGCATAGAGCATTATACGGGGCCCATTATATAGTATGCAGCATTATATGGGGCACATTATTCTGTATGGCGCATTATATGGAGTCCATTATACAGTATGGAGCATTACATGGGGCCCATTATACAGTATGCAGCATTATATGGGGCCAATTATTCTGTATGGAGCATTGTATGAGGACGATACCGTATGCAGCAAGATATGGGCCCATTAAACTGAATGGAGCATTGTTATGAATGTGCTAGAGATGGTTTCTGAGCAGAGGCTCCCTCTGGTGGTTACAGACAGTACTGAACCTTTCAGCGAGGAGTGGCAATCTGGAATCACGGACTGGTCTGATATAAGGGAGGTTCCCTCCCATGATGGTTGCCAGAGATCAATTGTTCTTGTCTCAATTGTGGTTCCTGGTTCATTTGGAAGTTTGCTGTAGTCTTGCCTGCATCTCCTGCTTTCAGATAAGATATTTTTTGCTTTTCTTTTTGTGCTTGCTTTTTGCATTGTTTTCTGCACTTTTGTGGAGGTCAGCCAGGTCCCCTCCTGGGGCCTGAGCTCCTCACAGTTTTTCTGCAGCCACTGTTATTTGCTCATTTGCTTTTTCCTGTTTTTTCAGCGGCTGCGGCTTGGTTTTTGTTCACACTGAGATCTGATTTCGTGGGTGGCGAGATCGTGTGATCTCAGTATTTTTGTAATCAGAATTGTTGGATTTTTGTAGGGTTTTCTGGGTTGCAGAAAGTAATCTCTCCTGTCCTATCCTATTTAGTCAGCTTGTGGCCCCAGCGTTTGCTCAGTCTATTTTCTGCCTATGTTTGTATTTTCATCTTGTCTAACCGCCATTCTATGTTTGGGGGCTTCCTATTTTCTTTGGGGATCTGCTCCCAAAGTCTCCCAAAAATCTGCTCCCAAATCTCCCAAGTCATCTTGATCAGCAGACACAAAACATCTCAAATAAGTCTCCAAGGTCTGGTTTGTTCTCTCGGTTTGTCCATTGGTCTGAGGATGAAATGCAGAGGAGAAAGATAATTGAACACCAAGTTTAGAACAAAATGTCCTCCAAAATCTGGAAACAAACTGGACTCCTCTGTCAGACACAATGTTCTCCGGAATGCCATGTAACCGAACCACGTGCTGAAGGAACAAAGACACCAATTCGGAGGAGGAAGGTAACTTAGGTAATGGCACAAGATGTATCATCTTGGAAAACCTATCACAGATTACCCAGATAACGGTCATTTTCTGAGAAACAGGGAGGTCGGAAATAAAATCCATAGAGATATGGGTCCATGGCCTCTTGGGCACAGGTAATGGCATTAACAAACCACTAGAGCGAGAGCAAGGCTTGGAACGAGAGCAAGTCCCACAGGACTGCACAAATTCCCTGACGTCACGAGACAAAGTAGGCCACCAAAAGGACCGACTCACCAAGTCTCTGGTACCAAAAATCCCGGGATGACCAGCCAACGCGGAACAATGAATCTCAGACATCACACTCTTCTTCCACTGGTCTGGGACAAACAATTTCCCAATAGGGCAGTGGTCAGGTTTATCCTCCTTACACCCTTCCAGAGCCAGTCTCAAATTGGGCGAGATGGCGGAAAGTACTACACCCTCTTTCAAAATAACAGCAGGATCAGATAACTCAGGAGAGTCCGCAAAGAAACTCCTCGAGAGGGCATCCCCTTAACATTCTTAGTGCCAGGAAGAAAAGAAACCATAAATTAAAACGTGTGAAAAACAAGGCCCACCTGGCCTGTCTAGGATTAAGTAGTTTGGCTGATTCGAGATAAACCAGGTTCTTATGGTCCGTGAGGACCACCACCTGATGTTTGGCTCCTTCCAGCCAATGTCTCCACTCTTCAAAAGCCCACTTCATGGCCAATAACTCCCGATTACCCACGTCATAATTACATTCAGTTGGAGAAAATTTTCGAGAGAAAAAGGCACAAGGGTTACTCTTAGAGGTCTCTGGATCTCTTTGGGACAAAACGGCACCTGCCCCAATTTCAGAGGCATCAACCTCCACCTGAAACGGTAGAGAAACATCAGGCTGCCGTAGAACAGGAGCAGAAGTGAATCTCTGCTTAAGTTCCTGAAACGCAGAAACTGCCTCAGGAGGCCTATTCACCACATCAGAACCCATTTTGGTCAAATCAGTCAATGGTTTAACAATACCGGAGAAATTACCAATAAATTTACGATAAAAATTGGCAAAACCCAAAAATCTCTGAAGAGCCTTTAATGAAGTAGGTTGGACCCAATCACAGATGGCCTGAACCTTGACCGGGTCCATTTCAATAACAGACGGAGACAAAATGAATCCCAGAAATGAGACCTTCTGTACGCCAAAAAGACACTTTGATCCCTTCACATACAGTGCTTCTCTCTCAAAATCTGGAACACTATCCGAACATGTTTCACATGAGAGTCCCAGTCATTGGAAAAAATCAAGATATCATCCAAATAAACAATCAAAAATTTATCCACAAAATCCCTGAAAATATCATTCATGAAGGATTGGAAGAAGGAAGGAGCATTAGTGAGCCCAAAGGGCATCACTAGGTACTCAAAATGCCTCTCTGGGGTATTAAACGCCATCTTCCATTCATCCCCGTGCTTAATGCGAATAAGGTTATACGCCCCCTGAGGTCAAGCTTGGTAAACCAACTAGCACTTTTCACTCTGGAAAACAGTTCAGAAATAAAGGGTAACAGATATTGATACTTCACAGTGATCTTATTCAAGAGACGATAATCAATACACGGCCTCAATGAACCATCCTTTTTGGCCACAAAGAAAAAAACGGCGCCCAAGGGTGAAGGGGATGGTCTGATATGACCCTTCTCCAATGACTCCTTGATATAAGATTACATAGCATCGTGTTCAGGCACAGACAAGTTAAAAAGGAGACCTTTAGGAAATTTACCACCAGGCACTAATTCAATAGCGCAATCATAGCTCCTGTGAGGGGACAAGGATGCAGATTTACTTTCACTAAATACATCCGAAAAATCAGTCAAAAAGTCAGGAACATCCTGAGACTGGGGAGAGGCAGAAAAAACAGGAGTGTCAGTATTAACACATTGGCAGCCCCAACTGGTCACAGACACAGATTTCCAATCCAAAACAGGATTATGAGACTGTAACCAAGGGAAACCTAGCACAATAATGTCATGCAGATTATGCAGCACCAGAAATTTGCAGCTCTCCTGATGATCTGGTTCAACCCTCATTATCACCTGAGTAGAAAACTGGGGTTTATTCTCCGCCAAAGGGGTAGAATCAATGCCCAGTAGGTGAATAGACTTCCGCAGGGGTATCATGGGAAACCCACAACGTTTGCAAAGTCAAAATCCATCAGGTTAATAGCTGCTCCTGAATCAACAAAAGCCTGAGCAGAAAATGTGGACAGGGAGCAAATCAGGGTAACAGTCAACAGAAATTTAGTCTGAACACTACCCAAGACAACCGAGCGCGCAAAACGTCTTCCCCGCTTAGGGCACACGGAAAGAGCATGAGAGGCGTCACCACAGTAGAAACATAACCCATTGCGCTTTCGAAACTCATGACGCTGAGCCCCAGAAGTCACTCCATCACACTGCATGGGCCCAGGAGCTGGCTCACAAGGCAACACCATCTCACGCATACCTCTGCGCTCACGCAAACGTCTGTCAATTTGAATAGCCAATGACATAGAATCATTGAGACCAGAGGGACAGGGAATCCCACCATAACATCCTTTACATTCTCTTACAGCCCCTTCCGAAAAAGGGCTGCCAAAGCATCATCATTCCATTTGGTCAGGACTGCCCACTTTCGGAATTTCTGACAGTACAACTCAGCGTCTTCAAGACCCTGATTTAATGCCAAAAAGGTTTTTTCAGCTTGATCAGTGACATTAGGTTCATCGTACAATAACCCCAGAGCCAGAAAAAATACATCAATATCATTCAAAACAGGATCCCCAGGTGTCAGGGAAAAAGCCCAATCCTGAGGGTCGCCGCGAAGGAGAGAGATGACAATTTGAACCTGCTGTGCTGCGCTCCCCGAGGACTTAGGTTTTAAGGCAAAAAACAACTTACAGTTATTTTTGAAATTCAGAAATTTAGCCCGATCCCCCAAAAACAAATCTGGCATGGGAATCCTAGGTTCCACAACCGGCAACCTAGCAAGATAGGTAGCAATACTCCGAACCTCAGTGGCAAGCTGATCCACACGACCAGACAACTGTGCAAACTCCATTGAGAGAAAAAAAATCCTCCTCAGCACCCAGAGAAAAAGAGGGAAAAAATGCAACAAACAGAAAAAAAAAAATAAAAAACTCTGACAATCTATTTTTTTTTTTCTTTCCACACGATTTTTCCCTTCTGTGAGTACCAGAGAATTTTCAGTTTGGGCCGATAATACTGTTATGTTTAGGTAGCTGAGGAGAAAAAGCAAAAACGGCAATACACCAGAGAGGCTGGAACCTATTGGATTGCAGTAACCTGAACTAACCACACAAGTAGAGGTAGCCGTGGAGCGTTCCTACGTTGATCCTAGACGCCTCGTCACAGTCTGAGAGATAACTACACCTGAAGGCAGAAAGATGAAAGCTATATGCCCCGGAGCAGATTCCCAAAGAAAATAGGAAGCCCCCAAACATGTAATGGCGGTTAGACAAGAAGAAAGCACGGACACAGACAGAAAATAGAATGAGCAAATGCTGGGGCCCAATTGCAATCCAACAAAAAACCCTAAAAAATACCAACTCTTCTGATTGCAAAGATAATAAACACGGCACTCAAAGAAAGTACTAGGAATGAATGGTGCACAAGTAGGGTCTCCAGCCCAAAATATAAACAAAAAATAACTTGGCACTCAATCGAGAAAAACGGAACAATGTAATTTTTGTGCTTTCTGAAGTTTATTTGCATCCGTGCGAGATCAAAGTAAATACATAAATGAACGTTTTCGGCCTTTCACTAATGGCCTTCATCAGATTGTGTGTATAAAGCATTTGACTTCAGTTTATTAGCGATTTTCCCACAATCTCTTGAACTGCATTATAGTTCCAAAAAGTCTTCTATCTGGTCAGGACCTACAGCGCTGTTCTTGTTTTTCCTTTAGTTCATGATATTCACAGTCATTGCTTGTCTTCTTGTCACCAAACATCTGCTATTAATCTATGACTCCAAATAGCTGGTGATCGTTAGTATCGGGTTCAGCGGCGCTCCCGCGCCTTGCTGTGGCTGGACTGTAAAATATTTTATTTTTTATAAACACTGCATATCTTTCTGGATTAAATATAAAGTGTAATAGTTTTGTTCCTTTTGCTCTGTAAACCGCACCGCAAAGCCATTCCCTTACCTGTAGCGGGTGTCCAATAGGCCTGAAAAACGATTGGTGGTGGCAGCTAATCATTTTTCTTTGGTCATTTTGGACTTGGCAGTGACCATACTGAGGTATATATATTTCATGCATTGGAATAGGATGTATATATACAATATGCTCACTGTGATTTCGTGAATCAGCCCAGTAGTAGAAACAGCTGCCTTCTCCGTTGATCATTAGTCAATTGCGTAATTGTCCTTATGATAGTGGACAGCTAGATGCTGTTCTTGACAAGTGGTACTGGTAATAGGATATTTTGTTCATCACACTATGGAGGGATTATTTTGTTATGGAAACCTGTAACCCTAGTCAATCATCAGTACCTCCAGTGGTGGAGAAGTTCTGATAACTTGCATGGGGGTCCTTTGCTCTGGGGGGCTTGGTCAGCTCACACTGCAACTTCGACAAACTTCCTCCACCTTTAGGCTTAGTTGAGACTAATACACAAGCTGCTGTAACCACTACGAGGTCCTTTCTGCCCCAAAATGTGCGCCCCTTTTGTGGGCATCTTCTGCCAAGCTCAGTGCCACCCTGTCTGGTATCACAACCTGCTATGTGGTGCAGAATTCTCGAGGCAGCTGTATCCATTGGTATAGTAAGCCATTCTTCATGTAGAGTTGCTCCCACTGCCTTAAGGTACTGCCACACTAAGCTATCCCGCTAGCGATCTCGTTAGCGTTGCATACTAATGAGATCGCTAGCGGGATTGTTTCTATATCGCTAAATGCTGCCGCATTTAGCGATATAGTTAACGACGCTATCGCCGTTAGCGATCTTCTTAACGACTTTAGCGGTACAAAAGTACCGCTAAATCGCTAAGAAAAGGTGCCACACAGCGATAAGATACTTACCCAGCGGGAGCGCCAGCGATGAAATAGGGTCCGGAACGATTCCAGCGACGAGCGAGATCACAGCAGGAAGCTCGTCGCTGGAAGCTGCCGCACTGAACAACATCGCTAACGGGATCGCTAAATAGTGACTTTTTTTAGCTATCCCGTTAGCGATATTGTTTAGTGTGGCATACCCTTTAGTACTTGTATGGAATTGGTTGATAAGGCCCCCCCTCTCTTCCTGTTGGGTTTCTGACCTAGGGTTACCCATGTTCACAACTCCGCCAGTTCAGAATCAGACTGCTGTAACTGCACCCATTCGTCTCTTCTCTGTATTCGGGTGGCTTGAGGTTCCTTTCCAGACTCTTGAGTGCCTACTAAAACTGTTGCGAAGCACTTGAAGTCTCCATTAGACATCAGATCCTTCACCTATTAAATTCATCCCATGTACAGTAGTGGGTCTTTCAAAAGCTATGTCTTCGGAGTCCTCGTTCCTCCCTCTAGGAGTATGGATCCCCAAGGTCTGCTCCTCGTCCTGAGGCCCTGCTTTGCCACCCTGGACTTTTATGTTTAACATCTGCGCCGCAGCTATCCCTGACCCGGCGTCTCCTTCAATTTCTTCCCTACGGGAATTTCTCCATCTTTTAGTTCCTGCCTGATCGATTCGATCAGCAAATGGTGACATTTGGTAGTGAGTAGTGTTGAGCATTCCGATACCGCAAGTATCGGGTATCGGCCGATATTCGCGTTATCGGAATTCCGATACTTAATTCCGATACTTTTTCAATATCGTATACCGGAATCGGAAGTTCCCATAATTCTTTGAGAGGCAATGTGATGTTAGTCAGCAATGATGAATCTTATGAAGTGTGGGCACATCCTGTAATGCTGCGGTCATCTTAACTAATGGCATGGCTGTGATTGGCTGCTGAAATGATGTCAGAATGCACTATAAAAGGCGCCGCAGCCATTTTAGCGTCACTGTGCTGTGAACTCAGTTAGGGACAGAACGCTACTCTGCTCACTCTGAGGACAGTAGATATTGCGATTTTGTGTACTACTGTGCTTGAGGCAGGCTAGTTTACCAACGCTGTGTAAAGCTTCATTTTGCCAGTGTTGTTTTAACAGCTCTGTGCAAGGTGTGTGTGTGACAGTGCAGGTGACGCTGCAGTTTGCTCTGCATCCACCGCTGTTTGTAGGCATTGCACGTGTCACTGACTCTTTTTTTTTTTTTATTTTATTTTGTGGAATTGGTGCAGCTCCATTATATTAGAAAAAATCAATCTATTAGTGTGACGTGCTTCCATCCGTATACATACATTGGTTGCAAACACTATAGAAGTACAGAAAGGAGCCTTTCCAGCTACTGAACAGTTGTCTGCAGGGTTTACTGTAGTCTGTGAGCTTTAATTTTGTGAGTGCAGATTACGCTCCAGTTAGTTCTTCAACCACTGCCGGTTGTAGTCTGCTGAGCGTGTGTCACTGCCTCATCCTTCACATTTTTTCTAATTGGTGCTGCTCCATTTTAGTGGAAAAAAATCTAATCTATTAGTGTGACGCGCTTCCATCCGTATACAATACATTGGTTGCAAACACTATAGAAGTAGACAAAGGGGCCTTTAACAGCTACTGAACAGTTGTGTTTCAGTGTTCACTGTAGTCTGTGAGCTTTTCATTTTTTGAGTGCAGATTACGCTCCAGTTTGTTCTTCAACCACTGCCGGTTGTAGTCTGCTGAGCGTGTGTCACTGCCTCATCCTTCACATTTTTCTCTAATTGGTGCTGCTCCATTTTAGTGGAAAAAAATCTAATCTATTAGTGTGACGCGCTTCCATCCGTATACAATACATTGGTTGCAAACACTATAGAAGTAGACAAAGGGGCCTTTAACAGCTACTGAACAGTTGTGTTTCAGTGTTCACTGTAGTCTGTGAGCTTTTCATTTTTTGAGTGCAGATTACGCTCCAGTTTGTTCTTCAACCACTGCCGGTTGTAGTCTGCTGAGCGTGTGTCACTGCCTCATCCTTCACATTTTTCTCTAATTGGTGCTGCTCCATTTTAGTGGAAAAAAATCTAATCTATTAGTGTGACGCGCTTCCATCCGTATACAATACATTGGTTGCAAACACTATAGAAGTAGACAAAGGGGCCTTTAACAGCTACTGAACAGTTGTGTTTCAGTGTTCACTGTAGTCTGTGAGCTTTTCATTTTGTGAGTGCAGATTACGCTCCAGTTTGTTCTTCAACCACTGCCGGTTGTAGTCTGCTGAGCGTGTGTCACTGCCTCATCCTTCACATTTTTCTCTAATTGGTGCTGCTCCATTTTAGTGGAAAAAAATCTAATCTATTAGTGTGACGCGCTTCCATCCGTATACAATACATTGGTTGCAAACACTATAGAAGTAGACAAAGGGGCCTTTAACAGCTACTGAACAGTTGTGTTTCAGTGTTCACTGTAGTCTGTGAGCTTTTCATTTTGTGAGTGCAGATTACGCTCCAGTTTGTTCTTCAACCACTGCCGGTTGTAGTCTGCTGAGCGTGTGTCACTGCCTCATCCTTCACATTTTTCTCTAATTGGTGCTGCTCCATTTTAGTGGAAAAAAATCTAATCTATTAGTGTGACGCGCTTCCATCCGTATACAATACATTGGTTGCAAACACTATAGAAGTAGACAAAGGGGCCTTTAACAGCTACTGAACAGTTGTGTTTCAGTGTTCACTGTAGTCTGTGAGCTTTTCATTTTGTGAGTGCAGATTACGCTCCAGTTTGTTCTTCAACCACTGCCGGTTGTAGTCTGCTGAGCGTGTGTCACTGCCTCATCCTTCACATTTTTCTCTAATTGGTGCTGCTCCATTTTAGTGGAAAAAAATCTAATCTATTAGTGTGACGCGCTTCCATCCGTATACAATACATTGGTTGCAAACACTATAGAAGTAGACAAAGGGGCCTTTAACAGTACTGAACAGTTGTTGTTCAGTGTTCACTGTAGTCTGTGAGCTTTTCCATTTTGTGAGTGCAGATTACGCTCCAGTTTGTTCTTCAACCATGACCGGTTGTAGTCTGCTGAGCGTGTGTCACTGCCTCATCCTTCACATTTTTCTCTAATTGGTGCTGCTCCATTTTAGTGGAAAAAAATCTAATCTATTAGTGTGACGCGCTTCCATCCGTATACAATACATTGGTTGCAAACACTATAGAAGTACACAAAGGGGCCTTTCACAGATACTGAACAGTTGTCTGCAGGGTTCACTGTAGTCTGTGAGGAATAACCACACTTAGGCCTTATAACTTTTCTGACTTTCTTTATCAATCTACCAAGATGAAGAAGTCAGTGAGTAAGGCACGTGGTCGTGGTCGTGGCCGTGGATTTGCAGCAGGGAGAGGACGTGGGGATTCTGTGGCTGCTGCCGCACCCAGTGACACAGCATCCACCAGTTTTCCCCGTGAGCGTTCCTTTATGCGCACTTTTGTAGGAGCTCAGCGTACCCCCCTGCTGCGTGAAGAACAAATTGAAGCCGTTGTTGGTTGGATGGCAGCCAATGCATCGACTTCAATAGCTTCACCTCCTCTCAGGACCACAGCACTGTTGAACAACCATCAGTCTCTTCACCGCCTGCCAAATTGCCCAGGCAGTCAGAGAGCTCTGTACAGGAGCCAGCTGAGTCTCTGCTTCTGTTCTCAGAATCTGTTGGCTTGCAAACAGGGGCCCAGCCAAGCAGCATTCTGGAATGTGAAGAAGAGGCAGTATGCAGTGATGCGCAACAGCTGTGTCTCTCTGAATCTGAAGAGGCGGGTGAGCCAGTGCCGATGGTCAGCACACCGCAGAACGCATCTGATGATGATGAGACTCAGTTGCCAGTTTCTGTTGAGCATGGTGCTGGCCAGACCACCCAACAACAGCAGGTGTTGGAAGAGGGTAGTGGTGGAGATGATGAGGTCCAAGACCCAACATGGCGTGAGGAACAGGAAGGTGGTGGGAGCAGCTCTGAGGAAGAGATTGCCCCAACGGTCCAAACAGTAGGGAGAGGTAGGCTGCAGACTCGCTTGCCTGTAGCCTCCAGTTTGGCACCCGTTCGGAGCAGTTCTCTTCCAACAGCCAAACCGGGCGCTCCCAGGACTTGCTCTGCGTGGTCCTTTTTTGATACAGTTGCAGATGATATTTGCTATGTCAAATGCAAGCTGTGTAATCAAAAAATTAAAAGAGGTAAAAGTGTCAGTAACCTTAATACAACAAATATGTGGAAACATGTGCGGTCAAAGCACTTTGTTGAGTTACAAAGACACACTGGAGATGTAGGCCAACCTACAGCAGCACCTACATCTTCAGCTCGTGTTGGAGCCTCTTCCTCCAGTTCACACACAGCTGGTTCGGCTTCCTCACAGGATCGCCATGGAAGAACCTCTGTCACTGTTGTCCAGAGACACAGTGTTATTCCACCCACAGCTGCAAGTTCCCTGTCATCCTCACACACCCAGGCCACAAAACAGCCATCGGTAGCACAGGCATGGGATAAAAGACGGCCATACTCGGCAAACCATCCACGAGCACAGGCTCTGAATGCTGGCATTGCAAAACTCCTGTCCCTTGAAATGCTGTCATTCAGGCTGGTGGAGACTGACAGTTTCCGTGAATTAATGGCATTGGCAGTCCCACAATACAATGTGCCCAGCCGATTTTATTTCAGCAGGCAAGCCATCCCTGGTCTGCAAAAGCATGTTGAGGCAAAATTAAACATGCGCTACTAAACGCCGTCAGTAGCAAGGTCCACCTGACCACCGATGCGTGGACCAGTACCCATGGCCAGGGACGATACCTTTCACTCACTGCCCATTGGGTGAATGTTGTGGAGCTGGGTACAGATCTTGCGAGTGGCGCTGTACGTGTTCTGCCAACTCCAAGGATTGCCGGAATCCAGTCTGTCCACATTGACTCCTCCTCCTACTCCAGTTCCTCAGAATCATCGCTGCAGGAGCCGTCACGGTCTACCTCCACATGGACCCGTGGACGCTTACCTGATGCGACCGATATGAGCACAGCCGTGGCCAAACGGCAACAGGCCGTTCTGAAATTAATTCCCATGGGGAATCGAAGCCACACAGCGCAGGAGGTCTGGAATGCCATCAAGCAGGAGAGCGACGTGTGGTTTTTGCCAGCGAATCTCCAGCCAGGCTTGGTAGTGTGTGACAATGGCCGAAATCTGGTGGCAGCTCTGGGCCTTGGCAAACTCACTCACATACCATGTCTGGCACATGTGCTCAACTTGGTCGTGCAGAGTTTTTTGAGGGACTATCCGGATCTTGATGCACTGCTGCACAAGGTCCGCCTAGAGTGCGCTCACTTGCGACGTTCCAGCATGGCCAGATCGCGTATTGCAGCTCTGCAACGCAGATTGCGCCTTCCTGAACATCGCATCATATGTGACGTATCCACCAGGTGGAATTCAACGTTACATATGTTGGAGCGGTTGTGTGAGCAGCAGCCAGCAGTAATGGAGTATCAGCTGCATCAGGCGCAATCAACACGCAATTTGCGCCGTCCACACTTCACCATTAATGAGTGGGCCACTATGAAGGACATGTGCCACGTTTTGCGTGCGTTTGATGAGTCAACGCGGATGGCGAGTGCAGATGATGCACTAGTCAGCCTGACTGTCCCCCTTATCTGCCTGCTTCAAAAAACACTGCAAGCAATAAGGGATGAGGTTTTGGAAGAGGTGGAGGATGAGGAGTCACAAATTCCATCACCTTCTGGAAAGTCAGCGCAACGTGGTTCCTCACAAAGGGCTGGGCAGGGCTCACTTTGTGAGGAGGAGGAGTCAATGGAGGAGGAAGACATCGCTCCAGAGGGAGGTACACAACGCTCTAGTCAGTATGTAGAGCGAGGGTGGGGTGATGCAGAGCAGGCAGAGATGACGCCTCTTGCAGAGGACAGCGTTTCTTTGCCAGTTGGGAGTCTGCAGCACATGGTTGATTTCATGCTGCAGTGCCTAAGAAACGACCGCCGCATCGCCCACATTCTCACGACGTCTGATTATTGGGTGTACACCCTCCTAGACCCTCGCTACAGGGACAACGTCAAAAGCCTCATCACACCGTTGAACCGGGAGCGTAAAATGCGGGAGTACCAAGACACACTGGTGCAATCCCTAATGTTCTACCTTACTGCCGAGAGCACTGCTGCTGCTACTGCTTTACAAAGCAGCTCTGTGCGTCGAGGCAGTGTAGAGAGCTCTGCAACAAGAGGGAGCACACGCAGTGCTGTGTAGCCCTGGTGTGAAGGCACACGCAGTACCCTGGAGAATGTGCGGAGAGTTAGCAGTTTAATGCTCAATAAACATTCACTCCAACACACACTTAGACACACCCCTAGGATATAAAATCTAGTGAGATGTAGCCAGCAGGGAGTTTCAGTCAGTGACTCTGAGGAGTCAGTTTCCTGTCTTCGGACAGAGGAGGGATTCAGTGGGCAGTTCAGAAAGTGGAGTCCAGTAAAGGTGAGCCAGATCACCTCAGCCTGGTCAGAGCTGTGCCCCACTGGCAGACGGACCGAGACATCTTTTGAGAAGGAAGAGATAGTTGCAGATACTTCAGTCTCCTGTCCCAAGGACAGTGAAGGTTCAGAGACGTGCTCCTGCCTAGAGGAATACTGAGATTCTGGCAACAAGCTCTGGAAAGAAGTGAGAAGGGACTAGCCTGCATTACTTAGGAAGTGTGGAGTGCTTATGCTACAAGCGCGGACAAGGCGAAAGGCACAGTGGAAGGAATTCAGAGTGCTTCAGGATTGAAGAAGTCCTGCACATTATCACCGGTCACTGGGGACCGAAGTGTCACTATAGCTTCACGCATAGTGGTAGAAAAACCAGAGGCTTACTGGACCTTAGGTAACAGAAAGCAGCCCCTGGAGTGTCGGTACGTAACTGGGTCAGGTGGAATAGGAACTTTGAGCCTGATCAGCAAAATTAAGAACCTAGTTCCATCATTGGAAGGCTCCGACCACAAAACTGACCGGGCAGTACAGCTTGGAGAAGCTGGAGTTTTTGGAGTGAACTACGCTTTATGCTGGTTGGACTCATCACTATTTTGAAAGTAAAGGAGGCCCCTAACTTGTTCAGCTGCTACCTCAAAGCACATTCTCCATTGGATCAGCCTCCCTGGGACCTGCCTAACCATCTTACAAGTAAAAGGTATGGAAAGACGCTGATGTGTGAGACTGTGTTATTCAATTGCATCCCTGCACTACCCCACCATAACTATCGACCTGAGGGAAAAGTCCCACCTGTAGGGGACCCGACATCTAGCTGCCTCACCATCCCCTCAGAGCTCTACAGCAGCGCTGGTACAAATTACCAGAGAACTACAGGTGGCGTCACGAACTGTATATAAATCTATCCCCTGTAAATATACCCCCCCAACATACGCCTGACCGCCAGGGCCACAGACCGAGCCACCGCTACCTGTGACAACCCCATAGACTTCCATGGCTCGGCTCTGAGTACCCCATTGTCCTGGTAACCCACAATTGTGGTGCGTGGTCGAGACAAACTTTGGCGTCACGAACAGGATGCGAAACTCGCAAAATTGC
>JARQOD010000003.1:432112507-432148859 GCA_033576555.1 Oophaga sylvatica | reverse complement strand
TGGAGACAGGACCTTCGTAGCAGGCACAGCGGTGGAGACAGGACCTTCGTCGCTGGACTGTGATGTCAGAGCGTTCACTTCCTGTTTCACAGGACCTGCCGCCGCGTCAGAGCTGGGGGCGGAGCCAGGCAACAGCGCGCTTTTACAGGTACGCCCCCCTTCCTCACCAACGCCTGAGGGCGCGAATATTGCGGTAAAGATGGCGGTATTTGGCGCCAACACAGCCCACAGTCTTTTCCACACAAACAGTTCAATATAGGCACACAGGACTCACAATTGCAAGTCTCGTATCCTGTTCGTGACGCCAAAATAATTGACTCGCACCACAATTGTGGATACCAGGGCCATGGGGCACTCGGAGCCGAGCCCATCGATTTCCATGGGAGACGTCACTGGCAGCGGTGGCTCGGTCCTTGGCCCTGGCAGTCAATGCGATGGGGGAATATTTACAGGGGATTATTAGGATAAGTAGTTCGTGACGCCACCTGTGGTTTCTGGCAATTGTACCAGCGCTGCCATGAGGATCCTCACAGGGGATGCCATGGGGCAGCTGGGTGGCAAGTCTCCCACAGGCGAGACGGGTCCCCGGAAGTCTATGGTGGTGATGATGCAGGGGTAGTAAGAATTCAGTCACACACTAGGTAGTTCCTTTCCATACCTTTTACTGATGATGGTTCAAGCAGATCCCGGGGAGCTGGTCGGGGTGGAGAGTGCACCCTCCAGCAACAGCTGAGCAGGCTAGAGGCCTCCTCAACTTCCATATACTTGTGAATCCAACTTGCCTGAAGCGAAGTTAATTCTGAATCTCCAGCTTTCTCTATAGCTGTACTGCCCGGCCAATATTGTGGTGGAGCCCTCTGAGTGATGAAACTAAGTCCCTACCTTTGCATGGCCTTGCTCAAAGTCCCTGTTCCACCTGACTCCGTTACGTATTGACACTGAGGGCTGCTCTCTGCGACCTGTAGTCCAGATGCCTCCGGTAATCTTGTTACTAAGCCTGAAACAGTAGCACACTTCGGACTCCGGTGTCCGGCAATTTAGTGCAGGCAATCAAATACCTGGAGCACTTCTCTAACTTCTCCACTTCCCTTCGCCCTGCTCTCACTCTTAGCATAAACACTGGGAGCTTCGTTGGTAATGTCAGCTTTCTTCTAGAGCTCGCCGAGCAGCTCTCAGTAACCTCCTCCCTACAGCTTCTGTTGAGGCACTGATTAAGGGTAGCTCTGACTAGGCTAGGATGATCCACTTCACCCGTACTAGCCTCCACTTGCTTGTCAGGTGAGCTACGCTAACTCTGCGAGGATCCAGTCTTTTCTCCTCTCCTTCCAAGTCCAGACTTCACTGGCACTGATCTGCACTGTCCGAAGACAGGAAAAACTGACTGCCCTGTCCTGAGACAGGAAGCTTGACTGAGCTCTGCTACGTGTCACCACCTCCTATACCCCTGATGGGTGTGTCTAAGAGTGTGAGTGAAGTGCATATCAAGCTTTGCTGTTACCTTCCTGTGCACTCTCCTGGACTTTATGTGTGCCTGCGTAGCTGGGCTACACAAGAAGGTACTGGCACTTCCTGAAACTAAGTTAGAAGGGTCTTTGCTGAGCTGAATCCTGAATAATCAGAAACTCCACCTTGAAGCTCTTAGGAAATGCCGATATTTCTAAAGCAGGGTTTCCTTAAGGCCTTAGAGATAGAAATGCCATCATGAAGCTCATAGGGAATGCCAATCTCTCTAAAACAGGGCTTTCCTAAGTCCTTAGAGGTGAAGCCTAATGTGGCTTAGCCCAAGATGCTGTGTACTTGGCTGTCCGAATAGTCAAAAATGCTGTCTTAAAGCTCTTAAGGAATGCTGATCTCTCCAACACAGAGCTTCTCCATGTCCTTAGAGATAGAAACGCCATCTTGAAGCTCTTAGGGAATGCCGCTCTCTCCAACGCAGGGTTTCCCTACTGTACGTCCTCAGAGATGATGCCTCACATGGCCTAGCCCAAGATGCTGTGCACTTGGTTTTCATCACCAAGTTGGCTCATGTCAAGTCGAACAACACGTCTCAAAGTCACCGACAACAGATTCAGTGTCGCATCATTCTATTCAGACTTTCTCCAAGGATGCGCAGCTTCACTCTCCACCCAGACTCCCCTTAAACTCAGCCCAACCGCCAAAACCCTGCTGCCCTCTACTGGCCAGATCGTATATTACATCGCAATTCTCCAGCAATACAATAAATTGTGATTAACCCTTACATTGACACAGGTAGATGTTATACATTGGAGGCTATGGGACCGTAATGTTATATACCGTGGGAGGCAATGGGGCCAGATGTTATGCACTGGGGGAATGGGGCCAGATGTTATACACTGGAGGCAATGGGGCCAGATATTATGCACTGGGGGCTTCCAAAGCATTGTCCAGAATGTAATAAACAGCAGAGTTTTTCCAAACACAGCGCCACACCTGCTCTTGTGTGATACTGCAGTTTGCCTCAATGAAGTGAAGAGAGCTGAGCTGCAGTATGAACACGACCTGGTGGCATTTTTGGAGGAAAGCAGTCACGTTTTTCAAGGACATCTTGCACAGCACGTGACCACTAAAGCTAGAGATTGGCTACTGGCCCGGACCACCAGAGCAGTGGTGCTGGAGTGGTGGAGGATTTGAGGCTCAGTAATGCTTTTCAACATTTTTGACAAATCCCATAATAACCCTTTTCATTTTATGACCAGGGTATTTTAGAAAAAAATGAAGTTCTGACTTTTTAAAGATTAGAGAAATTATCCGCAAACAATTTCAGACCTTGTAGCGACAAAGTTATTATCTGGGGGATGAGTCTTCAGTTTGATTTTTTTTTTCTCCTGCTCACAATGAAAGTGAAAGCTGCTAGAGAAGCACGTACACATTTCCTGGAAACTGGGAGTTTACTGGAAATAACACAGATATTACAAACACGTGACTCTCTCAGACTAAAACCCTTCAGTGTTCAGCAATGTGGAAAATTCATGTGCCAAGGCGATTGGAGACTGGTTTCTTTAACTCTTTTCTGACCCTTTTTTTTCCTCTTTTGCTTTCATTGTTTCCACTTTTTCCATCATCCATAACTTTAGATTTTTTCTGAACAAAAAAAAAATGTTAGCCCGCTTCCCAGTACGAGTCTTCATGGCCGAGCAGCTGCATGCAGCCTTACATCACCAAGCACAATGCCGAGCATCGGATGTAGTGGTGTACAGCCGTCAATGCTGGATTCTGGATGAAATGTGTTTTGTGCAGTGGCGAAACTTCTGTTTACTGTCAGCATACAAACTACTTTTCACACTGGCCACTGGGACTTTTTTAGACTCATACTTCTGTTGACGTGACGTTAGTGCCGCAGCCAACGCAGTAGCGGGGTCTTGCTGGTAGACCTGGGAAAGGTGAATATAGGACTTTTTTTTTAATAATAATGATAATACTGCAGCCAAGGTAGAAACTTAATTGAATTAACTCTAAATCAATATTTAATTTTTCCATTTTCTCCTTATATTTTTCGAATTAATAATCGATGCCGAAGATTTCCAGGTCACACGTGGTCCATCTGTCCGCTGCACTAGAGTGGGACATGCCGAGGCGGTGAAGTGATGTCTGTTCACTGCTGCAAATAAAAAGGAAACTTATTCAACCAAAAACCCCTATTAAAACTACATTGAAGGAAGCAAAAAAAAAAAAGTGACCCCTTAAGACATTGTGATTAAGGAGTTATGTACTGCTGGTGATTACAAGGGGAGAGCAGAACTTTTTATACCTCGTGGCCGATGGGCATTTAAGGCTACCGGAGATGTTTTTTATGTGTTTTATGACTTTTTCCACTTCCTTATGTGTCATGGCTCCATTATAGAGCCTCTGGGGACAAATGAGGTACAGCACTTAATTGAGGATAGAACTAATTATTTCTGGTCATTAAACCTGTCTGGAAACCTCATACATGTGATTACGTTTAGCCACCGACTGTCTCTTGTAGAACCCAGCTGCGCTTAGAATCTCATTTCCCAGAGGGATGCACTGAATGTAATGACCACTAGAGGACCCAATATGCATACACACATCTTCACCAATCCCTAGAGCCACCAGAGGGAGCCTTTTAGTGTATATAAGGATGGTGAAGACACTGAGAGGAAGTTAATCTAGTCTGAGTCTACGTGGAGAGTAGATCAGTTTCTAGAGGTGAGAGAACGAGAGAAGAGTTGTTAGTTCTCTTAGAGTGAAGCAAGTAGAGAGTTAGCTCTAGGAGCGAGCACAGATCAGTTAGTCTGCAAAGCCAGGTGCAGGACAGACGGCGAAGACTGATAGCAGCTCCAGGCAGAGCTTGGAAGTAAGAGAGAGAGAGAACAGCAGTTGTTGAAAGAACCTGAAATCTGCAGCTCCAAGCTTAGTTCAAACGTGTGGAGGCTAGTACAAGTGGAAAGAAAGCCACTCCAGCCTAGTCAGAACTGAGTCAACCGAGTTCAGTTCAGTGAGCAAGCGTGCCGACGCTTTGAGAGCAGTGAAGAAAGAGAAGAAGCAGCTACCTACTACCAGAGTGTGCTTATGTGAGGGTCGAGTAGGACGAAAGGCGAGTGGATAAGAAGAGAGTGACAGAGGTGGAAATAGCATTGATAGCTTACCTCTACTCTGATTAACCGGACACCGGGTCCGAGCTTGCTGGATTCTTCATGACTAGCAGGAGATACCGGAGACCCTGCGGGACTACAAGTCGCAGGGGCCCATAAGTGTTGATACGTAACTGGGTCAGGAAGACAGGAGTCTGGTCGGCCAACCATTAGAGACTGTGTTCTTTCCAATAGAAGGCCCTACACAAAGTCAGCCGGGTGTAACGTTGAAGACAGAGTTAGGCCTCGTTTCATACAGGTCAGAGACTCACATTACAGGAGTAAGGAGGCCCTACACCTACTCAGTGGGAAGAACTGGACGTGCATCCTTCACCCTGCCAGCACCCTGGGACGTGCCTGCAATTCCATCAGTAAAGGAACAGAAAGAGACTTTAGTGTGTGTGTTCACATTATTGCTCCTACGGCTGAACTCCCCTCCTCCATCCTGCATCCCTGCACAGCTTAACTACCCTGAAGGTCCCAGCCTTACCTGTGGAAGGCTTAACACCTTGCTGCCTAATACCAACCCTTCAGTGGACCTATACAGCAGCGCTGATCACCCTGACCAGGAACCACAGGTGGCGTCACGAACATTCTACAAACACTTTAATCCCCTGTAATTATCCCCCTTTTCAGTGAGCGCCCAGGGCCACGGACCGAGCTGTGTCGCCGTGACATCCCCCATAGAAGTGAACGGGCTCGGTGCCGAGTACCCCACGGCCCTGGCGTGCGACTCATTTTCACCTGCCGGAATCTTGGCTGATGATTTATCGGCCATGCTTGTGGACCTGTAGTGTTTGGATTGGGTCCAAAACCTAAGGATGAATTCGGCACTAGTAACTGAAGGTTGCACAATCACTGACCCACCCAGACCGCAGCCACAGTCCCATTAGTGGTCCTTGTGGGTTTGCAGTAGAAAGTCCTGCAAGAAAACAAAAATCCTTAGCCTTCCCATATAATCGTCTGAAACCTTATCATGTGGGAAGGGGGACATGAATAATGGGGCACCTGATAGTATTCATGGAAGGAAAGGTGGTTGGGAGCCGTGTCTTCACAGGATGAATGACAGATTCTGCTGCCGGGAGGGAGTTTGATGAGGTGCTTGGTGTCGGGCAGCGAGATAACCCAAATATAGACTTGGAGTATGTATGGTTGCCCGAAGAATTGGAGATGGTTGAGCGACATATCTTTCTGCTCATTAGATCTGGCTGTCCTGGGGACATGGTTACAGCCGCCACTCTTTATACTCAGAGCGGTGACTGAATCCACACTGGCGTTACCCACCATGACTGAAGACCGAATGCTCCCAGGAGGAATAAAGTTAATTTCTTCCCAGCAGTGCAGGTCTGAGTGCCGGCTCCGGGCAGGGTCAGACTGCTGTTAACCTGCAGATTAATCCCATATCTGCAGGCTAATAGCATTTTTTCACATGACAGGTTCCCTTTAAGGAGGACTAAGATGGAAGACATAGGAGACTTCAACATGGCCCAGGCTACCATAACATGTGGGAATCAGGGAACGTGTACACTTGAAATTGCACCATTTTCGTTCCATTGAAAACACATTTAAAGGGAATCTGTCACCCCAATATTGCCATTAAAGATAAAGATATGGCTGAATAGTGCGTCCCATAACAAGGCTAACGGTAGGTGTCATATATTCTGATACCCCGTTTTCATATCAAAATACCTTTGTAAACTTTGTTTTTTGCGCTGTCAATCACGGTGGTCAGGTCAGGAGGGCGGTGTTTTCTCTCTCTTCCCCCCCGCTCCTCGGCATCAGTTGCGTATCGCCGTCTGTGAATCCCACAGACAGCGTTCGGCTTCCTGCAATTGCGCAATTCAAATTCGGGCCTGCGCATGCGCAGTGTGCTTTGCCCAACAGTGGGCAAAGCATATAATCAGTACAGCGCATGCGCTACTCTTTCTTTGCCCTGGAAGTCGTCCAAGGCAAGGTAAGAGTAGCGCATGCGCTGTACTGATTATATGCTTTGCCCACTGTTGAGCAAAGCACACTGCGCATGCGCCAGCCAGAATTTGAATTGCGCAATTGCGGGAAGCCGAACGCCGTGGGATTCACAGACGGCGATACGCAACTGATGCCGAGGAGCGGGGGGGGAGAGAGATAAAACGCCGCCCTCCTGACCTGACCACCGTGATTGACAGCGCAAAAAACGAAGTTTACAAAGGTATTTTGATATGAAAACGGGGGTATCAGGATATATGATACCTACCGATAGCTTTGTTATGGGATGCACTATTCAGCCATATCTTTATCTGATATGGCAATATTGGGGTGACAGATTCCCTTTAAATGGGTAAACAGCAGTGACCGGAGCAAGCTCTGGTCGCTGCTGTTATAGGGCAGATGCAAATCCACTGGCATTCAGTTCCCAAAATACAATGGAGGCAGCACGTCCTTGAATAAAGCTTAGAAAGATACTTATTCCATGGCCAAGGAACGCAACAGTTTAGCTCAAACACTCGAAGAAGGCTCAGTGTTACAGAAGGAATAAAAAAATTATGGTTCTTGGAAGAAGAGGATGAAAAAAAATGAAAGTGAAAAAATAAAAATGTCAGGGGTTGGAAGGGGTTAACGAAAACAACTAGTAAGAAAAATCATGTACTAGTCTGCTGTAAGAAGGTGGAGGTGTTGCCCATTTTCCCTTTTGAAGACATGAATGTTGTTGCACTGCATTATGACATTTGAATGATTAATAATCTGTATTGACAGTCATAGGTTTTGTTATACCCAAGACTAAGAAGCCTACAGGGTCAATGGTTGGGACTAGTCCAGAGTGGTAGGGGCTAAAGTCAAGACACAGTGGCGTTATTTTTAGGAGTCAGATAGGGCCTAGCTTACAACTAGAGCAGACCTCTGGTATGATTAATCAGCAGAGCTTCATGGAGTGGGTGTCCCTAAAGTGAGCGGAGACAGAGGCAACAGATAGCATGATCTGGAGTAGAGACAAGGAAAAGTGTTAGAAGGAGTAAGTGATTCTATTGAGATGAGGTCTAGGGCAGGAAGCCTTGCAGAATTTATATTCTATTCTTGATGGCATTTTATGGTTAGTTATCTTCTGATCATTTAAAATACACGGCGCAATACTTCACTCTTCAATAAGGGAACGAGTTATCGATGTATTTCAACACAGGTTCCTAGTGCGCATGTCTCCTGTTTACTGATGTCCGGAGCATTGCTGATGGCGCAGGATAATGACGTATACAGGTCAGTGACGTCAGTGCGACGGTCGTGACCCGCAGCGCCGGAAGTAATGCAGACACATGGCCGGTGTTACCAGACACATGGCCGCTTGATGGACACCTGGACAGCAGGGATGCTTAAGGTTTATAAGTTAAGGCCCAACACACACTACACTACCTCACCTTGATAAAGCAAACACGAAACACGCATCGGTGGCAGCGTGGCACGTGTCCTCTCTGCACAGACTATTGGCAAGCAGTGCACTGTAAGGCTGGCGTCACACACAACGACAAAAAATCGGTCCGTTTTAGACGGTCGATTGTCGGATCAAAATGCAAACATCACACATCCTTCTGGCATCCGATTTTCCTTCAAAGATGCGATTTAGTCGCATGTGTGTGTACCTTGTAACATCCGATTTACATCCGACTTGCGAGAATTTCTCGCAGGCTTGCAAAACTGACATATAATGGATCCAAAAGAATAGTATTAAAATCACAAAAGAAAGAATAGATATATACACATAGAACACATATATATATATATTTATATATATATATATATATATATATACATGTCATTGTGACATGTATATATACATATATTTATAGTTCCTAGACTTCTACTTACTGCACACGGACGTTTAAAACGGACCACAAAAAATCTGATACTGGGAGCTGCTCCATAGATTAACATAGGGCAGACTGCAATACGATTTTTCATCGCATTGCAGTCGTCCGATTCTGTCGCCAGTGTGACTGGGTAAGCACTGTTAGGGTAGGGATGACATAGGTTTCATTATGTATGTGCACACTGTGACTAAGCCTTGTCTTAAGTATTTGTACTAATCCCACCATATCCCATAACAATACTAGCACTTAGCACTTTACTGTTTATCTGTCCATCCATGTTTGGACACTTTGTGCCATTACTTACCTGATCCTGCTGCTTTTCATGTCTTTTGTATTTATATTTTGACTTGATATTATATGATATGTGTAATTGAAATAATCATGCGTTCAATAAATTTATACTTTTTTACATATCTTTTGGACTTTATACTCCAATTCCTCCTGTTTTCGTCAGCCTTGCAGAATGGCAGAGAGTTATCTGACAATCAAAGGATGGAGCAGCTCTGAGAAGGAAATTGGGACTAAGGGTCCCGTCACACTCTTCAATGTCCCAGCGATCCCACCAACGATACGACGTGGATGGGATCGCTGGGACATCGTTAGCTGATCGCTGGTGAGCTGTCACATGGGCAGACTCACCAGCGATCAGGACCAGTGAGCACGCTGGTATCCAATGTACACATCGGGTAACTAAGCACCGCGCGGCACCTAGTTACTCGATATGTACCCTAGATACTGGCTCTCAGCGCTCTACAGCAGAAGCTGGGAGCCGGTAAACAGGGTACATATCGGGTAACTAAGCACCGCGCGGCACCTAGTTACCCGATATGTACCCTAGATACCGGCTCTCAGCGCTCTACAGCAGAAGCGGGAGCCGGTAACCAGGGTACATATCGGGTAGCTAGGTGCCGCGTGGTGCTTAGTTACCCGATATGTACATTGGATACCAGCTCGCTGATCGTTGGTCTCCCGCTGTCACACGCAGCAATACGCGCTGGCCAGCGGGACACCAACGATGAAAAAATGGTCCAGGACATTCAACGATGATCAGCGATACCCAGCAGGGGGGCTGGTCGTCGCTGTGTGTCACAATAAGCGAGATCGCTGGATAAGGTCGCTGTTGCGTCACAAAATCGGTGACGCTTCAGCGATCTCGCTTAGTGTGACGGGGGCTTAAGAAAGAGAGTGCCCATTCCTGTAGTTCCAAGGCGTCGGCAAGCAGAGAAGCTAAGTATTGGCCATAGTGGCGCATGTATCTCCTCTAAGAAGAAAAAGACAGTGGGTTGAGAAATAGGAATCTTGCTTATGAGCCGCACAGCACCAGGGCTTAGGGGTACTCGGCACCGAGCCCATGGAAGTCTATGGGGGATGTCATGGGTAGCACAGCTCGGTCCGTGCCCTGGGCGCTCACCGTAATGTGGGATATTTACAGGGGATGATGGAATGTTTATATGGTTTGTCGTGACGCCACTTGTAGTATCTGGTCAGGGGGAACCAGCGCTGCTCTGTACATACTCTGGAAGGGATGGTATTGGCAGCTAGATGGTGGGTCTTCTACAAGTAAGACAGTGTCCTTCCAGGGTAGATAGGAATATGTGGTTGCAGGACAGATGGGGATCCCTCCGCCAGGGACAATAAGGGAGACACACACAGAAGTCAGTTTGGTACCTTTACTGTAGCAATGGCAGGTACTCCCCGGAGCACGGCAGGGCGAAGGATGCACATCCGGACTCCTCCACTGATAGGTATATGGCCTCCTGTCCTCTGTCGTTGTATAATCAAGTCCTGACCTGCGTGTAGCTAGGTCTAGCTTAGTCTCTGTCCTGTACCTGGCTGACTTGGTGGTGGACCTTCTATCTGGCAGAACAGGGTCTTTTTATGGCTGATCAGGCCGACTCTGTTCTCCCTGATCCTGTTACGTGTCAACACTGTGGTACTCCTGGGACTTGTAGTCCTCCAGGAACTCCGGGGTTCTCCCAATAGGTCGTGGAGATCCTTATAGGCTCGGAACCCGGCATCCGGTACTCGTTGCTGAGGGGAGCTATTAATGCTCACTGATCCTTCTACTTCCACTTGCCTTCGATCTATCTGGGTCCTATTAAGATCACACACACTGGCAGTTGGTGTGCTGCCTCTTCGCCGCTCTCTAAGCGTCGGCACGCTTCTTAATGAGCTACAATTCAGATTCAGCTCTGGCTAGGCTAAAGTGATTTACTCTTCACTTGTACCAACCTCCACTTCAGGTTGAACTTGTCTGAACAGCTCTGCACTTCTCTCCTCTGGTGTCTTGAGGAAATCTGAGATCTGTCTCTGTCTGATCTCTTCTCTGGCTGCTCTCTCTGATCTGAGGCTGTCTTGTTCTCAGACCGTCTGCTCTCTCAGTTCTGAGGCAAAGTGAAACTAAACTGGCTTTTTCTATGCCTAAACACAGCTCCCTCTAATGGTCTTTTTAGGAAAGCTGCATTGTGTGTGCATATAGTGACCTCTAGTGGGATCGTCCGTAAGTGCATCCTTCTGGAAGATATGGATCCAGTCACAGCTGGGCTCCACACTTACCAGTTAGTGGTGCTGTGATGGGGACTAGGGAAGCTCCCAAAGTGCTGTGCTGAGTGGTGGTGACGCTACAGAGAGAGAGAGGCTAACGGACAGAGAGCGAAGTGACCTCAGGAAGAAATGTTTATGAAGATGTCATATGTTCAAAGAAAAACATCTATGAAGTTTTGTACTCACTATCTATTGTACATACATCCCCATAAGTTATTGTTTAGTAAAAGACAGACTATTTTTGAGTGATGGTCTCCCTCATTGAACTCTACAACATCAGGTCTTGGCCAGCCAAGGTCAACGGCATCATGTGGTTTGCAAGGGTCATAGCACCCCACAGATAAAGTACACACACTGATCCAGAACCTTCATTTTCTTGTAGTGTGACGGGGCATGGAAGACAAGTACCTCGCCCACAGCTACCACCCTGTGCACCATTACGTTCGGTGTAGCCAGCAGAATCAAGTCTTGCAACAGAAAGAACGAAGGAATGCAGTGAAGACTCGAGTTGCATGGAAGCTGGCAACCATGATATGATTTAAGATGGCGCTGAGCATGGACTTTAAAATTATGGTTAGTGGCGCAGCACGAGAAGAACCCATTGTTGGTGTAGAGGACATGAAAGGGTGCAAAGAACTGACCAGCCCTCCAGAGGTTTCACCTCTAGAAGGGAGTGTCCCAAAGAGAGACACCAACTTAAGCCGGGGTCAGACATGCGAGAAACTCGCACGAGTGTCGCATGTCAATACCCGGCACGGCTGTCGGCACTCGGACAGGAACGTGGGCTGCATGTAACTCTATGCAGCCGCACGCTCCGGTCCCGAGTGCCGACGGCAGTGTCGGGTATTGACATGCGAGACTCGTGCGAGTTTCTCACATGTCTGAACCCGGCCTTACAGTGGGAAATGCCTGCCAAAGAGGTTCCACACCCCCAGCCAGGACCTCCATTTTCATGTAGCGTGCTAGGGCATGTAAGACTAGTACCTCGCCCACAGCTACTGCCGTGTCACGTTGCATTGCAATCCGCCTTTGGATAGAACTTTTAACATTGCTGAGCAAAGAGGCTTTAGCTAGAAATTCCTGCGACGGCTGCTCTGTGTTGTTTCCAGTAACTTCCATGTTTCCAGGAAATGTCTCTGAACTTCTCTACCTGCTTTTGCTTTCACTGTAAAAGAATGCAAAAAAAAAAAAAAAGACTCAACGTGAACATTCCCCTCCTGGTCACCATGTGGCTAAAAATTCTCTGCCGATTATCTCTCTGATCTTTACAGAAGTGGAAGCTTCTTTTCTATAGCTCCAAATCTCCAGCACAGACATAAAATTAAAGGTTTTTTGTGGGATTTTATAAAATATTCTTTAGGTTAGTGAATGTTATAAATTAAAGAACTAAGCATTACTTAGCCATAAACCCCCCACCACTCCAGTACCACAGCTCTATGGTCCGCACCGCTAGCCATTCACTGGCCATAGTGGTCACATGTCTGTGTGTGTGGGATTTTCATGAAAAACATGGCTGATTTCTTCCAAAACACCACCACATTGTTGTGTCTATAGGTCGTGTGCGCCTTGTAGCTCAGCGCCTTTGGCTTTCATGGAGCCAAGCTGCAGTATAACACAAGGGCAGGGGAGGCGCTGTTCTAAGAAAAAAAGCTGCTATGTTTGGAAAATTCTGGCCAATCTTTTTAACTTGCGAATTATGAGTGACGGATTTCTCTGTCCTGAGTGGGTGGTAGTAGTTAATGCGTACAGTAAATGAACAATAAAATTGGGAGTGGGACACACGTCTTAATCACTGAATTCAGGATTTTCATTCAGTCCTATTGCCCCCAGTGTATAACATCCAGACATAATGAACCCAGAAACAGAATATACATATCCATATATAACAATGTATTTCTACCTATTTTTTTCTGCTTTTTTTCTGCCCATTTTCTACAGGTGTCAGCAATATGCAATTACAATCTTCTCCGGTTACTATCAGTTTGCTGCTTTTGTTAACAGCCTTTTCCCGTTAATTTGATGCGTTTTTGGTGCAGATATGATGCAGAGTTTTTGAGGCTGTGGTTCCACGGTCCGGAACCACAGCGCTTTGGACGGAGCGGAAATTCCGCTCCGTCTAAGCCCCGCCCCCTTTGTGACGCGCGATCTTTCCGGAGGTGTTCAGGACACCTCCGGAACTCCTCCGGAAAGAACGCAGGGCTACATAGCCCTGTGTGAAATTCTGTTGCGGCGACGCACCGTCGCCGCAACACGCGAGGACATGCTGCGGTCTGAAAAGACGCGCCGCATGTCCGTTTACGCAGGTCTGCCACCTGCGTGTTGTTACGCATAGTGGAGACGGGATTTCTTTAAATCCCCTCCACTATGCTGTAACATCTGGACGCTGCGTGTTTGGCGCTGCGCCAGCGCACAGCGCCAAACACGCAG
Source organism: Oophaga sylvatica (assembly GCA_033576555.1). Lineage (NCBI taxonomy): Eukaryota > Metazoa > Chordata > Amphibia > Anura > Dendrobatidae > Oophaga > Oophaga sylvatica. The sequence continues at coordinate 432,135,439 of JARQOD010000003.1, read as the reverse complement.
CGTTTAATGATCGTGGAAACTCACCCTAACACTTTTCTAATAGTAAAAGAAAAGCTTTGATTCAGTGTTTAAAAATGCAGCAGAGGTTTTTTTTCAGGAGAAGCCTACAGAGAAAAAATGCAACAAAACCGCAGAGTTCAGCAGCGTCTTCAGACCATACAGAGATTTCATGGAATCACGTCCACTTTGCTTGGAAATTTAGACCTTGTTCACATGCAGCGTAAATGCTGCATATTTTCTGCTGATTGTTTTGCAAGATCTGGCATGCACCCCCATATATAGCCTGCACCCCATATGTTCCCCTCATATATAGCGTGCACCCCATATGTAGCCCCACATATAGACTGCACGCCTTATGTAACCCCGCATGTAGCCTGAACCATATATGTACCCCCACATATAGCCTGCACCCCATATGTACCCCCACATATAGCCGGCACCCCATATGTACCCCCACATATAGCATGCACGCCATATGTAACCCCGCACGGCTGCTCTGTGTTGTTTCCAGTAACTTCTGTGTTTCCAGGAAATGTCTCCGATCTTCTCTACCTACTTTTGCTTTCATTGTAAAAGAATGCAAAAAAAAAGACTCTGCCGAGCACCTAACCGCATACAAGCAGTCCCTCACCAGCTACAAGTCCACGCTCACCGCTGCAAAACAAACTTACTTCTCATCTCTCATATCCTCCCTGTTTCACAACCTCAAACAGTTCTTCAACACTTTCAATTCTCTACTCCATCCCCCAGCACCTCCTCCTCCTCCTCCTCTCATTTCTGCTGAAGACTTTGCCTCTTTCTTTAAGCAGAAGATCGATACGATCAGAGAAAGCTTTGGCCCACAACCCCCATTGCCCCTCTTAGCTGCTCAGCCCTCTTCCCCCAAAACCAACTTCTCCACCATGACAAAAGATCAGCTTTCCACCCTCCTATCAAGATCACACTTCACCACTTGCATGCTTGACCTGCTCCCATCCAACCTCATCCCTAGCCTCGCCACCGTCTTCACCCCTACTCTAACACACCTCTTCAACCTCTCACTTACAAATGGTGTCTTCCCCTCATCCTTCAAACATGCCTCAATCACACCCATTCTCAAAAAGACCTCCCTTGACTAGGGTTGAGCATTCCGATACTTCCGATACTTCCGATACCTGAAATCCAATGTAAGTCTATGGGAACAAAATATCGGAAGTAAATACTTCCGATACTTCCGATATTTTATTCCATAGACTTACATTGATTCAGGTATGGGAAGTATCGGAATGCTCAACCTACCCTTGACCCATCCTCTGTGTCTACTATCGCCCGATATCTCTTCTTCCGTATGCCTCAAAACTATGGACAGCATGTCCATCTTGAACTGTCCTCCCACCTCTCCTCCTGCTCCCTCTTTGACCGCTTACAATCAGGCTTCCCACTGCATCACTCAACTGAAACTGCCCTAACTAAAGTCACCAACGACCTACTAACCGCCAAGAGCAAGCGACACTACTCTGTCCTCCTTCTCCTGGACCTGTCTTCTGCCTTCGACACTGTGGACCACTCCCTCCTGCTCCAGATTCTCTCATCTCTGGGCATCACAGGCTTGGCCCTATCCTGGATCTCATCATATCTAACAAACCGAACATTCAGTGTCTCCCTCTCCCACACTACCTCCTCACCTCACCCCCTGTCTGTCGGTGTTCCTCAAGGCTCAGTTCTAGGACCCCTACTCTTCCCCATCTACACCCTCGGCCTGGGACAGCTCATAGAATCCCATGATTTGCAGTATCATCTCTACGCCGACGACACGCAGATCTACCTATCTGGACCTGATCTCACTTCCTTACAGACCAAAATCCCACAATGTCTGTCTGCTATTTCCGCTTTTTTCTCTGCTCGCTTTCTAAAACTGAACATGGACAAAACAGAATTCATCATCTTTCCCCATCTCACTGTACCCCCCCGACCAGACCTATCCATCAATGTCAATGGCTGCTCACTTTCCCCAGTCCCGCATGCTCGGTGCCTCTGGGTGATCCTCGACTCTGCCCTCTCTTTCAAGCCACATGTCCAAACCCTTGCCTCCTCCTCCCGTCTCAAACTCAAAAATATTTCCCGGATCCGTGCATTCCTCGACCACGAAACTACAAAAACACTAGTGCATGCCCTCATCATCTCCAGCCTCGACTACTGCAACCTCCCACTCTCTGGCCTTCCCTCTAGCACTCTGGCACCACTCCAATCCATCCTGCACTCTGCTGCCCGGCTAATACACCTGTCTCCCCGTTATTCCCCAGCCTCTCCTCTCTGCCAAGCCCTTCATTGGCTTCCTATCGTCCAGAGGCTCCAGTTCATAACCCTAACCATGACCTACAAAGCTATCCACAATCTGTCTCCTCCATACATCTGTGACATGGTCTCCCGGTACACAACCACACGCAACCTTTGATCCTCTCAGGATCTCCTCCTCTACTCCCCTCTTATCTCTTCTTCCCACAACTTCTCCCGTGCCTCTCCCATACTCTGGAACTCTCTACCCCAACACATCAGACTCGTGCCTACCATGGAAACCTTCAAAAGAACCTGAAGACCCACCTCTTCCGACAAGCCTACAACCAGCAGTGATCCTCAGTCTACTCAACCACCGCACGACCAGCTCTACCCTCTCATAGTGTATCCTCACCCATCCCTGTAGACTGTGAGCCCTTGTGGGCAGGGTCCTCTCTCCTTTTGTACTTGTGTGTGCCTTGTATTGCTTACGTTTACTGTACTTGTCTATATTCGCCCTTTTTCACATGTAAAGCGCCATGGAATAAATGACGCTATAAAAAAAAAAGTAAAATGATAATAATAATCATTCGCCTCCTGGTCACCATGTGGCTAAAAATTCTCTGCTGATTATCTCTCTGATCTTTAGAGAAGTGGAAGTTTCTTTTCTTTAGCTCCAAATCCCCAGCACAGATCTAAAATTAAAGGGTTTTTTGTGGGATTTTATAAAATATTCTTTAGGTTAGTGAACGTTATAAATTTAAGAACTAAGCATTACTTAGCCATAAACGCCCCACCACTCCAGTACCACAGCTCTGGTGGTCCGCACCGCTAACCATTCACTGGCCATAGTGGTCACAGGTCTGTGTATATGGGATTTTCATGAAAAACATGGCTGATTTCTTCCAAAAACACCACCACATTCAATGCGTACAGTAAATGAACAAACACGTCTTAATCAATGAATTCAGGATTTTCATTCAGTCCTATTGCCCCCAGTGTATAATGTGCAGACATAATGCACCCAGAAACAGAATATACATATCCATATATAACAATGTATTTCTACATATTTTTTTCTGCTTCTTTTTTTCTGCCCATTTTCTACAGGTGTCTTTTCTATTATGCCTTTTCCCGTTAATTTGATGCGTTTTTGGTGCAGATATGATGCAGAGTTTTTAACACTATTTTAATAGTAAAGAAAAGCTTTGATTCAGTGTTTAAAAATGCAGCAGAGGGTTTTTCAGGAGAAGCCTACAGAGAAAAAATGCAACAAAACCGCAGAGTTCAGCAGCGTCTTCAGATTACACAGAGATTTCATGCAATCACGTCCACTTTGCTTGGAAATTTAGACCTTATTCACATGCAGCGTAAATGCTGCATATTTTCTGCTGATTGTTTTGCAAGATCTGTCCCTCTTTCTATTGTTCAAAAGTTGGGAGGTACGTAGCCTGCATCCCCATATGTAACCCCACATATGGCCTGCACACCCATATATAGCCTGCACCCCATATGTACCCCCACAAATAGCCTGCACCCCATATGTACCCCCATATATAGCCTGCACCCCATATGTACCCCCACATATAGCCTGCATGCCATATGTAACCCCGCATGTAGCCTGAACTCCATATGTACCCCCATATATAGCCTGTACCCCATATGCATTCCCACATATAGCCTGCAGCCAATTTGTACCCCTACATGAAGCCTGCACCCCATAGGTAACCCTACATATAGCCTGCACCCCATATATACCCCAACATATAGCCCGCACTACATATGTACCTTTTACCTCATGTACTCCCACACACAGCTTGCGATCCCATTACGTACCCCTATTCCCCAAATTACCTGTCACCAGTGCCTCTTCAGTGCACTCCGAAAAAAAAATAAAGATGGTGGTTTTCCTCCCCAGTCCAGTAAAGGTAAGAAAAGAGGGAGATTTAAAAAAAAAAATTAAATCTTCCTTCATAGTGGTGCCGCCCCATGCAACCTGCCGCCCTAGGCACCCGCCCTCAGGTGCCTAGTGGCAAATACGACCCTGGGTGTAATTGAATACTATTTTAATTTTACAAAAATTAGCATTCAGCAGAACACAGATCATTTGTAATATGGGTCTGTGCAGAGTCAGCAAAATGACAATCATTGGCCATCATTTTTTTTTTAAACCGTATCAAAGCCGAAAGTCACAGTCCAGTACGAGCAGCAATGCTCCTAGATGAGTGATGGTAAGAGCAGAGTGATTCCTCCCCTCCCCCACATCTTGCATTTCTTATGCTTTGGGGTCTAGTGAGATCCCAGAGAACAAGGGACCTTACATTTTTGCAAATAATAATTTATCTGCAAGTACAGTTTCCCCAGAACCATTAAGCACACAGACCACCTTTTGCACATTTTTTTTATTTATTTAATCTACCACTGATTGCATTTTATACATATGATGATTCCCACAATCCTTTGCAGTATTAACTATATAACATCAGAGGGGCTGTAGCTTGGCCTCTTACAAGGTGAGAGCAGACACACCTGTAGTTGGGGCTAATGAAGGTAAGGGAGTTTGATACACAATGACACTGCTGTTTACACATATTGGTGTAAATACTTTCCATTGGATTGGTACATTGGTTCCCCCAGCTTGGGGAAAAAAAACACAAAGGTTTCTGGACCTTTTAGAAAGGTGTCCAACTAGATTTTCTTTTATTTTTGTTAATAAAAGAATAACCCATAAAGGGTGCAGCCAAATTTCATTTTATCTCCATCTACTTCCAAGAGCTATGACTTTATTTTCTTTCTCTTTTTTACTTATTCTGGAGATGTAGCCATATTCAGGCTTGTGTGTGTGTTTGTTTTTTTTTCAGAATGAGTTGTAGTTAAGGATGACATCATCATTACCATGTAGTATACTAGGAGTGGCAAAAAAAATCTAAGTACAATGAAATGAGGAAAAAATTGTAACTCCAATTGTTTTTTGGGTTCAGCAGTCAGTATGTGGTAAGAATGAACCTGACTACATGATTGAGGTCTGCACAATTATCCCAAAATGAAATTTTACAAATTAACTGTCAAAAACTGTATAGTCTTGTTTTATTTTAGAGGCTTAAAAATAATTCATTTCAGAACTTTTTTTTTTCTTTTCACATGTGATTTTGTTTTTGTGCAACAAACTGTAGTTTTTTTAATCTGTTATGATTTTCTTTCTTTTTTTTAGTTGTATGTGTGATTCTTACTAAAAAAAAAAAAAAAAAAAAACAGCAATTCTGAAGTGTCAATTTTTTTTTTCCTTACGTCACTTACAATAGTGGATTGAATGTAATCAGAAAAAAACGAGTTTTGGAATGTAATAATGAAAACTAGAAATAACACTGCGGCATTCTTAAGGCTGAAATTGCACGTTACGACAGGTGTTTTTTTTTTTTTTTTTTATTTAAGCTATTTCCAATTTTTCTTATGTATTGTTACATTCAGCCAACAATATGAGAACAGATCTGCAGTGTAAAGCATGGGTGATTAAGAAAAAACCTGAGTCTCTAGACTACCACAGACCCCCTATAGACAGTGCAGTGGAACTGGAGATCGTGATGTCCTATAATGGCTGTTCTTCCTCTTCTCCTGTAGAACACTACGGACGAACTTTCCTTCCTATGACGCGGCCGATCTGCCTGATAGAAAATGTTGATGGGAATATGCTGGTTCTTAATAAAGAAGCTGAGAAAATCCTTCTGAAAATCTTCCAGCCTGTGGTGGTGATCGCAATTGTAGGGAAATACAGGACAGGAAAATCTTATGATGAACAAACTGGCCGGGAGCAAAACGGGTGAGCGATAAAGGCTAGCGCCAAACATGTGTTATGTATGAAGAATGTATGACTAAGGGTCCGTTCACTGACCAGGAGGGAGCGCCGCTCATCCACAGAGGTCACATGTCCTGACGGACCACTGCTCCACTCATTGTCTATGGGAGACTCGGTCATACATGAACATTACTGCTTCACTGACACTGGGAACTTATCCTGTTATCTGCATGAAAAGCTACTGTAAGTAAATAAGAATGGGACTGCTAGAGATACCCGAGCAATGGGTGCTACAATGTGATAGTTATGATAACAGACATTACACATTTTTTGGTGCTGATGTGTCGACCCGCCACCACAATTGTGGGTTACCAGGGCAATGGGGTACCCAGAGCCGAGCCATGGAAGTCTATGGGGGTTGTCACAGGTAGCGGTGGCTCGGTCTGTGGCCCTGGCGGTCTGGCGTATGTTGGGGGGAATATTTACAGGGGATAGATTTATATACAGTTCGTGACGCCACCTGTAGTCTCTGGTAATTTGTACCAGCGCTGCTGTAGATCTCTGAGGGGATGGTGAGGCAGCTAGATGTCGGGTCCCCTACAGGTGGGACTCTTCCCTCAGGTCGATGGTTATGGTGGGGTTGTGCAGGCATGCAATTAAATAACTCAGTCTCACACCGTCAGCGTCTTTCCATACCTTTTACTTGTAAGATGGTAAGGCAGGTCCCAGGGAGGCTGATGGGGTTGATGGAGGATGAGTTTTGAGGCAACGGCTGAGCAAGGCAGGGGCCTCCTTTACTTTCCAATGATGATGAGTCCAACCAGCATAAAGCGTAGTTCACTCCTGAAACTTCAGCTATTTCAAAGCTGTACTGCCCGGTCAGTTTTGTGGTGGAGCCTTCCCAGTGATGAAACTAGGTTCTTCTATGCTTGGCCTAGCTCAAAGTTCCTATTCCACCTGACCCCTGTTACGTACTGACACTTCAAGGGCTGCTTTCTGTTACCTAAGGTCCAGTAAGCCTCTGGTTCTTTTACCACTATGCGTGAAGCTATAGTGATGCTTCGGTCCCCAGTGACCGGTGACAATGTGCAGGATACTTCAATCCTAAAGCACTTCTGATTTCCTTCCACTGTGCCTTTCGACTTGCTCCAACTCTCAATCTCAGCACTGACTAGGCTAAGGTGAACTGGCTCACCTGTACTAGCCTCCACTACTGTACTGTCTCGCTGAATCGACAGGAATCTTGGTGCTCCAGACAGGCACTCCTTCTCTCTCCCTTCACCTCAGGAGTCACTACCAGACTCTCTTGTGCTAAAAACCACACCCCTCTACACCCCTGCTGGGTGTGTCCGAAGTATATGTGATGTCATGTAGAGCCCTTAACCGTTACCTCTCCACTCATCCTCCTGGTATTGTGTACCTTAAATACCAGGGCTACACATTGACACATTTTGGCACCAGCCTTTATCACTCACCTGTTCTGCTCCCGCATAGTTTGCTCATCAGATAAGATTTTCCCATCGGTAGTTTCCTACTATTGCGATCACCACCACGGGCAGTGTGCAGTCATTGTTGAGCCCAATCCCTCTATTTCCCAACATTTACCATTGAGGAAGAGTTGGCCCAACCCTGGGCCCTACACCTAGAAGTGCCCACCCAGAGCTACCCTTAGCTCTAATGGGGAGAGTAGTTTGTGAGCCGCCCTGGGACTGTTGGGGAACTCGGACCCGAGCCCGTTGATCTCAGTGGGGAATATCACGGCGGCCACGGCTCTGTCCGTGGCCCTGGGCGCTCACCTTCAAAAAGGGGAATATTTACAGGGGAGAATGTCAGTAAACCGTGACGCCACCTGTGGTATCTGGTGAGGATCACCAGCACTGCAGCAGTCCACTGAGACCGGTGTTATGGCAGCTAGGGTGGTATCGCTCCCCACAGGTGGAGCGGGCCGTCGGGGCAGAGTAAGTGTAGGGATGCAGGATGGAGGGAATCCGGCAGGGTAGGATCAAGAAGGTGGACACACACACAAGTCACTTTGGTACCTTTACTGGAGATGGTGCAGGTACATCCCGGAGCACTGTAGGGTGAAGGGTGCACATCCAGATTCTCCCACTGAGCAGGTATAAGGCCTCCTGTTCCTTGCCTTTCTGTAGTGAGTTTCTGGCCTGCCTGTAGCTGGGCCTAACTTAGTCTCTGTCCTGCACCTGCTGACCTTGTGGTAGGACCTTCTCCTGGAGTACACTTTCCCTGCTTATCTATCTTCATGTCCCCTGGCCCTGTTACGTATGAGCTCTGTGGTGCTCCTGGGACCTGTAGTCCTCAGAATTCCGGTTGTCTCCTACTGGGTCGTAGAGATCCCTGTAGGCTCGGACCCGGTGTCCGGTTTGCACTTGCTGGAGTGAGCTGGTAAGGCTCTTCTGCCCCTTTGATACTCTCCTCTTGCCTCCGGCCTACTCGGGCCCTCACAAGGTTATACACACTGGCAGTTGGTGGGCTGCCTCTTCTGTCGCTCCCCAGAGCGTCGGCATGCTCTTAGCTCTTTAGCCTGATCTGCTAGATTTCTCAGCTAGACTGAACAGAACTCCTCTGCAGAATCACTCTGCTCTCAACTTCACTTCACTCTGCCCTGCAGACTGCAGACTTCAGACTCCAGACTCACTGACTTCCTGCCTTCACCCCCTATTATATCCCAATCATGGCTCCCTCTGGTGGACTGAGGACGGGTGAAGGTGTGTGTATGTAGTGAGACCTCTAGTGGATGAATCCTTCATGCACCCCTCTAGGATATGTGGAACCGAGCGCAGCTGGGCTCCACATTTGCCTATGTCGTTAAGCTGTGCGATAGAGTAGGGAGATGGTCTCCCTGAACTATCACTCTCCATTCTGTGGACCACAGGTTGCTGTATGCATGCAGTCTCCAAAATGGCAGGAAGATAGAGTCACTGGCGCTCGGATATAGGGACAGGACAGAGTCACTGGCGCATGCACAGGACATGACAGTCCCAACACAGTGACGTCATTGCACCACATTGGGACTCTGACGTCCTCTTCGTGCACTGTCATAATGACATCGAAGCTGGTGGACTCATAAGGATCCTGGATTAGGTGAGTATATGATGTTTTTTCGTTCACTTAAAACTTCTGCTGTCACTGTGTGGGCATCACAAAGTATGGAGGCCTCTCATATAATGGGGAGGCGGGTCCTTATACATTGTAGAAGCATCATAAAGTATGGGGTCCCTTCATACAGAGGGGAGGGGCTTCTGATGCATTGGAGGGACTACTATGGGAGGCATTGTGATGAAGGAACAGCCACCATCTTGGATACTGGCCTGCTACCAGCTGCCATTTTTGTCTGTTCACAGAGCCACAGGCAGCTGGCTGCTCCTGGCCCCCATGGCCTGTGGGCATATTCAATACAACAGGGTTTAGTCTCCACTGTGAATAAAAAGGTCTATTCGTATGCTGAATAGATCAGGCCCAAAACAGGACTTCAAAGCTTTAGTCATGCCAGCATAGGGCCTGGAGATGCCTGGGGGCTTCAATTAGATTATACGTGTCAGCTAGACACTGAAAACACATCCATTGTCTCTCCCAGCCACTACGACTCTGTTCTAGGATTATGAATTATGAGCACACCTCTTGCAGTACAGACTCATAAAAAATATCTGCGTGATCCTGTGGACCTCGGGAATCTGACAGTGCGACTCCCGAGTCGGTGATAGCTCGGCGACCTGAGATATAGAAATTGGGTCACTGTGGAGGGCCGAAAGGGCCATATTTGATCTCCACGCGACAGGCAAAACAAACTGCATTCACTGGTACCTCTCGTGTCCTGATTCAATCGTCCTGGAGAAAGTTAACCCCTTTCTTAGATATTGGTAATAAATTCTGCAGGGAGCTGAGGGTGGAGATTATTAGCCCATCCTCTGACACCGAGGGGAGGGACCTAGCAGGTATAAGAACTGCGAGCGGATGGCAGACTCTAGCTATTCACACAGAAGAATAAGACCATGAAGATCCAAGAAGGAACAGGGGACAGATCTGCCAAGGGAGCAGCGGCACACGTTTTGGGGACTGTCCGGCAACTAAGATTCTTACCTGTGGGTCGCAGAGCTCCCGGTGCCCAGATGCAACCTACAGCCTGGTAACATTGACCTCTAGCTTAATACCTCTAAGCCTTGTACCATTATTGTTGTATTTTACTCTGACTGCAAATCCACTGTAATTCCGTTGTATAGCTTACTGTATATTTCTGTAATTATCTAGTGCGCCCTTAAGGCAATTAAACCATAAAATTAATTTTGGGCTGATGCTTTTACTCTGATCACGAATCTTAGAATACCCAGAGGGTAACAGGACATCCTCCCCGGCAGCCATTTGCTCTAGGTGCAGTTCCCTTACTGACCTGAGAGACAAATGGGGCCCTGGAGAGCTGTGCCTGTGTAGTTACGTCGCATTGGTGACGTGGGAGGAACGGGGGTGTCCTCCACAGGCATCATAAATTATGGCTACCTCTCATACGGTGAGAAGGGTTGTCCTCATACATCGAAGGGGCATCATAAATATCGGGGCCCCTGGGAACTGTTGGTTCATTATACTGTTTTTAGTGGAGTTGTGGGCCCATCATACAGTGTAAACTGGAGATGTGGGCCCATCATACAACTTATAGTGGAGCTGTGGGCCCACTATCCAGTGTATAGTGGAGCTGTAGACCCATCGTAAAGATTATAGGGGAGCTGTGGGACCATCATACAGGGTATAGAGGAGTTGTGGACCCATCAAACAGTTTATAGTATGGGCCCATCAAACAGTTTATAGGGGAGACGTGGGCCCATCATATAGTGTAGCTGTGGGCCAATAATACAGGGTATAGGGGAGTTGTGGCCATCGTACAGTGAATAGGGGAGTTGTGGACCCACCATGCTGTGTATAGAGGAGCTGTGGGCAAATCATACAGTGTATAGGGAGCTGTGGGCCCATCATACTGTGTATAAGGGAGATGTGGGCCCATCATACTGTTTATAGGGAGCTGTGGGCCCATCATACTGGGCATAGAGGAGCAGTACATTGGGGAACTCAGGAAACATTATTAAATATTAAATGGGCACTTAAGCATTATTGTTATTGGGGCACTTAGAGTATTGTGGCCATTCAAGATGCACATGGGGCATTATTACATTATATAGGCAAAATGTGGACATTGTTTTCTAGGGTACTTGGACAGGGCATTAATACTTTCTAGGGGTAATTTTACCATCCAGAGGAGCCATTTTGCAATGTAGAGTGCACAGTGGTGGCATTATTATGGGGGCAGTGGGAGGAGTGCTGCTATTGTGCTAAACAGCAGGTGCAGTAATAGGGACACATACGGCAGCAGCAGCTCAGTATTGGGGTACCAGCAGGGTTGAGTTTGTGCAGGTTGGGAATAGATGGGGACGGTGCTGGATATGTGAAGTCAGATGTGTCTTTCTGGTAATGGATCGCCCGCCAGGGCAGTGGGATACTCTGTACCGGGCCGCTGTCTTAAAGGTTATGTCACGGCAGCAGTGACCCAGTCCATGGCCCTGGGTATCCAATAAAGGGGAAATATTTACAGGGGATGATAGAGTTTGTAGTAAGGTGTTCGTGACACCACCTGTGGTTTCGGGTCAGAGGTGACCTGCAGTGCAGATGCTCTGGGACTGATGATGTGATGCACCAGAGTTGGTAAAGCTTCCCACAGGTGAAGCTTGTTGTCCCAGGGAGGCTAGGGTCCGAGTCCCTTCTGCGACCTGGATTCTCCCAGCTGACGTCCGTCAGCCTGGAACAAGCCCATGGGTAGCCTTCTGCTCAGCCGTGCCTCTGAGAAATCCCTTTTCCCTACAGGGAACCTTCTTTCTTTCTGTGAGCAGCTCCTCAGGACATGGAGCCTGCTGCACGGTTCTAGCTCTTTCCTTCTCCCCTATGGGAGAGCTGCCTATGCACGTCTGTCTTCTTCCTCCCTGAAGGTAAGACTCCCTCTCACTTCCCTCTAACTCCTGCTCTGTCCCACAAGCTCCACCCACCCTCTAACACCCTTTGCTAGTTCAGACATGCTAGTGGAACTCAGCTAGTGTGTGTGATGGATGCAGTGTTGTCAGAGCCAGGTTTAGTGTCTCCATCTTACCTGAAAGGTGGAGTACCACATCTCTGGCTGAGATGCAGTACCTTTGTGGCGACTGGACCCTCAGGGGCGCCACATAATCTTAGCAGATGTGTCTTTGTTGCTATCTCAGCAGATGAGTCCAGGCTGGAGAAGTTGTCATGTCTGTCTGGGCCAGTTGGAAAAGACCGGAAAATAATTGACTCCATAAGAAAGAACGTCAGGTGTACAGGGTGTCATCGTGGGCGGATCTATGAGGTCATCAGGGTGGGCGTCATCATGGATTTAAGCACATGGGGTGTGGTGAAACAGGAAATGGCTGCCATCTTTAGTGTCACACTTGGAACTGCGCAAGCTTATATAAGGTGAAATAATACACTTTATGGGTCATTGCTCTCAATCTGTTATGTCTTGAGGTTAATTAAGTATTTGATCTTATGGCTCTCTTCAACATTTCCATTTTTCTTTTTCACCCCCCACCCCTTGCGCCACGCCATATCCAGCAGCCACCGAACTTTGATAAGTGATGCAGTTCACTTATCAGAGCTCGTGCCTGCTGTTTTACACTTTTCTTTTCACAGGCATTTTTTTCTCCCTATTTGCTTTTTTTCTTCTAGCTGTTTCTTTTCAGATAAAAGTTTACACCAATCGCTATCCCCCTCACACACACATACAGTTACACACACACACTACAGTTATAAATAAAGTACACACAAAGCACCATATTCACAAAAAAATGTCCCGCCCGTCACGTTCATCCCAAGTTATAGCGCTTATTTCCCCTGATAGAAAGGGAGAGGATCCCACATTTCTTTACTTTTCGGATTCTTCATCCTCATCCTCTTCCTCCTCATCTTCTTCCTCGGGTCCTGCGGAACCGCCACGCAGACGTCCCAGGACAGAAGATGAGGCAGCACCCACCATTCCCGAAGATGAAGCTGAACCAGTGCACCCCACTTCGGACCCCGAAAATTTCGACCCACTGATTCCTGATTTTGTGGCAGCAAGATCAAGTTTGACACCACCAGCCTCACAGAACTAGACTTTTTCAAAGTCTTTTCCTCTGATGATTTTGTTAACCTCATGGTGGAGCAAACTAATTTATATCCTTGTCAATTTTTGGCACAAAACCCTGGTTCATCATTTTCTAACTGGTCTCCTGTAGACGCCGTTGAAATGATGCAGTTTTGGAGCCTGGTCCTTCACATGGGGATCCTGAAAAAGCCAGAACTTCAGCAATATTGGAGTGTTGATGTTTTATACAACACTCTAGTGTTCCGAATGGTCATGGCCCAGATGCGTTTTGAGGCCGTCCAAAAATTCCTGCATTATAACGATAATGCACAGTGTCCCCTACAAGATGACCTCACCTTTGACTGTCTGTTCAAAGTTCGGCTGGTCATCAAACACTTCAACAAAAAGTTTGCTGAAGTGTATGTGGCCCAAAGGGACATCTGCGTGGATGAGTCCTTAGTTCATTTTAAGGGAAGGCTCGGATTGCCTGCCCAGCAAGAGGGCCAGGGACGGAATTAAACTCTACAAACTGTGTGAGAGTACCTCAGGGTACACCCACAGTTTTAGAGTTTACGAAGGAAAGGACACAAGGATTGAACCCCTGAATGTCCTCCTGTCCTGGGAATGAGTGGGAAAATTGTGTGGGATTTGGTGCACCCACTGCTGGATAAAGGTTATCACCTCTACACTGATAACTTTTATACAAGCATCCCACTCTACACCATGTTCCAAATTATTATGCAAATTATATTTTTCTCTTTTTCTCCTAAGTGGTCGGTGCAAATGACAGTCAGTCTAATAAAAGTCATCACCCGTTAGAGTATACATCGAATTTTATTGAAGAAACCTCACAATGATAACAGTATAATCTCCAAAATGAATAAAAACTCAAAATGCACTGTTCCAAATTATTAGGCACAGTAGAATTTCTAAACATTTGATATATTTTAAAGAATTGAAAATGCTCATTTGTGGAATTTGGAGCATTAGGAGGTCACATTCACTGAACAAAAAAGCTACTAACTCAAAACATCCTAACAGGCCAAGTTACATGTTAACATAGGAACCCTTCTTTGATATCACCTTCACAATTCTTGCATCCATTGAACTTGAGTTTTTGGAGAGTTTCTGCTTGTATTTATTTGCATGAAGTCAGAATAGCCTCCCAGAGCTGCTGTTTTGATGTGAACTGCCTCCCACTCTCATAGATCTTTTGCTTGATGATACTCCAAAGGTTCTCTATAGGGTTGAGGTCGGGGAAGATGGTGGCCACACCATGAGTTTATCTCCTTTTATGCCCATAGCAGTCAATGACTCAGAGGTATTCTTTGCAGCATGAGATGGTGCATTGTCATGCATGAAGATGATTTTGCTCCTGAATACATGTTTCTGCCTTTTATACCACCTTCAGGAACCTTAAGTGGCCCTACCAGCTGTTTCCCTATGATTTCGGCCCAAAACATGACTCCTCCACCTCCTTGCTGACGTCGCAGCCTTGTTGGGAGATGGTGGCCATCCACCAACCATCCACTACTCCATACATCTAGGTTGCTCGACACTCATCAGTAAGCAAGACTGTTTGAAAATTAGTCTTCATGTATGCCTGGGCACACTGCAACTGTTTCTGCTTGTAAGCATTGTTTAGGGTTGGCTGAATGGTAGGTTTATGCACCACAGCAAGCCTTTGAAGGATCCTACACCTTGAGGTTCGAGGGACTCCAGAGGCACCAGCAGCTTCAAATATCTGTTTGCTGGTTTGTAATGGCTTTTTAGCAGCTGCTCTCTTAATCCAATGAACTTGCCTGGCAGAAATCTTCCTCATTCTGCCTTTATCAGCACGAACACGTCTGTGCTCAGAATCAGCCACAAATCTCTTCACAGTACGATGATCACGCTTAAGTTTTTGGGAAATATATAATGTTTTCATCCCTTGACCAAGGCATTGCACTATTTGATGCTTTTCAGCAGCAGAGAGATCCTTTTTCTTTCCCATGTTACTTGAAAACTCTGGCCTGCTTAATAGTGTGGAACATCCAGTTTTCCTTTTATTGGGCTCACATGGCAAACTAATTATCACAGGTAACTGAGATTGATTTCAGTGATCCAAAGAACCCTGAGACACATTACCATCAATGGGTTTCATTTACAAAAGAAAAAAAAAAAACGCTATGACACTTAAAACCAATTTACATAATAATTTGGAACATGGTGTACATATCCCTCTCTGCGCGAGGTACTGCAGCCTGTGGTACTGTCTGCAAAAATCAGAGAGGCCTCCCAAAAATGCTACTTGGGCAGATGCTCAGAAGGGGTAACAGCAGAGCCCAATGTAGCGACCACCTGCTGGTGGTCAAGTACAAGGACAAGAGGGATGTACTTCTCTTGACTACCATACACGGTGATGGCAGCGCCCTCAGCACTGTACGAGGTACCTCTACACAGGTCTGCAAATTGGACTGTGTACTGGGGTACAACAAAAACATGGGGGGTGTTGATCTCTCCGATCAACTCCTCCAACCGTACAGTGCTTTGAGAAAGGCCAGGGTGTGGTACAAAAAGCTGGCTGTGCACATCGTACAAAAGGCAATGCTCAACACTTTCCTGCTGTCACAATGTGCAAGCCACACCGATACATCGTACCCTCAGTTCCAGGAGGTAGTGATTAAGGCCCTGATTTTTGACACTCGAGAAGGAGCGGGCCCCAGTACTTCCGGAACTGAAGGTGCTCGTATCGTACCAGGTTAGCATTTCTTGGGGGAGATCCCGCAAACTGGAATAAAGGTAAGTCGCAAAAAAAAGGTGCCAAGTGTGTTAGGCTAGGTTCACATTTGCAGTTGGGTCTGCAGCGTTTCGTCTGCAACCATGAACGCATGTAAAAACGCATGCAAACGCATACAAACGCAGCGGTTTTTAGCCCCATCATCTTACGCAAAACGTCAAACGCAGCTTTTTTTATGCGTTTGTATGCGTTTTTGCATGCGTTTGCGTTTTTAATGCGCATGCTTCACGTTTGGAAACATTTTTTCCAGGAGATATTCTGGGACACAAGCCACGCCCAATGGGCATTTCTCATGGGATTTCGTTATATAGACCCTTGTAGAGCTGAAAATAGCAGATTTTGATACTGTATCCTGCGTCAAGATGAATACTCCCAAGGAGAGTTTCTCTACTTTAAACTGGATTTGGATATCAAATTGTTTCTTGCCTTTGCTTGTGAGCAAGAAAGGAAAAGAGAAGAAGACGTCATCGGCGCTTTTGGCAACACCCCATTCTTGAAGTCAGGGAGAGCCGTGGAGCCTACCACTCCTTATTTACTGAGCTCCGTGAAAGCCAGGACAAATATTTTGACTACACGAGGATGTCTCGAGAGCTTCCAGGAATTGCTGGCTCGTGTAGAAGGAGCCATCAGCAGGCAGGACACCCAGCTCCGTAGAGCTATTCCAGCTGCGGAACATCTGCTGGTTACACTAAGGTACGTAATCTTTAAAAATAAATGCACGCCTGTCATAATTAGTATTGTTCTGCAATGTCCTTATTTTGTTTTTTTCAAAACCCTGTCGTTAATATTATTCCTACTATTTTTTTCTTTCTCTGCTTGGCAGATTCTTGGCTACCGGAGAGAGCCTATCATCGCTCCATTTCCAGTTCCGGATTGGCCTTTCCACCCTTTCTGTGATTGTTGCCGGGCTTTGTGGGACGCGCTTCATCATGAATTTATCCCCCTACCCACCACCGAAAAATGCTGTAAAATTCTGGGAAGTTTCTAATTCCCCATCTGTGTGGGAGCAGTGGATGGGAAACATGTTAGGATTACAAAACCGGCTCAAAGTGGATCCAAGTACTTTAATCATAAAAAATACTTTTCTATAGTGCTCATGGCCATTGCAGCTGTAGACTGTAGTTTTATTGCCGTGGACATTGGTTCTTTTGGCTGTGGAAATTACTCCCAGACCTTTAAAAACTCGGACATGGGCCAACGCTTGTATACCAATACCATTAATTTCCCAGTCCCACGACCTCTTCCCAACACTGAAGGGCCACCAATGCCATTTGTTGTGTTAGGGGATGAGGCCTTTCAGATGTGTGGAAACCTACTGAAGCCATACTCCAGTCGGGACTTGAACCACACAAAAAGGATTTTTAATTACCGACTGACCAGGGCCCGCAGAACTGTTGAGTGTGCCTTTGGTATTCTTGTCTCAAAATGGTGCATTCTAGGGACAGCAATTAATCTGAAAATTCAAACAGTTGATGAGGTGGTCAAGGCGTGTGTTGTTCTCCACAACTACATAATGGCAAAAGAGCGACCAACCTTCGAGCTTGATGAACCTGTTGCTAACCCATTGCTAGATTACCATCATCACCCTCTGAGGACAACAAGGCAAGTTGCCCGAATGAGGGAGACATTCGCAAACTACTTTGCTTCTGAGGTTGGACGTGTGGCATGGCAAGATGCAATGGTTTAATGTTTCAATTTTATGTAATGTTATGGCCTTTGCATTTTTACCTTCATTTTAAATGTTTTATGTTAAATAAACAAAAATTAGTACAACACATGTTTACTTTGTTTATGTCCCCATGCTTTACAGTTGACCTGTTCTATGTGTCAGTGCTATGGTTGGTTCTCATGAGCTCGAGCATCTCTTCAGTCTGCATTAATCTATAGTCCAATAGATTAATGCACACTGAAGAGATGATGGAGGAAATCCACCTCATCTTTACTCACCAGCCCTTGTGTCAGAACTACTGAACTCAGGATGCAAAAAACACAGCATCCTGAGTACAATAGTACTGACACCTGGGCAGGTGAGTATTGCAGTGCCCTGACCATTAGTCTTGTTTACCTTTTTGTTTACCTTTTTTTGGGGGGATGATTATCAGGCCTCTTTGTTTTTTTGCCAACTCGTAGCTCCATGAGAGACACGAAATAAAAAGAAAAAAAGATTGTGTTTCATGGAGCTATGAGTTGTAAAAAAACCCAATGTGTGTGTATACGGCGATTTGTGTGTTGACAGCGCACGGGGTATGTTGTCAGCGACGAAACATACAAAGAGCAAGCAGTGATATGGGGCAAACAAAATTTTTATTTACAAAAAAAAATAAACTATTTTTTACAAAATGTGGGGGAAATATTACGGACCAGGGGGGTGTGCAGACGGGAGGATTGGTTTGGGATGGATGCTGAAGGGGTTCCAGGGGAAGGGGCTAATACAGGTCCTTCTCAAAAAATTAGCATATAGTGCTAAATTTCATTATTTTCCATAATGTAATGATTACAATTAAACTTTCATATATTTTAGATTCATTACACACCAACTGAAATTTGTCAGGTCTTTTATTGTTTTAATACTGATGATTTTGGCATACAACTCCTGATAACACAAAAAACCTGTCTCAAAAAATTAACATATTTCAACCGTCCAATAAAAAAAAAGTGTTTTTTAAAAACAAACAAAAAAACCATCAAATAATAATGTTCAGTTATGCACTCGATACTTGGTCGGGAATCCTTTTGCAGAAATGACTGCTTCAATGCGGCGTGGCATGGAGGCAATCAGCCTGTGACACTGCTGAGGTGTTATGGAGGCCCAGGATGCTTCGATAGCGGCCTTAAGCTCATCCAGAGTGTTGGGTCTTGCGTCTCTCAACTTTCTCTTAACAATATCCCATAGATTCTCTATGGGGTTCAGGTCAGGAGAGTTGGCAGGCCAATTGAGCACAGTAATACCATGGTCAGTAAACCATTTACCAGTGGTTTTGGCACTGTGAGCAGGTGCCAAGTCGTGCTGAAAAATGAAATCTTCACCTCCATAAAGCATTTCAGCCGATGGAAGCATGAAGTGCTCCAAAATCTCCTGATAGCTAGCTGCATTGACCCTGCCCTTGATGAAACACAGTGGACCAACACCAGCAGCTGACATGGCACCCCACACTATCACTGACTGTGGGTACTTGACACTGGACTTCAGGCATTTTGGCATTTCCTTCTCCCCAGTCTTCCTCCAGACTCTGGCACCTTGATTTCCGAATGACATGCAAAATTTGCTTTCATCAGAAAAAAGTACTTGGGACCACTTAGCAACAGTCCAGTGCTGCTTCTCTGTAGCCCAGGTCAGGCGCTTCTGCCACTGTTTATGGTTCAAAAGTGGCTTTACCTGGGGAATGCGGCACCTGTAGCCCATTTCCTGCACACGCCTGTGCACGGTGGCTCTGGATGTTTCTACACCAGACTCAGTCCACTGCTTCCTCAGGTCCCCCAAGGTCTGGAATCGGTCCTTCTCCACAATCTTCCTCAGGGTCCGGTCACCTCTTCTCATTGTACAGCGTTTTCTGCCACATTGTTTCCTTCCAACAGACTTCCCATTGAGGTGCCTTGATACAGCACTCTGGGAACAGCCTATTTGTTGAGAAATTTCTTTCTGGGTCTTACCCTCTTGCTTGAGGGTGTCAATGATGGCCTTCTTGACATCAGTCAGGTCGCTAGTCTTACCCATGAGGGGGTTTTGAGTAATGACCAGGCAGGGAGTTTTTAAAAGCCTCAGGAATCTTTTGCATGTGTTTAGAGTTAATTAGTTGATTCAGAAGATTAGGGTAATAGGTCGTTTAGAGAACCTTTTCTTGATATGCTAATTTTTTGAGACAGGTTTTTTGGGTTATCAGGAGTTGTATGCCAAAATCATCAGTATTAAAACAATAAAAGACCTGACAAATTTCAGTTGGTGTGTAATGAATCTAAAATATATGAAAGTTTAATTGTAATCATTACATTATGGAAAATAATGAAATTTAGCACTATATGCTAATTTTTTGAGAAGGACCTGTAGATGTGAAGGGTCTGGGAGATCAAGGATGGAGGTTGACACATTAGGAGTGGAAACATGGGACGTGAGAGACATTAGAAGGGAGGGACAAATTGGACATTACAGACACATTGGGAGGTGAGGATGGTGGAGGGAGCACGACTGTCATTCCCGCCTCTGTTCCCTTTTCCACTTTTTTTGCCTTCCATGAGGTTGCTGGCTGCTTCTTCATCTCCTTGGAAGGGTGGGAGTGGTGGGTGTAGAAGCCGTGGTGGCAGTGGACGACAATGCAGGACCCGGAATCTGTGTGCTGGTGGACGGCCTTGAAGTAGCAGGAACCTGCGTGCTGGTGGTGCGGGACGGCTGAGCAGGAGCAGGACTCTGCGTGATGGTGGCGGTGGGTATCCGTGCAGGAGCAGGAATCAGCATAGTGGTGGTGGAGTGGCTATCAGCTGCACTCAACATGGTGGAGGCGCTGTAGTGGACTGCGGCAGGACTGGGCATGGTGGTGGCCATACAGGGGTATGCAGCAGAACTCGATATTGATGTGAACCGGGTAACTGGTGGCACAGTGCGAAAAACATGTGCCTGTGGGTATAACAGAGTCTGCAGCATAGCCTGAACGTGTGCAGCATTGCAGGCCTGCATCACATTCAGCTGAAGGTCAGGCGTAAGGTTTTCCACCATGCCCAGTTCAATGGCCATAAAAAAATGATGTACTGGCCTCTGGATGTCGGATTCCAGACAGTTAAGGCGCTGGTGTACAGACCGTAAAAGTGTGTCAATATGGTTCAAACCAATATCCAGTCTATCTACCATCGACTTCATGCCATCCTGGAAAACCGAGCTCAAGTGTAGAAACTCGGGCATGAGTGTCCTGTCTGAGGCCTTCTGCCGCTGTCAGGAAGACCCAACATTAAAAAAAGAGCAGAGGAGGCCTGGGACAGGGGAAGACCTGATGGACCAGCTGCCTGTTCTTCAGCCTGTGACGCAGGCCTACTTGCTGCTTCGCTGGTGGATGGGTGGGACTGCTCCGAGACTGATCACTGAAGGACCGCTCCAGAGGACGAACCAGGTTCCAGGGTGCTGCTCCAGGTGCTGTGAAAAGAAAGGCCAAACATTACTACTACAATAAAAACATTTTTTAGAAGCGCCAACTCCTGTGAAACAGAAAAATTCAGATTAGGGAACACAACACAATGGAATACAACACAAAAATACTTACATTCTCTGAGCAAGTACAGGCCTCAGGAAAGCCAGCATACGGTGATATTTGTATTTCCTGAGCCTTGCTGCACCACCACCACTGTGAGCCTGGTTCTCCTGTCTGAGGTCTTTGTTGAAGCGATCCTTCATTGAACTCCAACTGGTTCTGACTTTGTTCACTGTGAAGGGGGCAAAAAAAGTGTTAAAAAATGCACTTTAGGCTGGGATCACACAACCTTGTGTGATGCGAGAAACTTGCACGAGTTTATCGCATCACACATGGTTGTGTGATCCCGGCCTTTACAGGTTCACTAATGCGTCAGACAACATTGCAATACTTACAAAAGTCCTTTCTGGCTCTTGGCGTAGCGTTATCCCACTCATCCATCACCTCATTCCACTGCCACCGAAGCACGACCATGTCCGAGTGCTCTCGATGTCGGCTGTCCCACAACGCGACTCTCTCATGGACAAGGGAGATGAGGAGGTCATTATCCATGTAGTCCTCCTCGTGTTGTGGAACCTATACATGAAATAAAACCATTAATGTTGTAAAGATAAACAAGGAAATTCCAAAAAAAAGGCAGAAAAACGATCAGCACTCAAAGGAAAAAAAAAACAAAAACTTACACGCCATCTGCCCACCGGTCCTTGTGCCTCCCTCTGCTGCTCCTGTTCCTGCTCTGGTTCCTGGGCACTTGATGAAGTGTTCTGAAAAAGTAAAAACATGATTTTGGCTCATATGTACAGTGATACTTACAACCATAGTTGCAAAGGTACTCACTTCAGAATCCTGTCCTGTCTGCTCAGGGCTAGAGGCCATGCTGAAGAATGCTGCAAGAAAGATAAATAATTACAGACTGCAGGGAGTAAAATTAAAAAAGACACACAGACATTAGGTTGTATACTCACATTTGGCTTGAATTCAGTGATGTCTTCTCTGCTCTTTCAGTCCTCAGTGTCTTGAGAGTAAAGGTACTGCCACACTAAACGCTCCCGCTAACGATCACAATAACGACGCATACTAATGCGATCGTTTTTGTGATCATTTTAATGTCGCTAGTAGCTGCCACATTTAGCGATCTCGTTATCGACGCATAAGCGGTTAGCGATCTCCTTAACGACTTTGCGATGTAAAAAACAGCGCACATCGTTCACAAAACGTGCCAGACACAGCGATATAGGCTCACCAGCGGGACGCCAACGATCAAAATACGGTCCAGAACCCTAGTGAACGATCAGCGAGATCACAGCAGGGGCCACGTCGTTGCTACATGCCACACACAACAGCGTCACTAACGAGATCGCTAAATAGTGACGTTTTTTAGCGATCTCGTTAGCGACGCTGTTTAGTGTGGCATACCCTTTATGGACAATGAGTGCCCACTCCCTTTTTTTATCTATCTTTGTGTGGGGGGTAGCTAATCAGTGTCTAGACAGGTTTAATCAGGAAAAACACATGTGTAGGAAACGCTAGCGAAAGTGTGTGCTAGCATAAGCATGCCTTCTCATAGACTGTAATGTTTCAACGGATTCCTTCCACAAGTGGCCGCATGCGTATGGTGCCGGCAAATTGCCGCCTCCAAAATTGCAACATGTTGCGTTAGCCGTGCCCTGCCGCAAAACCCAAAACGACACATGCGTACTGAAACACTGCCGAAAGCATACGAACGCATGTACCTGTGTCCACAACCTTAAAGATAGGAAAACACGACGCATGCAAATGCGGCAGAAACACTATGGAC
>JARQOD010000003.1:432096394-432112407 GCA_033576555.1 Oophaga sylvatica | reverse complement strand
GGGGAGAGAGACGTGCATGTACTACCAACTCTCCAATCACTGGCCTATTCTAGAGTTCTAGACATAGGTGAGATTCTCAAAGAGGGGACCTTCATCTATCGAACACTTATGGCCTGCCCTAAGTAGATGCCATACTTGTCTAAGATAGGCATACCCCTTAAACTACCATTTTATACATCTTTAATTGTTATCAATTTCGCTTTTCACAACCAAAGTCTCTTGAAGTGATGAATGAGTATATCTCCGAGAAGAAGGACATTGAAGCTGCCATCGTCCAAGCAGATGCGACCCTGACTGAGAAGGAGAGAGAGCTAGCAGGTGAGAGATGGGCAGTCATAGTGAAAATCTGCAAATATCATGGACATTGACGTAATGTTTGACCCACTGTTGTTTCTGGAACCAAA
The DNA here is from genome assembly GCA_033576555.1 of Oophaga sylvatica. Taxonomy (NCBI): domain Eukaryota; kingdom Metazoa; phylum Chordata; class Amphibia; order Anura; family Dendrobatidae; genus Oophaga; species Oophaga sylvatica. The sequence goes on along the minus strand of JARQOD010000003.1, from coordinate 432,112,003 downwards.
TGCTGGGCAAGTTATGACATTGGCTGGCTGTATCCTGCATAATTTCGACAAACATCACTGTATAGGAAAAACTGCAAAGAGGCCACATTGGTAAATTAGCTATGAAGGTCCTTTATTCTCAGGATCGGTTGGATTCCCGGTACTGTGTTCTACAGTACTGTCTGATATGTAATTGATAATATCGATTGTTAATCACACACCTGTTGATGTTTTAGAGGAACGTGCTCAAGCCGAAAACGCGGAGAGGGAAAAACAAATTATGGAGCAAAATAACAGAAATCTGGAACAACGCATGGAAGATCAGAATAGGAGTTTTGAGCAACATAAGGCAATGCTCATGGACAAGATGGAACAAGACAGAAAGATGATGGTTCAGCAAAATGAAATGGTGATAGCGCAGAAGCTCAAGGTAGAGTATTGTAAAGCTCAGCTGGATTTCTCAAAATTGTTCGTTCTGGTACATGTGATTCACTAAATGGGAATAATTTTGTATCCTCTCTCTGGTGGTGGCTGGTGCGTCCAAAATGAAACTCAGAATTCATATTTACTAGAGTTTTACTGGAGTATCCAGTTGCTTGCCCATATAGTCTTTCTGGTGGTTCCTCATGGTTCTTCTACCAAAAATCTCAACAATGACCTTAAAACTTACTCGAGAGAAATCCAACAATGTCTCTAAGACTATTGGAAAAAGTTGAAGGCTCAATTACATGTAAAATAAGAGTAATTGGAGGCGTTAAAAGCATTTTTAGATATCATTTTTATTGCTTCCGGACCACCCATTGCATTTAAATATCTGGGTGGTCTGGCTCCTACTCTTCAGTGACATCCTAAAACGTCACTACATAGGAGCGCAGCTACATGCAATCGTGTATCTACAGGAGTCAAAGACAGCTGGAGTCCCCATAGATAAGGCAGAAATGGTTTATTACCGTCTCTGCCTTCTCCATCGCTGTATTCACAATACTAAACAAGATCTATGTAGTAATATGAAGCACTGAAGTCGCTTTCTCAGAGCGGTCCGGTGATCACTGTGTAGAGTAAGGGTGCAGGAGATGGTAGGTCATAGAAGACACACACAGCTCTGCAGACAGGAAGGTGCATTTCCCCTGTAACTGGGGCTAATATACCAGCCCTAGTTACAGGTGAAATAAGAGAAAAGATTATTGAAATATTAAAATTTCCCTGCCCCCTAAAAAGACTTTTTATGATCTTAAGGGGGGTGGCACAATGTGTAAAATAAATTAAAGATAAACAAAAAAAAATATAACATGGAAAAAAATAAGTAAATAAATAAAAAATAAATAAAAATCACTGTTACTATCCCTGCCCTGTAAAAAATAAAATTCCAATTTATACAAATATTTTTATAGAATGGGGAACACATTTTTAAATGTATTTTTGTGGCATTTTCTGGTGATCAAAAATAAAAATAATAAAATGGGAAAAAATGGACACTTATTTTTCTATCGATTCACCAGATATCAGCAAAAAAAACCTTGAGAATATTTAATTGACAGAAAAATGACACATTATATATAATAATAGAAAAAATTTACTTGAATATCTAAAAAAAAAAAAAAAAAACTTTTACAGTTTTTTAAATCGCATGTACGAAAGAAAAAAATGAAAATGTGCCTGGTCAGGAACTGGTTAAATAGTCACGGTTTTCAATATATTGTGTTGATAAATCTTTGTCTTTTCTTCTGTTTTCTGTCTCCATTTTAGGAGCAAGAAATGATGATGAATCAAGGGTTTAATGACAAAATGTCAGCCCTGCAAAGAGAAATTAATAGTTTACGGGAACAGAATAAACCAAAACCCCGAAGATGTAGTGTAATGTAATTTTAGTTATTTTAAAGGGATCCTGTCACCAGGTAAACTAAAGCCACCACTTGTAATTGCTCTATTACCGCAGTCTATGATCCTGAAACTAAGCTCGCAACTCCCGTAGAATATGCTAAAAAACAACTTACCTATATACATCGGGCATGATGTGTACTGTACGTTTCTATCGAACGGGTGGCTTTTTTCTTTTCTCTTGGCAACCTCAATCCTTGCCACTGCCGTCCTTCTGGCTTGATTAATATGGGTCCTATGTCATCTACAGCTCATCACGAGTCTTGCTACTGTGCTATGGAAGCGCAAGCCTGCGCAGGCGATCTATTCTCTGCCCTACTAAGGACACTGCAAAGTCTCTTACCGCACATGCGCCAGCACCAACTTCACTTCTGGGTTAATAAATGCTGGCACTATAGCACTTTGCTCCTGCCTTAGCAAGGCAGAACATAGGCGCCTGCGCTTCAACTGCACAGGTACAAGTTTCACTGATAACTGTATATGATGTAGGATGTATCATCCACAGCAATGAAGCCAGGAAGTCCCCAACCACAGTGATTGAGGAGGAAACAAAAGTGAATATACAAACAGGACAGCCTGGGATCGCAGATGCTTCTTTCTGTGTGGTCCTGTCTGTATATTTTCTTTTGCATCCTTCTCTATTAAGGGTGGTGGCTTTAATCTAAATTGGGAAAACCTGATGACAGGAACCCTTGAAGTCCCTTTGTAGAAGATAAATATATTGGAACAGTAGAAGCCCTCTGGACCCATGTCATTGTTGTTACTTCGACAAGAAGCAGACTGGTCCCTCCATCCTGCACAGCTGGAAGATCAGGGGATTGTCTGAATGTTCCTGCCAAAGATTGATGCACGGACTGTAGCCTAAAATAACAGATGATGAATAAATACATTTTTGTTGCACTAATATTGTAGAAGGTAAAAAATTTAAAAAAGTAAAAAAAACAATAAAAATATTAACATATAGATCATTAAATATGCATTCTGACTTGAGACGAGCCAAAGGTATGTACTACCCTGGCTTGACATGCACTTCGGTTCTTCATTGCAGTTCGAATTTCCTCTACTGGCACTCGAATGCCACCATCCTGGGCACCTGTTGCAAACACTAAGCCCTCGCAACAGGCACATGAAGTCTCGTCACTAGAGATCACATAACGTCATGATGTCATGGGAGCCTGGTATTCATCAGACGTGTCCAGTGTGCTGGCATTCAGGTATTCATAAGAGCAAGAGTTTGGATCTTATGTCAAGGCAGAAGAGTCCAGGGAGAGGACATTTGAAAATTTGACCAAGAGAGGAAGTCAGTCTAACCGTTTGGCATGTTGTTTTGTGTTATGGGCCAGGAAAGTTTATATTGCATATGTTAAAGGTCCATAAGTCCCAGGTCCACCATGATTAATTGCAATTTTGCAGATTTTTTTTTTATACCTGATAAATAAAACTGACAAACAGACCAAGCAGTGAAGAAACTCGGATCCAAATCACTGATGAATAACGCTTTGATAAAAATCATGGATGTCTGAATAAGACCTAACAGATGAAAATTCATCTTGTGGCTGTTGCATTGGAGCAGATTTACTAAGCTGAATGCACCTCATTTTTGGAACAAATTGCACCAAAAATGATGCTCAAGATTTATTAAGAAGTTTAGAAATTTTTTGTACTCTGCTAAACAATTTTCAAAAGTGTCCAGCTATGATGGTGTGACTAAATGTGGCCCTATAATGAGCTAGATTGATGATGGTACCAAAATTTTGTTGTAAAAAAAACTTGCACTTTACTCATTGCCCCTCCCTTTAATGCCTGGGAATTCGTGGAAACTAAGCAAGGAAATCCTATAGATGTGGCATCAATAAGTTGTGCCATGGTAGCCCCTCTGATATCGTCAAGATTCTCACTTTGCCACACGGGAGTGGAAGGGCATAATCCAAAAATGACGATCAAACAACTTTCTCACAACTTTTTGTGTTGAAGTCTGGACAGTGTCAATTTGTGCTGGATAGGACCCAGTTGGACCACCCTAAAGAATTTAATTGGAACTGGAGTCTGAAATTTTGTAACATATACACTGAACAACAAAAAGGAGCCATTGAGCCATTGAATCGTCATTCTAGATGCACTAACAGCTCAGCGTTACATTGTTTTCATTGGTAGATGTATATATTTCTCCAAAGTGTCCCAGGAGCCATTTTTCAAAACTTCAACACTACAATAACTGCTCATGGCCAAAACCTGCTCCCATGGCTGCAGTGTCTCTGGACTTGTCTCCTTCTGACCACATCTGGGATGTTATTGATCCGTGATTACACAGGAGCTGCCAGCAGTGGATTTTGATGATTCACCCAAGTGTATTCAGCAGCGGAACCTTCTTCAGACCACCATTAATAACCTCACTAATAGCAGTCAACGCTGGAAGTGCCGGGATTTCTGCAAGTAGCTCGTACTCCATGCTGAATAAAGTGAGATTTATGAAAATATTGTTCCTATGTTGTTTCATCATTTGCAGATCAGTAACGTCTCCATCCTGTAATTTTAATCATTTATTTTTTTTTCATTCATTTCTCTATTTCCTTTTAACTTTTCAATATTTATTTATTTTTTCATATATTTTTAATTTTTGTCTTATTATTTTTTTTATTTATTTTTCCAATGGATGTTATCTTATTTCACATACCCCACATCATTATTTCTTACACAGTTTTGTGTAACACACATATAATTATTTAGCAACTGCACATCATTTCATTTTTGCATTCACATTCTCTTATTTTTATCTGTATTATCTTTATTCACATCAATCAATTTATTTTGCTTCACCATTATCACATTTGCTTTATCCATTCCACTCTATTGCTGCACTCATTATTATTCCTCCTTTTCCATTATCTTTATTTCCACTATATTATTTTTCTTGTTTTTTATTTATGCGTTATTTAATTCTTATATCCCCCACTAATTCAAAGTTTGCTATGGATTTATAGATACTTTTCTCCAGGTTTTGAATTTGTTTCTATTGCTCGTCATTCCCTTTGTTACTTTGTCTGGCCTCCTGGTGGTGCGCATGCGCTGGTCTCCCTTCTATTCGGTCGTAGTCCGGATCATGTGACTTCCCCACCTGCTTCAGGGATTACACACTCATGATCCACCCTTTGATGACGCAGCTCAGGATGTGCTTGCCCCTTGAAGGCGCCACTTCATGCGTTGCTTACAGCAGTGATACAACTATATGAAAACATGTACAATAGTTTCCTATGTTTAAAACAGAAATCTATCCTTAAAAGTTGGATGCCGCTCTGATGGTCCCTTTGGGATCCGAATATTTTATAGACTTGAATGTGTGAGTCTCATCTAAGACACGGAGGAAATTGATTTCAACTATGTACGAAACTACTATATTCACAAAGTTCTGGAGTCCTGTACAACCTACAAACTGGGCATCATGATCTTTGACTTCCCTACCCATAGCAAGCTAGTTAACCAGTCCATCCTGTGTCTTCCGGGTCCACTGTCAGTTATTTAAGATATTTTACCCTGTTCTTGAAACGGATCCAACCAATTGTCAATCCCAATCACCAGTGGCGTAACTGCAAACTGTTATGGGCCCCGGTGCGAACTTTCAAATGGGGCCCCCATGCCAAAATATTTTCCACCCAAATTTCCATTTTCCCTATTCATTTCGCGCACTATAGTTTTGTTGCAATGTTTTATAGTGCAATATTTAATAAATATAAGCATAGGGCTGCCACTAGGAATTTCAGGGCCCCCTTGAGACTGCCAGGTTCCAGCCCTCGAACTGTCCATAGCCCCACCGCTCTCTTGGAATAACTTCACTTCTCACCAATCACACATATAGCCAGCATCTTTTGTTTAGGCCAAAAGATTTTTTTTAAGCCGCCACCACGACAAGGAAGACTCTTTTGGCCGAACTCTACTCTATCCTATTAATCATTTGTATCCAATACAATTTAGGTATATATTTTATTTATTTTTAAGTTTTTAAAATGACCAATAATATCACATACAAGGAACAAATACCACCACACCATGACCAGATCACATACTACCACCACATAGTGACCAAATAATAGCACATACAAGGAACAAATACCGCCACACCATGGCTGAACAGCATATTACCACCACATAGTGACGGAATACTACAATACTGATCATTAATAAAAAAAAAATACTAATATCACCATAAGTGCCATTATACACGAGATCTGTACTTAGTATGCCGTGTCTGTGTACAGTGTCAGTATACAGGTAATACAGTGATCACCAGTGACATACACAAGAACTCTGTATATAGTGTCAATATACAGGTAATACAGTGATCACTAGTGACATTATTCACAGGAGCTCAGTATATAGTGTACAGGTAATACAGTGATCACCAGTGACATTATACAGAGGAGCTCTGTGTATAGTGTGCAGGTAATACAGTGATCACCAGTGACATACACAGGAGCTCTGTATATAGTATTAGTGTACATGTAATACAGTGACATTATACACTCGAGCGCTGTATATATTGTACAGGTTATACAGTGATCAATGACATACACATAGTGTCAGTGTAAAGGTAATACAGTGATCACTGTTGACATTGTACACAGGAATGCTGTATATAGTATACAGTGTATAGTCTCAGTGTACAGGTAACACACTGACTCACCAGTGACGTTTCTAGGTGAAGTCTATCTTTGCTTTTCATCTTCATCCAGCACAGACCACCATCACTTCTTCCAGCCAGGACCCATCTCTGCAGGAAATAACAGTTAGCTAGAGCACAGCTTGCAGAACACATTACTTATTTTTTTCCCAACTTCTAAACTACACCTGATGAAGAAAAAAAGGCAACATAGTGTCGTTCTGCACAGGATCGCCTCCCTCATTGAATACAGTATCCTCAAAAAATTAAATAAATATTTCACTGCACTAATAATATCCATTAATTAGCCCTTATGGTAATAATACCCCCATCCTGGCCCCTGTGTGTCTCATTCCTGGCTCCAGCCATATGTTCTCCCATCCTGGCTCCATATGTTCTCCAATCCTGCCCTCATGAGTATCCATTCTTCCCCTATGTGATGTACCATCATGCCCCATCTGTCCCGTGATCCTGCCATCTATCCTGTGATCATGCCCCATCTTTCCCGTGATCCTGCCTCATCTCCCAGTGATCATGCTCCATGATCCTGCCTCATCTGTCTCCATCCTGCCCCATGATCCTGCCCCGTGTCTCCAGCCAGCCCCGTGTCTCCATTCTTCCCCCGTGTCTCCTATCCTGCCCTGTGTCTCACGTCCTGCCCCCTGTCTCCAATCCTGCTCCCATGTCTCCCATCATGCCACTGTGTCTCCCATCCTACCCCATGATCCTGCCCCCTGTGTCTCCAGCCAGCCCGTGTCTCCATTCTTCCCCCTGTGTCTCACATCCTGCCCCTGTCTCCAATCCTGCCCCCATGTCTCCCATCCTGCCACCGTGTCTCTCATCCTGCCTCCGTATCTCCCATCCTGCACCGTGTCTCCCATCCTGCCACGGTATCTCCACCCTGCCAATCTCCCATCCTGCCCCCATGTCTCCCATCCTGCCCCTGTGTCTCCCATTCCCAGGCGCTGAGAAAGCCTGCTGCACTGCCTGTCAGTTCGCAGATCTGACACAGTGCTATGCAGTGTCAGATCGGCGATCTGACACTATACAGTGATGTCCCACCCTGGGACAAAGTAAAAAAAATAAAAACGTGTAAAAAAAAATCCTAAATTAAGAAAAAAAAATATTCCCCAATAAATTCATTTCTTTATGTAAATAAAGAAAAACAATAAAAGTACACATATTTAGTATCGCCGCGTCCGTAACGACCCACCCTATAAAACTGTCCCACTAGTTAACCCCTTTAGTGAACCCCTTAAAAAAAAAAACTAGGCAAAAAAACAATGTTTTATCATACCGCCGAACAAAAAGTGGAATAACACGCGTTCAAAAAGACGGATATAAATAAACATGGTACCGCTGAAAACGTAATCTTGTCCCGCAAAAATCAAGCCGCCATACAGCATCATCAGCGAAAAAATAAAAAAATTATAGCTCGCAGAATAAAGCGATGCAAAAATAATTATTTTTATTGTATAAAAGCGCCAAAACATAAAAAAATGATACAATTGAGGTATCGCTATAATCGTACTAACCCGAAGAATAAAACCGCTTTATCAATTTTACCACACGTGGAACGGTATAAACACACCCCCAAAAGAAATTCATGAATTCCTGGTTTTTTGTTCATTCTGCCTCCCAAAATCGTAATAAAAAGCGATCAAAAAATGTCATGTGCCCGAAAATGGTAACAATAAAAACCTCAACTCGTCCCACAAAAAATAAGAATTAACATGACTCTGTGGGCCAAAATAAGAAAAAATTATAGCTCTCAAAATGTGATGATGCAAAAACTATTTTTTGCAATAAAAAGCGTCTTTTAGCATGTGACAGCTGCCAAACATAAAAACCCGCTATAAATAGTAAATCAAACGCCGTTTATCACCCCTTAGGGAAAAATAATAAAATTAAAAAATGGATTTATTTCCATTTTCCCATTAGGGTTAGGGTTGGGGCTAAAGTTAGGGTTGGGGCTAAAGTTAAGATTAGGGTTAGGGGTGTGTTAGGGTTAGGTTTGTGGTTAGGGTTAGGGGTGTGTTGGGGTTAGGGTTGGAGTTAGAATTGGGGGGTTTCCACTGTTTAGGCACATCAGGAGCTCTCCAAACGTGACATGGCATCTGATCTCAATTCCAGCCAATTCTGCGTTCAAAAAGTCAAGGGTGCTCCTTCCCTTTTGAGCTCTGCAATGCGCCCAAACAGTAGTTTACCCCCACATATGGGGTTATCAGCATACTCAGGACAAATTGCACAATAGCTCTTGGGGTCCAATTTCTTCTGTTACCCTTGGGAAAATAAAAAAATGGGGGCGAAAATATCATTTTTGTGGAAAAAAATAGTATTTTTTATTTTTTTGGCTTACGTTTAAACTTCTGTGAAGCACTTGGGGGTTCACAGTTCTCACCACACATCTAGATAAGTTCCTTTGGGGATCTAGTTTCCAAAATGGGGTCACTTGGGGGTTTCCACTGTTTAGGCACATCAGGGGCTCTCCAAACGCGACAAGACACCCGCAGACTTCCATCAAAGTCTGCAAAGCAAAACTTCACTACTTCCCTTCCGAGCCCCGACGTGTGCCCATACAGTAGGTTTTTCCCACATATAGGGTATCAGCGTACTCAGAACAAATCGAACAACAACTTTTGGGGTCCAATTTCTCCTGTAACCTTCGGAAAATAAAAAACTAGGGGACTAAAAGTTCATGTTTGTGGAAAAAAATATGATTTTTTTTTATTTTCACTCCAGGGCGTTATAAACTTCTGTGAAGCACTTGGGGGTTCAAAGTGCTCACCACACATCTAGATAAGTTCCTTTGGTGGTCTAGTTTCCAAATGGGGTCACTTGTGGAGGGTTTCCACTGTTTAGGCATATCAGGGGCTCTCCAAACGCGACATGACACCCACAGACCATTCCTCAAAGTCTGCATTACTAAACGTCACTACTTCTATTCCGAGCCCCGACATGTGCCGACACAGTAGTTTTCTCCCACATATGGGGTATCGGCATACTCAGGACAAATTGGACAACTTTTGTTGTCCAATTTCTCCTGTTACCCTCGGAAAAATAAAAAATTGGTTACTAAAAATATCATTTTTGTGGAAAAAAATAGGATTTTTTTATTTTCATGCATTATAAACTTGTGTGAAGTTCTTGGGGGTTCAAAGTGCTCACCACAGATATAGATAAGTTCCTTAGGGGGTGTAGTTTCAAAAATGTGGTCACCTGTGGGGGTTTCACTGCTTAGGCTCATCAGGGGCTCTGCAAACTGAACATGACACCCATCAAAGTCTGCATTCCAAAACGCCATTACTTCCTTTCTGAGCCCTGCCATGCGCCCAAACAGTATTTCCCCCAACATATGGGGTATCAGCATACTCAGTACAAATTGGACAACAACTTTTGGGGTCCAATTTCCTTGGGAAAAATCAAAAATTGGGGACTAAAAAAATCATTTTTGTGGAATTTTTTTTTTTCACATCCAGCATTATAAACTTTAGTGAAACACTTGGGGGTTCAAAGTGCTCACCACAGATCTAGATAAGTTCCTTAGGGGGTCTAGTTTCCAAAATGGTTTCACTTGTGTGGGGTTTCCACTGTTTAGGCACATCAGGGGCTCTCCAAACGCGACATGGCATCCAATCTCAAATCCAGCCAATTTTGGTTTGAAAAAGTCAAACGGCGCTCCTTCCCTTCCGAGCCCTGCCGTGCGCCCAGACAGTGGTTTTCCCCCACATATCGGGTATCAGCGTACTCAGGAGAAATTGCACAACAACCTTTTCTGTCCATTTTCTCCTTTTACCCTTGTGAAAATAAAAAAATGTTTGTAAAAGATCATTTTTGTGAATAAAAAGTTAAATGTTCATTTTTTCCTTCCAAGTTGCTTCAGCTCCTGTGAAGCACCTGAAGGGTTAATAAACTTCTTGAATGTGGTTTTTGAGTACCTTGAGGGGTGCAGTTTTTAGAATGGTGTCACTTTTGGGTATTTTCTGCCATATCTGCTGATGTAAAGTAGACATGTGGGAAATGTTATTTAGTAACTATTTTGCGTGACATTTCGCAGCACGGTGGCTCAGTGGATAGCACTGCAGCCTTGCAGCGCTGGAGTCCTGGTTCGAGTCCCACCAAGGACAACATCTGCAAGGAGTTTGTATGTTCTCCCCGTGTTTGCGTGGGTTTCCTCCAGTACTCCGGTTTCCTCCCACACTGCAAAAAACAACTGATTGGGAATCTAATTGTGGACCCCTCGGGGACAGTGACGATAATGTGTGCAAACTGTAAAGGCTTTGGGAAAATGTTAGGCTATATAAAAAAAAAGATTATTATTATTCTCTGTTTAAAGGGAATAAAAAATTCAATTTTGAAAATTGCAAAATTTTCCAAATTTTCGCCAATTTCCATTTTTTTAATAAATGCAAGTTATTAAACGAAGAAATTTAAACCCCGACAGAAGTCAATATGTCAAGAAAAACAATCCCCAGAATCACGAAGATCCGTTAAGCATTCAATTATAGCCTGATAAACAACAATACAAAAAAAATACCCAATACAACAACAAACTACGGACCTTTCTGATTCAAAACAAGGAAAGAAACTACACAGATTGCGCCTCCCTTCCGGACTCTATAAAACAGATCAAAACAAAACCAAAACCTGACAACTCTGACAACCACTCCATTCCAGACACAAAAGCACTAACTGTGTCTCAATCTCTCGATTACAAACCCACAAAGGGGCTTCCCCTGCTTTTTTAAGACTCTATTTTGCCCACTAAGGCCCCCGGGAAAAAACCCAACCTGCAGTGATAGGGAAATTTTTTCAGGGGACTCCCCCTGAGGGAATACTTTCAAGATACAGAAATTAGTAACATGGATAAGGAAGAACCCAAAACCAAAAAAGGGCAGACTGGAAACCCCCAGGGGCTAACCCTTTGGATAAAATTAGACCTTTGACATTGAAAACCACCATCATAGCCCCACAAGAGAAAGCCTCCCAAAACTGCCCAGGAAAAAAACCATCGTCTTGAAAAACCAAAAAAAAAACAATTAAAAACCCCCCCCAAAAGGAGGTGCAATATCAAGATAACACACAGCATAAAAGGACGCAAAAAACAACTTCGGCACACCACACAGAAAACTGGAGTGGGCCCTAACCCGGACATTACAAGGGAAAAATAACAAGTTGGTTTTTTTCTGCGACAAATCCCCATAAGAGCTGATGACCTGAACCAAAAGTCCAAAAACAGGACATTTAAGTTTCCCCCAAAACCAAAAAAACCGGAAACCAGGGGGCCCTTATTTCGTGGGACACCCTTCGAGCAAGTATCTGGATGGGAAAAGGGTGTTTTTAAACCCCGGGGGAAAGGATAACCCATACATTCAGACACAAGACCTACAAATAAATAGCCAAAAGGGTTCTCTACAAAAAACCACCTGGCCACCATGGTGGGTCTTTTTACTTAATTCCCCAAGGTGGATTAAAGCCGCAAATTTTATGGGAAACCCCGGGTGAGAAAAACTGTGGGAAACCCAAAATTCATCCCACCCACAATTACTCAAATTTACAAAAAGACTATCTCAGGGGATGGACAGCTATGGGAATAAAAGGGGTCCCCGTATGAAAATTTTTTCATGCCAAACTTGAAAGCAATTTTTTTCCAGCCCCTCGGGGCCTCGGGCCACACCGTCATTGATGACTTTTTTAATCTTTGGCGGAGTCTGAAAAACCCGCAAAACGTTCCATAAATTCAATCAATTTATCCCCCATCAAAAAAACATTAACCCACTGAAATTAATTTTTAGCACCCCATTAAGCTAAAGAACAATGAAATAAACCCCCCTGTATCAAACCCCAAGACCGCCCAAATTCTTAAAGGGGCGTTTCCTCCTAAACACATAAAAACTTTTTCTACAGCCAACCCCAGATACAACAATGTTCCAACCCCCCGGGGGAAAGATGAACACCGGGGCGCCCAAAAGATTTTTTTTTAACCCGGGGGCCCACCAAGAACAATTGAAAACCCAAATTACAAGACCCAGAATATAAAGGAACCCCTGAATTCAAAGCAAAGAAAAAATAACCGGGTCCTTAGTGGTCCCCACAACCAATCGGAGACAAGGGGACTGCAGGGAAAACTACAACCTTTACTACAAAAAGATGCCCGATTACAATCCATATTTTTCCGACCCCCCCCCCTATTTTTAGGCAGCCCCCAAAATTTAAAAACAAAAATTTTCAGAAGCTCCCCTTTCCCCCCCCAAAGCTGCAGGGGAACCTTTTTGCAGAAAAAAAATGCAAGACCTGACATCATAATGACCACGGACAGGGTAAAGATCCCCAACTCCCCTCAGGGGGTAAAGATACCAGGGCTTTCAGCTGCATCCAAACTAATGTGGGGTCCTAAATTTATGTACAAATGCCAATGGGGGCTGTATTTGGGGGAGACCGGCAAAACTGAGAACAAGGGAATCCTGCCACAACATAAGAAAAAAAGAATGGATTTTTCCGTGGCCAAAATTTTTTATCCCGCATACAAACAGTATGAAAATTCTTTATTAAAATCTAATTTAAATTTAAAGGGTAGAAAAATCTGGGAATAAAACTTAAGACCTTGACCCTTTGCGGGAGAAAATCCCCGGGGTTTTTTGTCGTTCTACAACAATTAAGGAATTCCCCCCCTGCCCTTTTTGGGGGCTCACAACCAAACCAACCCCCCAAAAAAGGGAATAAAAACCCTTTACCCAAAACTAGAAAGTCTTTTATGTTAATCCCTCTCCCAAAAGACAGTTTGTTCATGTCATTGTCCTACCAAATTTCATTTTTTTGTCTTTTTTTGTATAAATATTATTCTTTAGATGTTTTTTAGTCTATGCCCGATGAAAAACCGGTACCGAAAGCTTGCAATTTGTTCCATCTTTTTAGTTAGCCTTAAAAGGTATCAACCCTGGGGCTCTCAAGTCTAAAATTTTTCTAGCCTGAAAAGAGACGTGGCAAATTTTAAAAGCCCGTTTAACGTGCAAACCACCCTTGGGGGGTTTTGGTTTCACAGGGGCAAAGAACGTGGAAAAAAAATGAACATTTATTTTTTGTCACAAAAATAATTTTTTTAAAAAAAAAAAATTTTTTTTCACAAAGGGAAAAAGAAAAAGGACAAGTAATTTTGGAATTTCTCCGGAAACCTGAACCCCAATGTGGGGGGGGAAACCCCGTTTAGGGCACAGAGAATCGGAAGGGGGGAAAGGGGCGCCGTTTTATTTTTTCTAACAAAAATGGCTGGAATTGAATCGGGGCCAGTTGCCTTGGGGAAACCCCCGATGGCCAAAAAAATGAAAAAACCCAAAAATGAAACCATTTTGAAAATTGACCCCCCTAAGGAATTATGTTAGAACCCCCAATTTTTCACTAAAAATTTTAACCCCCGGGGTGAAAAATTTTTTTTTTTTTCCCCAAGCATGATGTTTGTCACCAATTTTTTATTTTCCCAAAAGGAACAGGAAAATTGGGGCCCCCAAATTGTTGCCGTTTAATGATATGTGAACCCCATTGTGGGGGGAACCACTGTTTTTTGGGGCAGGCAGGGGTCGAAGGGAAAAAGTGACGTTTTGGAAGCAGACTTGATGGAATGGGGCGGGGTCAGTTCCTTTGCAGAGCCCGATGTGCCTAAACAGAAAACCCCCCCCAATTTAACCCCCTTTGAAACTAACCCCCCAAGGAACTTATCTTTTTTTGAGAACTTTGGGAAACCCCCAAATATTTCTTAAAATTTATAACCCCCGGGCCCTAAAAAAAAAAAATTTCCCCAATTGATTTTTAAGTCCCCCTTTTTAATTTTTCCCAAGGGGAAAAAAAATTGGGGCCCCAAAAATTTTTTAATTGTCCCGTACGCTGGGACCCCCTTAAGTGGGAAAAAACTTTGGGGGCACGGGTCGAAAGGGGTAGTGACCTTTGGAATGCAAATGTTGATGGAGGTTGTGAGCATCATGTTTCCTTTGCAGAGCCCCTGAGTCCAAAAAAAAACCCCCAAAAAGGGACATTTTGGAAGAACCCCCCAAGGGGAATTAAAAAAGGGGGCCCCCTTTTGGGGAAATAACAGTCTTTCCATAAAGTAAGTAAATTAGATATGGGGGGTTTTAAAATTTTGAAGAAAATTTTTTCATAACGGGCCGGGTTTTTGGGGGAGGTGGGGGTTTGAAAAAAAGGTTTCCCTTTTGTTTTCCCCCTTTTTAAGGGGATTCAATCTGGGGTTGGTCCTAGTAGATTGAGCGATATTTCCCCTATCCAAAATGGAAAACAATTACCCCGAATCACAAAAAAAGGGGCGATCCCAACCCGATACCGGAAGTCCCATGAAAGTTAGGGAAAAAAAAATATCAAATTTTAAAAAAAAAACCATTCTTCCTTTTGGGAAAATTGTACTGAAGGAAAAAAAAAGAGAATTAAAAAGTTTTGGGGGGGTTTTGAGGAGACAAAGGCTAGTGTTTGACCCAATCCAATGGAATAGCAATTTTATTTTTTTGGAAAATTTTTGGGTGCAACAAATTGACAATGTTGTTAACCCTTTTTCTTTTTTTCAAATGTCTTTTCAAACTTCCAGGGGCCCCCCTTTTTAATTTTCACACATTTTTTCCCTTTATAATTTTCAGCCATCTCTTTTCCCCAAATTTTTCTTTTCCCCTTTTTAATTTTTTAAAACTTTTTCTTTCATCTTTTTTTTAACATTACTATATTGTTCTTTTAAAAAAAATTTTATTCTTTATTCTAAAATTTTACTTTTTACATCTTTTCATCATATTTTTTTTTTTGACAGATTCCTGTACTTAATCTGTAAAAAACCCGAATTTTTTCCTTCGTTCTTTCGTCAAAAGTTTTTTAATACAAAGTAATTTCCCGTTCATTTAGCCTGCACAGCATCAGGCATTTCCCGGGACCCCGGGGGGAAGGACCCCCCCAAACTGCTTGTCTTTTTGTTAAAATTTAAACATATTTTGTCTTATTTTGGTCTTAACTAATGTTCTTCTGCTTTTTATTTCTGTTTTTCTTCTGTCCTTGTTTTTTTATCTTGTATTTTTTCAAAAATTTCTTTTTCCTGTTGGATGTAAAAAGCC
>JARQOD010000003.1:432050086-432096294 GCA_033576555.1 Oophaga sylvatica | reverse complement strand
TATCCATTTACAAGTGTCATTTTCACATTTTTGCTGTATATGGGTGTTATAGTGTGAAGATAAATTTCTTTGCCTTTACAAGTGTCGTTTTCACATTTTTGCTGTATATGGGTGTTATAGTGTGAAGATAAATTTCTTTGTCTTTGTGATTTAACATTTGGTTTTTGTTCATGCAGGACACAGAAGAAGCTGTCTCCACACCTCAGATTGAAGAAGACAGCATGGCGTTGGTCCAAGACGACGAAGCAGTTGAGCCACCATCCTCATCTGTGCGGAGCCGGCTTACATTTTCAGGAAGGAAAAGGAAGGCTCCCACCTCGGCTACTCCAGAATTGGTTGAAATTGCCAAAAAAGTGCTTACGGCGGAAAAAAGACCAAACAAAAATAACTGGCTTTGCTTACTACGCTAATGAGAAGCTCCCAACACTGGATCCTATACAGCGGGTTCATGCTGAGAGACTCATGTTTGAGGTCCTGACTCAAGCGTCATTAGGAAACCTTGATAACAGTTATGTCGTCACGGTCAGACCGCAGTACCCGGACTACTCATGGCCCAACAATCCTGTGCCGAACCCAATTGGGATAAATCCAGCAAACCCAAACGTTGTTGCTCCACCTTATTTTTATACACCGCGAGGCAACGTGGTAATGGCAACGATTCATCTTACCAGCAGCTGTAGTTTTTAAAATTTTTTACAAAAGTTTTTTGCTGTTTTTTTTTTTACATTGTTACTTTTTTTAATAAAAATCTTATTTATCTAATGAATTGTGGTTCTTTTATTCTTATGTGATGTCAACAATTTTGTTGTCAACTATTAAAATATTGTATTTTTATTCCATCTACTTGTATCTACTTGTCACACACGGGGACATGGAAGTACCAGCAGTCATAGGAGTTCCAGCATAGGTAAAAAATGTAATGAAAAAAAAATTCAAAAATTAACAACATTTCTTTTAAAGGCCCCTGGTCACACTAGCGCTAAAACCTTATACTAAAAAATAATACACCACAGCTGCGTATATAAACTTAAAATATATCATATATATTTGTTATTAATATATATTATTTTCATATATATATTTTTTTTTTAAATATATACTTTTTTGGGTAACAAAATTAAACAAAAAGAGGAAAATAACAATACAATAAAAAATAAAAATAATAAACAAAAAATTAAGACTGCACCCCTGTTTGGAGGACAGCCAACAATTAAAAAAAAAAAAAAAAAACAATAATACAAATAATAATAAAAAAAAAAAAATTACTGAGGGCCCCGGAGTCCAGCCACAACCCTCTCCAGTATCACCCGGTGCTCATGCAGTGCAGCCATGGCGCTGTTCATTGCTGCCACTGCAGTGTGCATTGTCGCTATCAGCCGGCGGTGTGACAGCAACAGGTCCTGGGCAGTGGGGATTTCTGTGGAGGTAATGGTAACAGTTAATAGTGAATTCTGTTGCAACATCAACATGTACATGTTATGTTTGTTAACACTTACGGTTTTCGTCAGACGACCCGCTGACTGCCCACCCAGAACCTGTTGCTCCGCCGGCTAGGGAAACACAGAAAAAAATATATATATCACAACAGCCATTACACATAAGACCTTACAAAGTTCTCAAACTTGTCTGAAGCTTACATAATGTGCGTAAATTACCTGAAGGCGAGCCTGCATCCATGTCACGGGGAGACACTGGAGAGAAGCCATAACCCTGTAAAGGGCTCGAAGACCCCAAATGAGGAGGGGGGGTTGCTGCAGGGGAAGGGGTTGACAGGTACAGAGATGATGAAGGTGGAGGGGTAGCTGGGGACGGTGATGGAGGTGGAGGGGTAGCTGGGGACGGTGAAGCAGCTGGAGCTGGTGAAGGTGGTGCTGTAAATAAAATATACAATTCAGTCAAATAATCCTTCTACTAACCCCCTCACTGCCAGTACTTCCATCAATGCCTGTAAACCCCCTCACTACTGATACTCCCATCACTACTGGTACTCCCGTTACTGCCAGTACTTCCATCAATGCCTGTAAACCCCCTCACGACTGATACTCCCATCACTACTGGTACTCCCGTTACTGCCAGTACTTCCATCAATGCCTGTAAACCCCTCACAACTGATACTCCCATCACCTACTGGTACTCCCGTTACTGCCAGTACTTCCATCAATGCCTGTAAACCCCCTCACGACTGATACTCCCATCACTACTGGTACTCCCGTTACTGCCAGTACTTCCATCAATGCCTGTAAACCCCCTCACAACTGATACTCCCATCTCTACTGGTACTCCTGTTACTGCCAGTACTTCCATCAAAGCCTGTAAACCCCTCACTACTGATACTTCCATCACTGCGGGAGCATTGATATAGGTAGATAACCCACAAAACATAACCTCTCCAGATACCCTCATCAATACTCACTCAGAGGCCTGTGTAACTGGGCCCGGATGCTGGCGACCCTCTCGCGGGAGCGGTTAGCGAAGGTCCGCCAGCTTTTTGCGGATCTGGGTGGTGGTCCGCAGCACATCAAAGCGTCTCGCCAGGCCCCACTGTATTTTCCTCAGGACCACCTTTTTGTGGCGCATAGGATGCGCCACAGGTAGCCTGCAGTCATAGTCCCACATGTCAACCTTTTTAATCAGGTACCGCACCTCCGCGTCACGCCATGCCGCGCAACGCTGGTTCACTCTCACCGCCATTGTACCAAACAACAACGCATGAAGGACGCCAGCATCATGACGTCACAGCGTTCGTACGTGCGGTCGTACTTGCGACGCTATTGCGATCGCAAACACCTTGCGATCGCAGTGGCGTCTCATGTCTGTGCGTAGCTGGGGCACCATGTGAGATTCGTCACCTTGCGATCGCAATGGCGTCTCATGTCTGGGCGTAGCTGGGGCACCATGTGAGTTTCGTCACCTTGCGATCGCAATGGCGTCTAATGTCTGTGCGTAGCTGGGGCACCATGTGAGAATCGTCACCTTGCGATCGCAATGGCGTGTCATGTCTGTGCGTAGCTGGGGCACCATGCTGAGAATCGTCTCGTACTTGTCTCGACCGGCCTTCGCATTGTCCTTGCTCCTGCCTTGATTGACAGGTTGAAGGCCTGCAATAGCGGGATCATTGTCACGCCATTCTCCAAGCATCACGTCACCATTGCTGTCCGAGTCCATGAAGCCTGGCGGACTGTAAGTACCAGCATCGCGTTTTCTTAGAAAATTGTGCAGCACACAACAGGCCAACACCACTGAGTCTATCGATTCCAGCTTCATGTTGATAGGAGTGTGGAAAACCCTGAAGCGGTTGGCCATTATGCCGAAGGCATTCTCCACAACGCGCCGTGCCCTAGAGAGTCTGTAATTAAAAATCCGCCTTTCCCCTGTCAAAGTCTTTTGTGGGTATGGTTTCACAAGATGCTCATGAAGGGGGAAGGCTTCATCACCCACAAACACAAAGTTTAGGTTGGCGGTGGTGTCCATGTTGGTTGGCAAGTTAAGTTTATTATTCAACAACCGTTCACCAAAACTTGTGTGCTCCAAAACGCCACCGTCAGAAACCCTTCCATTAATGCCAACAGCAACGTTTGTAAATTCATAATTGGCATTAACAAGGGCCATGAGGATCATGCTGAAGTAGCCCTTGTAATTATGAAAATAGGATCCGCTTTTGGCTGGTTGCGTGATCCGCACGTTTGCCATCCAAGGCACCAGTTTGGGAACTGCCAAATCCGTTCAAAATCAGAGGCTATAATTTGCCATTCCGCCACTGATTTTGGAAATGGCATGTAGCTCCGTAAACTGCGGACGATGGCGTTGCATGTCTCCGGAATTAGTACGCCAAGCAGCGATCGAGAAACTGCAGCAGAAACTTGCAAGTCTTTCATTGAACGTCCGGTTGCCAGAAATCGCAGCATTACTGCCAAACGTTCCTCTGCTGAAACAGCTGCACGCATCCGGGTATCCTGCCGTTCAATGAGTGGCCTCACACATTCCAGTAGGAGCTTGAATTAATCCTCCGACATCCGTAGATAATTCCGGAAATCCTGCGGATTCTTCTCCTGCAACTCCCTCACTAGATGCATGTGGGTGAATTTGGACCTCTGCTCCAGCCATTCTCTGGTCCACATGCGACGCTTTCGTTTGGAGCGCCTCTCTTCCACCCGTGCCTCTTCTTGTCGATCTGCCTCCATCGCTAATGCAACTGCCACAATCACACACTCCGAGGTGGTCGGGTTCATTATGTGCAACCTGTACGGTAAAGAAGAGAAAAGTTAATTACTATTACTAATGTGTTTAAAAAAAATAAAATAAAGAATAAAATAAAAAATATAAAAAAAAAAAAATTGTTTATTGTTAACTTTTCAGTTAACATTTAAAAAACAGTTTACAAAAGCCTAAAATGGTGGGGGGTGTAAAATAAATAAAGCAGACAAAAATAAAAGGTCAAAAAAACGCATCACACAACATCACAAACAATATGTACCTTGAATCCAAATAGCCAGAAGATCCAAATCCAAATGGAAAAGATGAAGCGCTCTAGCGACTCAGACAGGATCGCAAAACGCACAATCCTCGCAACAATGCACAAAGGGACACTGTAGCGACTCAAACAGGATCGCAAACTCCGACACACGATATTATCCTCGCAACAACGGACAAAGCACCGTTGGAGTCACCCACAAAGCGCTCTGTAAACAATGGATGGGGGCGCAGTTATTATTGCTGAGGTGATGTTGTGGTCACCAATCGGAGCAGAAGGGCGTTACTAAAGAAAACCCAGTTCCGCCTGCGCCGCTGACTAATGCGTCGTCAACGAGGTCACACATCGTTCACAAAAGGTGCCAAACACAGCGATTCAGGCTCACCAGCGGGACGCCAACGATCAAAATACGGCCCAAACCGTTTGTGCACGACCAGCGACATCACAGCAGGGGCCACATCGCTGCTACATGCCACACACAGCGACGTCGCTAACGAGATTGCTAAATAGTGACGTAGTAGCCATCTCGTTAGCGATCTCGCTTAGTGTGGCATACCCTTTACTCTTCTGTTCTCCATTTTACGGTTTGTGAAACCTGAAGCCGTAAAATAAAGAGATGAAAGTTTAGATATGGGCACAATGTCGTTTGTACGCTGCTGGACATTATGATACTTTTTTGCAGTGTTTTTTTGGCAGGTTCTATTCTTCTATTAAACGGGCTGTCCAGGCTTCTCAGGCAGAGGACGCGGGAGGTCACGAGACCACTAGTGTGCGATTTGCATACTTCTAGCCACATTCCGACTAGACGTGTTTGGCCTTACTCAGTTCACACATATAGAGTGAGCGGCACACGTCTAGTCGGTATGCGACTGAATGTTTGCAAATTACATTATTATGGTCATGTGACCTCTCACTCGTGGTGTCGGAGAATCCTACAGCACGCACAGTGCTTGAACCCCAAGCCTGGACAACCCCTTAAAGCACTTCCCAGTTTTTTCCAAGCAGCTGTCCTACTCTTTTGGTATCGGTTGGATCTAGTCTGTGGTTGTATTTAAGAGGAGGCGATGCCGATGGTATTCATGAAGAGCCCCTGTGGGATGTGTCATTAGTGCGGAAAGTCTGCCACCTACTGGCTAGAAGGGACCATGCGGAACCAACCGGCACCGGAAGCGTTGCAAGAGGAATGAGTTCAAGTGCGGGATCCGTCAGGTGCCTTGCTAGACTAAGTTATCAGATATAAAGGTCCTTTGTGCCAAACCGCGGAGTGATTTGGCGCCAAGGAAAGGAGCAGTGCGGACGTGGGTCAGAGACGACGATGAACAGGCCTCAGCAGAGAGCGTGCGCCAGCAGTTTGCTAACCATTTCCAGACAGAGCCTGGACAATGCCCAGTAAGATCCGAAGACCCGACTATGCCGAGAACCAGATCTATACTAGTCAAGATTCTGAGCCCAGACTGCTCTGGTCAAGTTACGAATCCCCAATCTGTGCTGGTCGAAGTACAGAGGCCAGACGACGGCAGCTGGGAATCGGAGCCCAGCCCTTATTTCCCTAGGCCCCGAAGACACCCACCATCGGTCAAGTACAGAAGATCCAAGGGGAGACTTCAATCGATTGGGGCAGGATGCCTGCAGTGATTGGAGGGATAACGATAGAGATGGGATGTCATTTCCTTCACGGTACAGGGTCGGCCTGGGCAAGGACAACAGATGGGTTGAATGGGGGTCGGCCGGGGTGAAGGAGGCTAAGCGTTCCTTGACTGACTTTGTTAGGAGGACTTGCAGCCTAGCTGGATAGCTTGGTGACCCCTGTTAGGAGGGCTATGGTGTCAAGAGAAGCAAGCATAGCAGCTATCCCAGGTAGAGGTGTACCACCCCTGAGGAAGAGACACCAGCATGATCCTTTACGAGACTTCTCCGATTATTCCTGTTGAACTGTAAGATTTATTGTATGTTTTGACTTGTATAACCCAATTGTGTTTGTAGACACATAATCTGCCGTGGCAGTACAAAGTGACTGGAAAAGGAGAGTGAATTAAAATAAATTTTATTTTTATTGAATACAAATTAAAATCGGTTTAAGAAGACAGGGGAAGGATGGAAAGGAAACCTCCAAAAAAAATATCAAGGAAGGGCACAGTAAATCCTGGAAAGTATTTACACCTGCAAACCAGACCAAAGGTGTTTGAAAGAATATAGCTTACAAAAGGGAAACTGAATGTATATCCTGAAACGTCACTATATGTGCTAGCAAGGTGCCAGGCAATATAATAAAAAGTGAAAGTGACTGAAGTATCAGAAATATCAGAAAAAAGGCCCTTATTGCCGCTTATTGAAAAAACACACAGTGTACAGCAACACAACACAGAGAAATGAAGAAGGAGTTCATTATGTGAAATGATTTGTGGAGGAAATGTTTACCTGATATACCGTAAATATTGTAAAATGCTTTGGTAAAGTGCGGCTGGTGAGGAGATACTGTGACCAACCCTGCGCCCGACGAGCGCCGTTTCGCTGATGAGCTTCTTCAAAATGGGGCGAGAAAATTTTTTCTGTATTCAATAAAAATAAAAATTATTTTAATTCACTCTCCTCTTCCAGTCACTTTGTACGGCCACGGCAGATTACGTGTCCATTAATAATTGAAGTACAAACGGCCTAATTTGAAATAGGATTATGGGATTAACCAATTGTGTTTGTGCTGATTTTCTCTTAAACTGCTTCCCCAGTTCCACAAATTCCCGACTAAGGCCTCTTTCACACATCCGTCTTTTTGAATCAGGCATGATCCGGCGTGCTGGTAAAAAAACAGATCCGGTACCGGATGCGTTTTTTTTACCATTGACTTTCATTAGCGCCGGATCGTGCCTGATGTCATTGCGTTGTCTCCGTTTTTGTCCGGATCTGGCGGAAATGTACATTCCGGCGGCCGGACAAAACGGAGCATGTAACGTTTTTTTTTTTTGCCGGAGCCACCTGATAGTGCCTGAAGAGGCGCATCAGGCGGCCGCAAACAATAGAAGTCAATGGAACCGGATCAGACTTTTGTGCAATCCGGCAAAAGTTTGATCCGGATTCTGGAAATCAAGTACTACTACTACTACAACTACTACTACTACTACTACTACTACTATACTACTACTTTTTCCAGTGTCTCCGGGCATCAGAAACCCTCTTTTTCTGAGTTCAAAGTTCAGGTCGGATCCAGCAAAAAACCGGATCCGCTGCATCATTTTTTTTTGTTTCAGCGCCGGATCCATCCCTTCAGGTGTTCGACGGATCATGCCTGACACAAAAAGACGGATGTGTGAAAGAGGCCTAACCGGAAGCGATAAAGAGTTTGTTGACTGTTCCTGACTTGTGCTCATCTGTGCGTTGCAACCAGTCACCTACTTACAAGTATACAATAGGTTTGGTCTGGGTCTGCATACAAGGGGTCTGGTCTGGGGTTTGCATACAAGGGTCTGGTCTGGGGTCTGTATACAGGAGGTCTAGTTTGGGGTCTGTATACAGGGGGTCTGGTCTGGGGTCTGTATACAGGAGGTCTGGTTTGGGGCCTGTATACAGGGGGTCTGTATACAGGGGGTCTATCTGGAGTCTGTGTATATGGAGACTGGTTAGGGGTCTGTATAGAGGGGGTCTGTGTATACGGGGTTTGGTCTGGGGTCTGTGTATATGGGGTCTGGTCTGGGGTCTGTGTATATGGGGTTTGGTCAGGGGTCTGTATACAAGAGGTCTGGTCTGGGGTCTGTATACAGGAGGTCTGGTCTGGGGTCTGTATACAGGAGGCCTGGTCTGGGGTCTGTATACAGGAGGTCTGGTCTGTGGTCTGTATACAGGAGGTCTGGTCAGGGGTCTGTATACAAGAGGTCTGGTCTGGGGTCTGTATACAGAAGGGTCTGGTCTGGGGTCTGTGTATATGGGGTTTGGTCTAGGTTCTGTATACAGAAAGTCTGGTCTGGGGTCTGTATACAGGAGGTCTGTTCTGGGGTCTGTATACAGAAGGTCTGGTCTGGGGTCTATATACAGGAGGTCTAGTCTGGGGTCTGTATACAGGAGGTCTGCTCTGGAGTCTGTGTATATGGAGACTGGTCAGGGGTCTGTATAGAGGGGGTCTGGGGTCTGTGTATATGGGGTCTGGTCTGGGGTCTGTATACAGGAGGTCCAGACTCGGGTCTGTATACAGAAGGGTCTGGTCTGGGGTCTGTTTATATGGGGTTTGGTCTGGGGTCTGTGAGTCGCACAACACCAGGACTATGGGGTACTCAGCACCGAGCCCGTTGAAGTCCACGGGGAATGTCACAAGCAGCACAGCTCGGTCCGTTGCCCTGGGCGCTCATACAAAGGGGGATATTTACAGGGGATTGTAGTAATTGTTCGTGACGCCACCTGTGGTCTCTGATCAGGGTGACCAGCGCTGCAGGGTGAATTCTCTGAGGGGTTGTTATTGGCAGCAAGGTGTTAAGTCTCCCACAGGCGAGACTGGATCCCTTAAAGTATATGGCGGTGCAGGGTGCAGACAATAAGGCAGACACACACAAGTCAGTCTCTTTCCATACCTTTACTGGTGGTATTTGCAGGTATGTCCCGGGAAGCTGCTCAGGGTGGAGGATGCACATCCAGGTAATCACTGAGTAGGTTTAAGGCCTCCTTACTTCTTAATGTGTGAGTTTCCAACCTGCATGAAGCGAAGTTCAACTCTGTATAGAACAGCTACGCCCGGCCGACATTGTGGTGGAGCCTTCTTTTGGCAAGAACTAAGTCTATGGCGGATCAGGCCTGACTCCTGTTCTCCCTGACCCCGGTTACGTATCAGCACTATAGGGCCCCTCTGCGACATGAAGTCCAGCAGGGATTCCGGTTTTCTCCTACTAGCCGTGAAGGATCCAGTAATCTTCGGACCCGGTGTCCGGTTAAGCAGAGTGGAGGCAGCAATTGTTGCTATAACGCCTCGGTCACTCACTCCTTTGGTCACCACTCGCTCGTCGCCCTACTCTCACCCTTAACATAAGCACGGGTAGCAGTAGGTGTAGTCGTCAGCTTCCTTTCTTCCACAGCTCACTGACCGTTTCTCAGTCAACTCGATGTTCTGATAACTGTAGTCCCCTTCCTTCTTTTCCTTCATAGACTCTGTCCAGAGCAGCTCTCAGGACCTTCCGTCAGACTGAATTCACGCTCGCTCCGAGAGTCGCTTTCCACATTCATAGGGTACTAACAGTCAGGATGTTCTGAGATAACAGTTTGCAATCTTTCCTCTGTCTCATCTGACAGGAACTAACTCCAGTCTGGAATGACCTAAGACTGACTAGACTGAACTCACTACTGCTACGTCTCTCACACCCTTAAATAGTCTAAGGTTCCCTCTAGTGGCAATACTGGGAAGTGTGAGTGTGAATGAATATCAGGTTTTTGTAATTACCTTTCTGTGCATTCTCCTGGGAACATGTGTACCAAGCGCAGCTGGGCCACACATCTGTATACAGGAGGTCTGGTCTGGGGTCTGTATACAGGAGGTCTGGTCTGGGGTCTGTATACAGAGGGGTCTGTATACAGAATGGTCTGGTATGGAGTCTTTATATTTAGGGTTTATTCTGGGGTCTGTATAGAGGAGGTTTGGTCTGGGGTCTGTATACAGAAGGGTTTGGTCTGGGTCTGTGTATATGGGGTCTGGTCTGGGGTCTGTATACAGAAGGGTTTGGTCTGGGGTCTGTATACAGAAGGTCTGGTCTGGGGTCTGTATACAGGGGGTCTGGTCTGGGGTCTGTATACAGAAGGGTTTGGTCTGGGGTCTGTATACAGGGGGTCTGGTATGGAGTTTGTGTATATGGAGTCTGGTCAGGGGTCTATATAGAGGGGGGTCTGGTCTAAGGTCCGTATAAAAGTGGTCAGGTATGGAGCCTTTAGCCACAGGGGTCTGGTCTGGGCTCTTTATATAGGGGGGCCTGGTTTAGGGTGTAGATAGATGGAGGTCTTGGGTCAATATACATGAATATCTCAACTGGATTCTGTATACAGGAGGTCTGGTCTGGGGTCTGTATACAGGAGGTCTGGTCTGGAGTCTGTGTATATGGAGTCTGGTCAGGGGTCTGTATAGAGGGGGTCTGGTCTGGGGTCAGTGGATATGGGGTTTGGTCTGGGGTCTGTATACAGGAGGTCTGGTCTGGGGTCTGTTTATATGGGGTTTGGTCTGGGGTTTGTATACAGGAAGTCTGGTCTGGGGTCTGTATACAAGAGGTCTTGTCTGGGGTCTGTATACAGGTGGGGTCTGTATACAGAATGGTCTGGTATGGAGTCTGTATATATAGGGTTTATTCTGGGGTCTGTATAGAGGAGGTTTGGTCTGGGGTCTGTATACAGAAGGGTTTGGTCTGGGGTCTGTGTATATGGGGTTTGGTCTGGGATCTGTTTACAGAAGGTTGTGCTGTTCCATTTGTCTGGTTTATGTATTGTATTATTTCCATGCTGTGTATAACCTATTCTTGCATGCTCTCTGCTGTCACCTGGTGGCCCTTTCTGTGTGGCAGCCTGTAATTAATTAATTCTGGTACATGCCTTTCACTTCCTGTGCTGAGGTCACTGCTTCTTCTTCCTGTTAGCAGCCATTTGCTTTCTTAGTTCTTTATGGGAGAGACACGCTTTGCACCGAGCTGTGAAAGGCATCAGTTTTCCACCACCACCACCACCCCATACATTCTCGCTGCTCACACTTGCAACCATACTTGGTGCTACATCTTCCTTGTGATACCTCGCTTTCACCTGCATTTCTGGAGAAGTTACTGTATACCAATTATATGCTGTATGTCCAGATTTCCAAATAAACAAGTCAGGACTTCACAATCCCTGGTGTGCATCATCTCTCCGGACACTGAATAGCACTGGTCTGCTCTGCATGAGGAAGTGGAAGGTAGGAAAACTCTCCCAGCCCCAATCAACTTCACCTCCATTTGCCTCATGTGGGAACAGAACAGTCGAAAACTGCCTTGAAGCCTGGCCAGAATTAACCTTATATCCCTCTCCTCATGCCTGTGCTCTGCCTGCTCACATACTGCAGCCCTGCTCTGCTAAAAACTATCTGCAGCGTCACCCCAGACCGCATTGTGCATAGAGACTCTCTGTATGTTATACTACATCGATGCAGATTGTCGGACTGTAAAACCCCACAATTCTCTAAAAACACATTGGGAATCTTATCAGGACATCTTAACTAAGCCGCACTGCAATTTCCAGCCCCCAATTCAAAAGTTCAGTTTCTTAAAGAGACAGCGCACCTTAAATAAAAATGGCCGAAAAAGACCCTGCACAGTCTCCCACTGCTGAAACAGAGCAAATACAACCTGACACTGCCTATCATGAAGACCAGGAAGCAGAACCCACGCTTCCAGGAGACCAAGTCGTTCAACAAAAACGCTCTGTCAAACTAACCATAAAAGCTGTCGAAAATTATCACAATACGAAGGATGAGTACAATGACAACCTGGATGACCTATGGGAGTGAGTTACCTCCCTCATGTCAAGCGTCCAATGCCACAAAGATGATGCAGTGAGTTTACAGGATACTATAAGACGGCTAGAAACGGCCCATGGTAGATACAAGAGACTGTCCGCAAGGTATGCCGCCTTCCTAAAAGACTCTAATATTGACAAAGCCTCATCAGAGTTATGCAAAGTAGATTCCACAGACAGAGAAAGGAACGTCGCTGTGCAAGACACCAAGGATAAAGCGGAGCTCCGTATTGCTCATCTGCAACAATCAAGATCCCACAGGTCAGGCTCATCCAGACGCGCTTATCGATCGTACAAATCATCCTGCTCAAGAACTTCAGCCCTCAGCGACAGAATTCTAGAGGCCCGCTTAAATGCAGAGAGATCCAAACTAAGACGTTCCTTTACAGAAAAGAAAGCAGAAGCAGAGGCAGTAGCCAAGAAAGCTGAAGCAGAGGCAGAAGCCAAGAAAGCAGAGGCAGTAGCCAAGAAAGCTGAAGCAGAGGCAGAAGCAAGAAAGCAGAAGCAGAGGGCAAGAAAGCTGAAGCAGAGGCAGAAGCCAAGAAATCAGAGGCAGAAGCCAAGAAATCAGAGGCAGAAGCCAAGAAAGCAGAGGCAGAGTCTCAAGCAAAGATTCTTCAAACACAAATGGAGGAAGAAATCGCGCTAGCCGAAGTAAAAATACTTGAGCAAGCATTGAAGCAAAACCTCGAACCAAGTTGCCTACCACCACAGGAAGAAGACGACCCAGCTGTTCGTACCAGCGACTACGTGCAGAAACAGATATCTGCAGCGCACACCTTCTCCTGCGACGTTCAACCCAACATTGCGGAAACGTCCAAGTCGGCCCAACTTACGGTGCCAGTGGGACCCACAGCCTCCGCAGGGACCCAAGACCAATGCCATGATGCGTCCCCTCAGGAGCAGTCATCACTGCAAGACGACCACAAGGCGCACTCCAGCCCGCCTCCACAGTTCAAGCAGCAGTCATCAGAATATCCAGATGTTGTGTTTTGGTAGCTGAGGAGAATAAGCAAAAACGGCAATGCACCAGAGAGGCTGGAACCTATTGGATTGCAGTAACCTGAACTAACCACACTAGAGGTAGCCGTGGAGCGTTCCTACGTTGATCCTAGACGCCTCGTCACAGCCTGAAAGTTAACTACACCTAAAGGCAGAAAGATGAAAGCTATCTGCCCCGGAGCAGATCCCCAAAGAAAATAGGAAGCCCCCAAACATGTAATGGCGGTTAGACAAAAAGAAGCACGGACACAGACAGAAAATAGAATAAGCAAACGCTGGGGCCCAATCTGTCTAGACAGAAAAGTACAGGAAAGGATACTCACTGCAATCCAAAAAAACCCTAAAAAATACCAACTCTTCTGATTGCAAAAACACCTGAGATCACACGATCTCTAAGACCTAAATCAGATCTCGGGTGTAACAAAACTAAGCCACAGCCACTGAAAAAACAGGAAAAAGCAAATGAACAAATAACAGTGGCTTCAGATAAACTGAGAGGAGCACAAGCCCCCCGGAGGGGACCCGGCTGACCTCCACAGAAGTGCAGGGAACAATGCAAAAAGCAAGCACAAAAATAAAAGCA
Source organism: Oophaga sylvatica (assembly GCA_033576555.1). Taxonomy (NCBI): domain Eukaryota; kingdom Metazoa; phylum Chordata; class Amphibia; order Anura; family Dendrobatidae; genus Oophaga; species Oophaga sylvatica. The sequence continues at coordinate 432,082,738 of JARQOD010000003.1, read as the reverse complement.
GAAAATATCTTATCTGATAGTAGAAGATGCAGGCAAGACTCAGCAAACTTCCAACTGAACCAGGAACCACAATTGAGACAAGAACAATTGATCACCGGCAACCATCATGGGATGGAAACTCCCTTATATCAGACCAGTACGTGATCCCAGAGTGCCATTCCTCGCTGAAAGGTTCAGTACTGTCTGTAACCACCAGAGGGAACCTCTGCTCAGAAACCATCTCTAGCACATTCATAACATCCAGAGATTATGCCACCTCAGCTCAACCCTGCAGCAACATCATTTTACCCGGGAACAATTCACCCTTCCACGCCACACAGCCTTTATGCCCAAGGGGCACCACAAGCTAACACGGTAACAGGGAGTGAAGGATCAGAAATGTCCAAGTTTGCCAGGTTCATGGTGAGTGAGCAGAGAGCTAATCAACACCAGTCTCTCAAAATTTGACGACCGTGCAGAGAACTACAGAGCCTGGAAAGCAACCTTCAAGGCCGCCATTGCTGACCTCAACCTAACCGCGGAGCAGGAGCTCGAACTCATGGTCAAATGGTTGGGTCCAGAATCCACAAACCGTGTCAAGAGTCTTAGGACCGTCTATGTGGGACAAGCTGAAGCAGGTCTGGCTGCTGCCTGGCAGAGACTCGAAAGAACCTATGGCAGTGCTGAAGCCATAGAAAAGTCCCTATTTAAGAGACTGCAGAATGTTCCAAGGATCAATCTTAAGGAAGCCCACAAACTTCTGGACTTAAGTGATCTGCTTATGGAGCTAGAACTTGCGAAAAGAGACCCCCGTCTGTCTGGACTGTGCTACCTGGACACTGCCCATAGAGTGAACCCAATCGTCTCAAAGTTGCCACATAGTCTGCAAGAGAAGTGGGCAGTGTGCGTCTCCAGGTACAAAAGGTCACATGATGTCACCTTTCCTCCGTTCATTCAGTTCTGCAAGTTCGTCGATGAACAGGCCCAAATGAGGAATGACCCTAGCCTAGACATCCTGGAGTCTAACACTGCAGCTCCAGCAACACCCTCATCAAGGTATGAAAGCATCACACACAGACATAAGGACTTGAGGAACAGTGTGTCAGGAAGACTAACCTGCCACCACCTGCAGTACCCGCTGATAAGCAGTACACTATTCCGTCGAGGGATAAATCTTTCAATTGGGAGTGTCCCATTCACAAAAAAACACACTCATTGAACAAATGTAGAGGTTTCAGGTCCAAAACCATGCAGGAGCGCAAGAAAATCCTCAGCGAACTTGGGGTATGTTTCAAGTGCCTAGCCTCATTAGAACACATGGCCAAGTACTGTAAATCTTCCATTAAGCGTGAAGAGTGTCATAGCGACAAACACCCATCAGCCTTGCATCCAACCTCAGCCACCAGCAATCCAGCAGTTGCAGTGACCCCTAGTCCAGCAGCAAGCCATGGCGGGGAGCCACAGAACCACAACAAGTCTACCACGGCCGTCTCCTGCTCATGCTCAGAGGTATGTGGGGAGAATCGAAGTGCTAAATGCTGTGCCAGGATTAGGGTTGAGCATTCCGATACTTCCGATACCTGAAATCCAATGTAAGTCTATGGAACAAAATATCGGAAGTACTTCCGATACTTACTTCCGATATTTTGTTCCCATAGACTTACATTGGATATATAATCTTTATTTTTATATAATCTTTATTTTTATATAGCGCTAACATATTTCCCCAGCGCTTTACAGTTTGCACACATTATCGTCGCTGTCCCCGAAGGAGCTCACAATCTAGATTCCCTAACAGTATGTTTTTGGAATGTGGGAGGAAACCGGAGTACCCGGAGGAAACCCACGCAAACACGGGGAGAACATACAAACTCCTTGCAGATGTTGTCCTTGGGGGGATTCGAACCTAGGACTCCAGCGCTGCAAGGCTGTAGTGCTATCCACTGGATTTCAGGTATCGGAAGTATCAGAATGCTCAACCCTAGCCAGGATATGCCGGATCAGAGTTTATCCGGAAGGGCATCCAGAGAAGGCAGTAAAAATGTATGTCATCATTGACGACCAGAGCAATCGATCTCTAGCTGGACCTAAGTTCTTTGAAGCCTTTGGTATCGGGACCAGCAACGCCCTACACTCTGAATACCTGCTCGGGTCGCATAGAGACTAGTGGTAGAAGGGCACAAGGTTTTATTGCTTCCCCTATCAACGGAGGCATAGAAATACCCCTACCTACATTAATCGAATGCGATCAAATACCCTACCAAAGGGATGAGATCCCTATCCCAGAAGCTGCGTTCCACCAACCACACTTAAGGCACTTAACCAGCGTTATCCCAACTATGGACACAGATGCTGAAATCTTCTGCTCGGCAGAGACAACTTAAGGATACATAAGGTCCGCCAACAGTGTAATGGTCCTGACTACGCCCCCTATGCCCAGAAACTCGACTTGGGGTGGGTAGTCATAGGAAATGTATGCTTGGACCGAACAGGAGTCAATTCCTTTAAGACCTACGTACGCCGGGATGGACGCACTACTTTCTGCAAGCCATGCCCTCTTCACTACGAGATGAAAGAGAAGCCTCAAGATCCCGTACAGCTGCACCCTTCTCCCTATGCAGACGACTTGGGAAGATCAGTGTTTCGTACCACTAAGGACGATAACAAAGTAGCCCCGTCAATGAAGACAAGGAATTTGTCAAGATAATGGACAATGAGTTCCTTAAGGACGAGACTAATCACTGGGTTTTTCCTTTACCCTTCAGAGCTACCAGGGTAAGGCTCCCGAACAACCGTGAACAAGCGTTGTCCAGATTCAACTCTCTCCAGCGCACACTAAGCAACAAACCGGAGATGAAAGAGCACATTGTCACCTTTATGGGCAAAATATTCCATAATAACCATGCCGAGCCAGCTCCTCCCTTAAAGGAAAACGAGGAGTGCTGGTACCTACCCTCATTCGGAGTATATCACCCGCTAAAACCTAAGCAAATTAGAGTTGTCTTTGATTCAAGCGCCAAACATCAAGGCATATCTCTCAACGACGTCCTCCTCATGGGCCCTAATCTAACAAACAACCTAGTAGGAGTGTTGATGAGGTTCAGGATAGAGCCCATCGCCATCACTGCCGACATTGAACAGATGTTCAACTGTTTCATAGAGAGGATCACAGGAATTTCCTCAGGTTCTAGAGGCAAAAGGACAACGACCCCAGCAAAGAGATGGTGGAGTATCGCATGAGGGTGCACGTATTCGGGAACAGCCCTTCGCCCGCTGTGGCAACCTATGGCCTGCGGAGAACTGCACTGGAAGGAGAGTCCGAATATGGAACAGACGCCAGAGACTTTGTAGAAAAAGAATTCTATGTAGATGATGGACTGAAATCTCTACCCACAGAAGAAGCAGCGATTGACCTGCTTAAGAGGACCCTAGGTATGCTGTACCGAGCCAAGCTTAGACTGCACAAAATTGCTTCAAACAGCCCAGCTGTCATGAGAGCCTTTGAGTCAAGTGACCACGCACCAGGATTCAAGGACATAGACCTGGGACCAGACCGTCCGCCTGTGCAGAGAAGCTTAGGCCTGAGATGGAACCTGTCAGTCGACACCTTCGGGTTTCAAATCAACTGTGCAGACAAACCATTCACTAAACGTGGTGTCCTGTCAGTGGTGAACAGCTTATACGATCCACTGGGATTCGTAGCACCAATTACCATACAAGGTAAATCCCTTCTGAGACAGCTTTCCGAAACCGTCAAAGACTGGGATGCCCCACTCCCTCCTGATAAGGAACCAAAATGGGAAACCTGTAAGCAGTACTTGTGTGCCTTGGATGAAATCCACATACCGAGATGCTATGCTAGAACCACACTTGCCGCTAGCACTAGGATAGAACTCCATGTGTTCTCGGATGCATCCACGGAGGCCATTGCAGCCGTTGCCTATCTGAAGGTGACGGGATCCGACAATCAAGATCACGTTGGGTTCGTCTTCGGCAAGGCTAAGTTGGCTCCCAAGCCTGACCACACTATTCCCAGGCTCGAACTCTGTGGGACTGTGCTTGCGGTAGAACTCGCAGACTTTTACAGCATGAGCTGGACACCAACATAGATGACGTACAATACTACACTGACAGTAAGGTTGTCTTAGGTTACATCCACAACCAAACAAGGCGCTTCTACGTGTACGTCAGTAACTGCATCGAAAGAATAAGGAAGTCTTCCAAGCCTGAGCAGTGGCACTATATCCCATCTGAGCTTAATCCAGCGGACCACGCCACTAGACCTATGTCTATAAGTTCTTTTGCTAACTCTTCTTGGCTTTCAGGTCCGAAGTTGCTGCTGGAACAGAAAGGAAGTGAACGTGTCCAGAAAGACCAGCATCCAGGATCCGGATAACGATCCAGAAGTCTGCTCCGAGGTCAGTGCTCTGACCACGAACACTAAACCAACCTCCAGCCTCGGTTGCCAGCGCTTTGAACGCTTCTCCAACTGGATGAAACTCGTCAAGACCATCGCAAGGTTAGTCCACATTGCAAAATCTTATCTTGACTCACATGGAAACAAAAACTGTCATGGTTGGCACGTCTGCCATAAACCACTCTCTACCACGGACATTCCGGTAGGATGAAAGACGAGCAGAACACTGCCCCAGTACTTCATCCATTGGACTACCGTTGAGTCGGAGATAGTTTGGCCTAGTGCGGCTTCTCTGATCCGAAGATGGGTTCCCTTTGGATTACCTCAAGAACTGACTTAAAGACATTCATTTACCTCATTTCGAAGTTATTATTGCATTTCATGCATGTTTATGTGTTTTTTTTTCTAGGTTTTTGGACTTCATTTCAAAAGCACTAGTATAGTGAAATCCTTTACGGAATTTCAGACGGGGAATGTGCTGTTCCATTTGTCTGGTTTATGTATTGTATTATTTCCATGCTGTGTATAACCTATTCTTGCATGCTCTCTGCTGTCACCTGGTGGCCCTTTCTGTGTGGCAGCCTGTAATTAATTAATTCTGGTACATGCCTTTCACTTCCTGTGCTGAGGTCACTGCTTCTTCTTCCTGTTAGCAGCCATTTGCTTTCTTATTTCTTTATGGCAGAGACACGCTTTGCACCGAGCTGTGAAAGGCATCAGTTTTCCACCACCAACACCCCATACATTCTCGCTGCTCACACTTGCAACCATACTTGGTGCTACATCTTCCTGCACCTCGTTTTCACCTGCATTGCTGGAGAAGTTACTGTATACCACTCATATGCTGTATGTCCAGATTTCCAAATAAACAAGTCAGGACTTCACAATCCCTGGTGTGCATCATCTCTCCGGACGCTGAACAGCACTGGACCTGTCTGCTCTGCATGAGGAAGCGGAAGGTAGAAAAACTCTCCCAGCCCCAATCAACTTCACCTCCATTCGCCTCATGTGGGGACATAACAAAGGTCTGGTATGGGGTCTGTATATAGGGGGTCTTGTCTGGGGTCTGTATACAGAAGGGTTTGGTCTGGGGTCTGTATACAGGGGGTCTGGTATGGAGTTTGTGTATATGAGTCTGGTCAGGGGTCTATATAGAGGGGGGTCTAGTCTAAGGTCCGTATAAAAGTGGTCATGTGTGGAGCCTTTAGCCCAAGGGTCTGGTCTGGGCTCTTTATATAGGGGGGCCTGGTTTAGGGTGTAGATAGATGGAGGTCTTGGGTCAATATTGTAACGACCCAGTCAGCGCCAGCGAACTGCCACGGCTGAGCAGGGTGACTCACCCACACTGCGGAGGAAGGGCCCAGGGTCAGATGCCGTAGGGGAGGCTCAGGCAGACGGGATCTGAACAGCGTAGTGAGAGGAGACACTGAAGGTAGCAGTAAGCAAAAGGACCTGCGATCATGTGACCACAGGGGGCAGGGCTTAGCATCCTGCTGCTGAAGCAGAGTGCAGGACTCTCCAGGGATCCTGGATTAGTAAAGAGGGAAACTCAGGTCAGACAAACGGGGGGTCATACACGGAGAGGACGGTGAAGTACAGAAAGGGCGAGCAGAGAATAGTCAGAACATAAGCCAGGAGTCATACACGTAGATAGCAACGCAGTACAGGAGGGGTAAACAGAGAATTGTCAGGACAAAGGCCAGGGGTCATACACGAGATAGCAACATAGTACAGGAGGGGCAGGCAGAACTCGTAACAGGAACAGAACCAAGTCAAAACCAAGCAAGCATAGAGAGTCACAAGCACAAAGCACAGGGTCACACACACTCGGCCAAGGATCAAAGTATAAGCGACAGGGAATGGCTCCACAATGAGGCTATAAGAAGCCTCCCAAAATTCCAGAGTGAGGCCATCCAAATTAACCCTTAACCTACCTTTTCCCACAAACTCAGCAAACCATGACAGTACTCCCCTTTCAACGGGGGGCCTCCGGACCCCCTGGCTTATCAGGATGCCGGGCATGGAATGCACGAACCAAACGATTAGCGTGAACCGATGTGGCTGGCACCCAAGACCGATCCTCCGGACCATACCCCTTCCAATGTACTGCAAAGATCCCTGAACCCGCCTTGAGTCCACAATGTGTTGTACTTCGAACTCCATATGTCCAACCATAACGGGCAAAGGAACGGCGTCTGTATCTTCCCTCACTAATCCCAGGGGTTTAAGTAAGGACCTATGAAATACATTATGGAGTTTCAAAGAGGGTGGGAGGCGAAGGCGATAGACTACCGGGTTAACCACCTCGACGACTTCATAAGGGCCAATAAATTTAGGCCCTAGTTTAGCGGAAGGTATTCAGAGACTTATGTTCCGTGTGGAAAACCAAACCTTATCTCAACATCGCAAAATCTGAACAGAGTCCCTTTTTTTATCCGCAAAATGTTTATACTTTTCCTGAGCCCTGGAAATATTTTGTCGAACTTTTGACCAGAGATTCCTGAGACGACTGATCCTGTCCTCAGCCCCCGGGCAACCAGAATCAATTCGCGAGAACTCGCCAAAATGAGGATTTAACCCATAATTAATAAAAAATGGTGACCTACCGGTAGATTGGTTTACCCGATTATTGAAGGCGAACTCCGCCAATGGTAAGGCCTCAGACCAGTCGCTTTGCAGAGTAGAAGTCAGGCACCGAAGAATTTGTTCAAGCGACTGGTTGGTACGTTCAGTTTGCCCGTTGGTCTCTGGATGGTACGCTGAGGAAAAAGACAACGATATCCCCAATTTTTTGCAAAAAGCCCGCCAAAACTTAGATACAAATTGCGTCCCTCTATCTGACACAATATTAGTAGGCACCCCGTGTAAACGTACCACCTGAGAAAGGAAATGTCTGGAGAGAGTCTCTGCTGACAGTAAACTTGCCATGGGTACAAAATGTGCTAGTTTCGAAAATCTGTCCACAATTACCCAATTTACAGTATTTCCACGGGAGGATGGCAGATTGGTAATGAAGTCCATGAACAAATGAGTCCATGGTCTTCCTGGAATTGGTAAAGGCGCCAATTCCCCGGCCGGCAATGAGAGCTCTTAGAACGGGCACATATCCCACATGCAGCAACATGCATCTTAATATCCGAAGCCATTAAAGACCACCAAAAAAGTCTTGCCACTGATTCTCGCGTGGCCGCTATACCAGGGTGGGCACTCAATTTCGAATCATGGAACTCCCACGGGAGATTAGTGCGCAAATGCTGAGGCACAAACAGCTTATTTTCAGGTTTGGACCTTGGCGCAAAAGACTGTGCCTCCACAATCTCCCGCTCCAGTTCCGATGACACTTCGGCAATAACAACAGTGGGTTGAAGAATGGGGGATGGTGGATCGGGGGCGGACAATGGCTCAAAACTACGTGACAGAGTGTCAGCCTTGACGTTTTTAGATCCAGGTCGAAAAGTAATAGAAAACTGAAATCTGGAAAAAAAAAGTGACCAACGGGCTTGCCTGGGGGTCAGTCTTTTAGCAGATTTAATATATTTTAGATTTTTATGGTCCGTGATAACCGTAATAGGGTGAGCCGCCCCCTCCAAAAAATGTCTCCATTCTTCGAATGCCAATTTGATAGCCAATAGCTCCCTATTGCCTACGTCATAATTTTTTTCAGCGGGAGAAAATTTTTTAGGAAAATAGGCACAAGGCCTGAGATTTGTCAGAGAAGCCGGCCCCTGAGATAACACTGCTCAACCCCCACCTCAGAAGCATCAACCTCGACCACAAACGGTTTGGAAGGGTCGGGTTGAACCAGGATAGGAGCAGATGTAAAACAGTTTTTTAGCGTTAGAAAAGACTGTTTGGCTAACGGGGACCAGTTCCTGACATCTGCCCCTTTACAAGTGAGATCAGTAAGGGGTTTAGTTATCTGTGAGAAACCTTTAATAAACTTACGGTAATAATTCGCAAATCCCAAGAAGCGCTGAAGTTCCTTAAGGTCTCGAGCTTGGACCCATTCCACAACAGCCTGCACCTTCTTGGGATCCATGCGAAAACCCTGTGGTGAGATTATCAGCCCTAAAAATGACAACTCTTGAACAAAAAATGAACATTTTTCGAGCGTGACGAACAATTGATTTTCTCTGAGCCTTTGGAGTACAGTCCTTACATGTAACAAATGAGAATGTTTGTCAGCAGAATATATGAGAATATCATCTAGGTACACAACTACAAAGCGGCCAATGAGGTCCGAGAACACAACATTAATAAAATTTTGAAAAACTGCAGGTGCGTTGGTGAGACCAAATGGCATTACCAAGTTCTCAAATAACCCTTCAGAGGTGAGGAAAGCCATCTTCCATTCATCCCCTCCCGTATCCTGGTTAAATTATAAGCCCCCCTAAGGTCAAGTTTTGAAAACCATTTGGCCCCAGAAAGCTGATTACAGAGATCAGGAATCAACGGTAGTGAATATGTATTCCTGACCGTGATTTTATTTAGTTCTCGAAAGTCGAGGCAGGGGCGTAGGCCGCCATCTTTTTCTTAACAAAGAAAAACCCCGCTGCTACCGGGGAAACTGAAGGTCTTATGTGCCCTTTGCGGAGACTCTCAGCAATATATTGTTTCATAGCTAGGTGCTCGGGACCAGATAGGTTAAACAAATGAGCTTTGGGCAATTTGGCTCCAGAAATTAGGTCGATGGCACAGTCAAATGGCCTATGAGGGGGTAACGCCTCTGCCTCACTTTCCGAAAAAACGTCCTCAAAATCTTTCAGGTACTCCGGAATACCCTCCAGACTGATAGAAGACACAGAAACAGGTTTTGCAATTTTTACACAAAAAACAGCTTTATGGTAACAGTCGACACATTTGGACCCCCACTTGATAATCTCCCCCAATTCCCAGTCAATCACTGGATTGTGGCGTAGAAGCCAAGGCATGCCCAAAACCAACCGGTGGGCAACTTGTCCATAACGAAACACTCAATCTCCTCCATGTGGGAAGAACCAACTTTCAACATAAATTTTTCAGAAACTGAAAGAATCCCGTTTGGGTCAGAGGAGAAGAGTCAATGGCCACGACTTTTAGTGGGGTATGAAGCCTGACTGTCCCTATCTGGTGCTGAGAAACGACATCAGAGCTGACCAAGTTGAGTGATGAACCACTGTCCACCAGTGTTGTGGAGAAAATCGATACTTGTCTACCAACAGTTCAACCTTTAGCAAAACCTTAGGGCATGAGGAAAAGAGTACCTGAAGGTCTGGGCAGCCTCCTCGATTACTACCCAGACCTAGTCGTTTCCCGCCGCCTTGGAGGATGACGGACACGAGGGACAATCTTTTTTCCAATGACCGGACTCTCCACAATAAAAACAGCTGTTTCTAATGGTGGCGTTTCCTCTCCTTTTCTTTGAGCGAAGTAGCGCCAATCTCCATGGGTTCGGGAGCGACACCAGTCTCTTTGCTACCGGAGAATAGGGATGCCTCGGACTGCATGACACCCCTAGCGGTCCATACGTACGGCCTGGGTAATGGCGTCCTCCAAGGTGTCAGGTGGAGGGTGAAGGGCCAGGGCATCTTGGAGGCGTTCAGATAAGCCTCTGCGGAATAAGCCCCGAAGGGCCGCATCATCCCATGAGATTTCTGCTGCCCAGCGCCGGAACTCTGCACAAAACTACTCAGCCGAGCATTTACCCTGGCGCACATTCATCACCATGTCTTCAGCCATGCGAATCCTGTCGGGTTCATCATATATACGACCCAGCGCTTCAAAAAAGGCATCGACAGTCATCCTTTCAGGGGCAGAGGGAGACAGAGAAAAAGCCCACGCTTGTGGTGCACCCTGAAGTAGAGAAATAACTACCCCCACTTTCTGGAAGTCATCCCCGGAGGAACGAGGCCTCAGAAAAAAAAAAAGCTTGCACCCCTCCTTAAAGACCATGAACTCCTTTTTGTCCCCAGAGAAGAAGTCTGGCAGTTTGACCGGAGACTCAGGGGACACCAGCGAAACATCTCTACCACCCGAGCTAGGAGACCCTGCAGCAATAGCCCCTGCACAGTGTCCACCAACTGTTGTTGGGTCTGAGCCATTGTGCACTGTTCCACATTAAGTTTCTGAAACATTAGTGTCAGGTGTTTAACCTGATCTGCCAAAGCTTGCATGGGATCGATGATACCAGACACCTTTTTTTTTTTCCCTTAGGAAAGATACTTAGCTTCCCCAACACAGAATAATATAAGGTGGCTTACAATGTAACGACCCTGTCAGCGCCAGCGAACTGCCACGGCTGAGCAGGGTGACTCACCCACACTGCGGAGGAAGGACCCGGGGTCAGATGCCGTAGGGGAGGCTCAGGCAGACGGGATCTGAGCAGCGTGGTGAGAGGAGACACTGAAGGTAGCAGTAAGCAAAAGGACCTGCGATCATGTGACCACAGGGGCGGGGCTTAGCATCCTGCTGCTGAAGCAGAGTGCAGGACTCTCCAGGGATCCTGGATTAGTAAAGAGGGAAACTCAGGTCAGACAAACGGGGGTCATACACGGAGAGGACGGCGAAGTAGAGAAAGGGCGAGCAGAGAATAGTCTGAACATAAGCCAGGAGTCATACACGGAGATAGCAACGCAGTACAGAAGGGGTAAGCAGAGAATTGTCAGGACAAAGGCCAGGGGTCATACACGAGATAGCAACGTAGTACAGGAGGGGCAGGCAGAACTCGTAACGGGAACAGAACCAAGTCAAAACCAAGCAAGCATAAAGAATCACAAGCACAAAGCACAGGGTCACACACACTCAGCCAAGGGTCAAAGTATAAGTGACAGGGAATGACTCCACAATGAGGCTATATGAAGCCTCCCAGAATCCCAGAGTGAGGCCTGTTGTGAATGGGTTTGAGATGAGTTCTGAGCAGAGGCTCCCTCTGGTGGTTACAAGCGGTACTAGTGAGGATTGTGAGGACTGGGAATCAGGTGTTACTGATTACTGTTGTGAATGGGTTTGAGATGAGTTCTGAGCAGAGGCTCCCTCTGGTGGTTACAAGCGGTACTAGTGAGGATTGTGAGGACTGGGAATCAGGTGTTACTGATTGGTCTTATATAAGGGAGTCATTTTCCCATCAGGGTTGCCGGTGATCAATTGTTCTGGTCTGAATCCTTCTTTCCAGTTTCCCTTGTAGCCTGCTGTGTCGTGTCTGCATCTCCTGCTATCAGATAAGACAATTTCTTATTTTGTGTTTTTGCTATATTTTTGCATTTTGTCCTGCACTTCTGTGGGGGCCTTCAGGGTCCCCTCCGGGGGCTTTTGCCCTCTCTGTTTAGTCCAGCCACTGTGTTTTGTACTTTTGCTTTTTCCAGTTTTTTTTTAGTGGCTGCTGTTTTGTTTTTGTTACACCAGAGAACTAATTTAGGTGGTAGAGGCCGGTGATACTGTTATGTTACGGTAGCTGAGGAGTGCAGGTAAAAAAGGAAATACACCAGAGCAGTTGGAATCTATGAGATTGCAGTACCCTGACTAACCACCGCAACTAGAGGCAGCCGTGGAGCGTTCCTACGTTGGTCCTAGACGCCTCGTCACAGCCTGAGAAACTAACCACACCTAAAGATAGAAATAGGAAAGCTATCTGCCCGGAGCAGAACCCCAAAGATAATAGAAAGCCCCCAAACATGTAATGGCGGTTAGACAAGAGGAAATACTGACACAGAAAGAAAATAGTATGAGCAAACGCTGGGGCCCAAACTATCTAAATAGAAAAGGATAGGAAGGGTACTTACTGCAATCTCAGAAAACCCTGAAAAAACACCAACTCTACTAATTTCAAAATCACCTGAGATCACACGACCTCTACCACCTAAATTAGTTCTCTGGTGTAACAAAAACAAAACAGCAGCCACTGAAAAAAAAACTGGAAAAAGCAAAAGTACAAAACACAGTGGCTGGACTAAACAGAGAGGGCAAAAGCCCCGGAGGGGACCCTGAAGGCCCCCACAGAAGTGCAGGACAAAATGCAAAAATATAGCAAAAACACAAAATAAGAAATTGTCTTATCTGATAGCAGGAGATGCAGACACGACACAGCAGGCTACAAGGGAAACTGGAAAGAAGGATTCAGACCAGAACAATTGATCACCGGCAACCCTGATGGGAAAATGACTCCCTTATATAAGACCAATCAGTAACACCTGATTCCCAGTCCTCACAATCCTCACTAGTACCGCTTGTAACCACCAGAGGGAGCCTCTGCTCAGAACTCATCTCAAACCCATTCACAACAGAGGCCATCCAAATTAACCCTTAACCTACCTTTTCCCACAAACTCAGCAAAATATGACAAATATACATGAATATCTCAACTGGATTCTGTATACAGGAGGTCTGGTCTGGGTTCTATATACAGGGGGTCTGGTCTAGGATTTGTATATAGGGGGTCTGAGGTCTGTATAGCAGGTGGTCTAGTCTGCTGTTGGTATATAAGAGGGTCTGGATAAAGTGGGTTTTGTGGTCTTTATAGGGGGTCTGAATTAATTTTGGGGTGTGTGGGAGGCACAATGAAAAATATACTTTGTGGGCGTGTCCTATATAAATGGGTGTGGCATGTGTAGATGTGGGTGTGGCCGGTCCTATATAACCGAGGGACCGTTCTGTCCTTTCCCTCCTCCGACGCTCCCTGATGTTCCTTCTGATGCGTTACAGTCAGGGGTGGACATATCATTGGTGCAACCTGTGTGGTCGCACAGGGGCCCAAGAGGTTAGGGGGCCCATTTCTACCTCCAAAGCCGGTGCAATTTTGCATTTTTAAGAGCTCTTGGGCTGTAATGGGCCCATGTATAATTCTTGCACAGGGGCCCTTTTCTCTCTGTGTACGCCAGTGCTTACAGTTGTAGTCACAGCGCCCCCTCCTTTCATGAGTAGTCACAGATGGCAGCGCACAATGTTAGATGAGGCCATTCATCGTCTGCATTTTCTTTTTCGTCACTGATCATTGTGGTTAATAGAGACAGAAATGGCTGGGAGCAAATCTGCAGCGTACTATGCCCTGCAGGCACATGCCCTCTATATACAGTGCCAGACTAAGTGCCCTAACCCTGACACTGTCATTATTATGTGATGCTGCCATCTCCTGCCCAAATGTATTATTGCTCTTCTATAAACTGATTAGACAGTTTTTAACCCCTTCCCGACACAAACAACTTTCGTTTTTTTCCTTTTCATTTTTTCCTCCCCGTCTTCCGAGAGCTGTTAGATTTTTTACTTTTGCCTTAACATCGCCGTTTTTTTTTTTTTACCCGGGGCAAGTTGTAGTTATGAAAAACACTATGTCATATACCGAAAAACAGGGAAAAATTCTAAATGGGTGAAATGATAAAAATACGCAATTCCGCCTTTTTTTATGGTGAAAATTTACTATTTTAATGACTTTGTCAAAAAAGAAAATAAAATACTTTGAGACGCCTTTTTCCTAGATACCATTTTGGGGTAAATATTCAATTTTGACAATTTTTTTTTTGTGGCAGAGGAAGTGCCCCCCCTCCAAAAAAAAGGGAATTTAGGCTTTTCAATTTTTTTTTTCTTTCAACTTTTAACATATTGGTTACATCATTTTCTATTTTGATAAATCTGACTTTTCTGGACTCAAAAATTCTCAATATGTATAACTTTTATTTTTATTTCTTTATCTTTCCACTTGGGAAAATGAAGTTGGTTCTAACTTAAGATTTTGTTTTTTAATCTTTCATATCTTTTTTTTTTAAGTCTCCAGAAGGGACCTTTGTGTATTGCAGGTTATAGTCCTAATTATGGCGTCCAATAAAGCACAACTCCAGGCTGGACATCACAGCAGTGCCCACATGGATGAGGGCACCGGAATAATGGGCATCTAGGTGGGATTTTTACGTTTTTGAGTTTCCGTTTTACGCTCCCCTCTTCCCAGAGCCATAACTTTTCTAATTGTTCCGTCAATATGGCCAGGTGAGGGCTTGTTTTTTGCGGGACGAGTTGTACTTTTGAACAACACCATTGTTTTTACCATATCGTGTACTGGAAAATAGGAAAAAAAAATTCTAAGTGCAGTGAAAATGCAAAAAAAAGAGTGCAATTCCATTTTTTGTTACCCTGTTCACTAAATGCTAAAACTGAGCTGCCATTGGGATTCTCCAGGTCATTACGAGTTCACAGACACCAAACTAGTATGGATTCTGTTCTATTTACGTGGTGAAAAAAAATCCAAAGTTTACAAAAAAAAAAAGGCGCCATTTTCCGAGACCTGTAGCATCTCCATTTTTCAGGTTCTGGGACTGGTGGAGGCTTATTAATTGCCCGCTGAGCTGATGTTTTTATTCATACCATTTTGGTGCAGATACGATCTTTTGATCGCCCGTTATTGTATTTTATTGCAATGTTGCAGTGACCAAAAAAATGTAATTCTGGTATTTTTATTTTTTTTTCTCGTTACTCCATTTATCAATCGGATTAATTCTTTTTAAATATTGATACATCGGGCGATTCTGAACGCGGCGATACCAAATATGTGTATTTTTTATTGCTTTATTTTGAGTGGGGTGAAAGGGGGGCGATTTAAACTTTTATAGTTTTTAAATTTTTTTTTTTTTCTTTAACTTTTCCATGGGAGACTAGAAGCTGCGATCATCCGATCACTTGTGTTACACACAGCAGGGCTGCAGAGCATACAGGAGGGATTCCAACCACAGAGAGTACTGCTGGGGAAGGGGACATCACAGGTCTATTCCTGAGGTGTCTATCAATCCTAATGGCGAAGGCCATAGCGGCCTCTAAGGACTCAGGAGTTCCATAAGCATCTTTTAACCTTTCTGACAGACCCTGACATAGTTCCACCTGGTATCAGTGGCCTGTCTGCAGAACTCTGAACGAAACTCCTCCGCTGGCCGATCTCCCTGCTGAAGCCCACGTAGTGAGGACTCCTCAAGAGAGACTCAGTCAGGATCATCATATATGAAACCCAGGGCTGCAAAAAAACTCATCTACTGACCGGAGCAACTGGGAGTCAGCCGGAAGGAAAAAAAAGCCCAGGATTGAGGATCCCCTTCAAGGAGAGAAATACAGTAGCAATGGCCACCTATTGTTCCTCACTCCCGGAGGAAAGTAGACGAAGTCTGAAGCAGAGTTTGCAATTTTCTCTAGACACCACAAATTTATCTGGTCCCCCAGAAAACCTATCCGGGAGGGCCATCTTGAATTCAGGTTGAGTCTGGCTGGCTGCCGAGACCACCAGACCTGAGGTCTGTGTTGCAAAACCAATGACTGCAGATCCATCACTTCCAGAGACAGACTTTGCATCTGTTTTGCAAGAGCCACAACAGGATCAATGTTACGATACTAAAAAAGAAAATGGGCCTGTTATATTGTCATGCCAGAGCAAGGAAATGCCCGACATGCAGCGCAAAAGAGGGAAAGAAGGTAAAGGGTGCCCTGGCTATAGGGAAAAGAGAGATCTCTAAACACTCATCTGAGACTGCAAGCTGTGATCCCTAGACAGGTCCTTGCACGAACAAGACCTGGCTGGCCCTGAGCTAGCCCTAACTACTCAGTAGGGCAGCAAGACACTAGTCTCATTACTAAAGGAAACACAAGGAGGGAAACAAAAAGGGAAAAATCATACAACTGGAACTCCACAGCTTTAACTGGAACAACTTCTCCAGGGAGGTCAGCATAGAAAACCTATAACCGGCACACGAGAGAGCAAGGAGTCAGTCTAAATAATGGAAGGGAGTGTCAGCAACATGCTGCAGCTGAGATCCCAGCAGGATCAAGAAGGAACTCTTAACCCCTTCTACATCAAGTGAAAATCAATCCACTCAAATCCCGAGCGGACTCCAAAGAGGACCTGAGATTGGCCAATCACTGCTGCCGTCTGATACAGATACCACAAAGGTCTCAGCAGGATGCGGCACATTCTGGACATATTCTTCCTAGAAAATGATGAATGTATAGATAACAGGGTGTTGTTACCTTTCTCCTTGTCAAAGGGGTGTGGTCTAACACACTGTCTGATCCTCCTCATTATGTCCTGCCTTGTGCCCTGAAGCAGAAGAGCTTCCAAGTGCCCTGGGGTGGCACTAAGCAAGGAATAAAGTGCAGGATGGATGAACTCGTGGGAAATGACCCACCCCCGAGGAACTTGCAGGCTCATTTACATTAAGATTCACACACCCAAGTTATACAAAACAGACCACAATTTCTGTACTGACTGCAGATCTCCAGATCCAAACATCCTCCTAACCATGTAGACTACATGGAGAAAATTACTGGCAACTTGTCCTAAACATTGAGTTCCGGTTTCTCACTCAGTCCCATTATAACTATAACATATCGATATAAGATAAATAAAGACTTATAGATAGGAGATAACTTGCTGATCAGTGGACAACTGACCACTGGGACCTCCGCTGATCCCAAGAATGGGATTTGGAGGTATGCTCCTGCTATTGCCCACCACCGGCTGCATGTCGTAATCTATTCTAACAAACCCAATGCCTCTGTTTCCCGACATCTGCCATCAGGGAAGAGTTGGCCCAACACATTAGAGGGCCAAATCCACAAGAAATGGATTAATCTGAAGTGTATGACCACCACTGCAGCTCGGATTTTCACTCATAGAACGATGAAGAAGTAAAAGGCAGAATCAAGTGTATATTGCGCACAGGCTGTGTCAATACATATGTATTGACTGTGATATAATATCTGAGGATTTTACGTTGTTATCCCAGGAGTCTGTTTGTATGGAAGATACTGATTCCTGAAAGGTTGTACAGATAAGTGTTTTATGGCAGGCAGCTCCGCTGTAGAGAGAGTCACAAGAAGAAGAGCTCGAGAGAGGAACGGTAAGAGCTAGAAGGTCACCATAGCTTTAGCACATATTGTGTGTGCAGATGTGAAACACTTGTGTATATATATATAAACTGCATATATATTATACATGGACACATTCCAAGACTTCTCTAGTGCTGCTCCATTTTTCTAGATTTCTCTACCACTTTCCATCCAACAGTCTCCTAATCATATGATACCAAAAACCCAAGCTCCATGTTGCCTGTTGTAACAGCCAATCCCATTACCAGCAAGTGCCTTCTCCACCATTGTAGCCCCACACAAAGCCCTTTAGGTTGTGACGCCATTTGGCTTTTTCTTTTCTACTCACTGTATTCAGACATTTATGACTTTTACATTCATGCGTTTTTATATTTTTATATTATATTAGTACCTTTAGGTTTTTATATTTATTACACTTGTACCATATTCATTCTATTTGTATATTTATGTTTTTTTATTTATTGTATCTGTATATTTATGCGTGTTTTTATTTGTATAGTTATCAGTTTTATTTATTGCATTTGTATATTTATCTGTTTTTTATTTATTCTATTTGTAGTTATGTGTTTTATTTATTGTATTTGTATATGTATCTGTTTTTATTTTTGTATTTCTATACAGTTGTGCCCAAAACTTTACATACCCCAGCAGAATTTTTGCTTTCTTGGCCTTTTTTCAGGGAATATGAATGATAACACCAAAACTTTTTTTCCACTCATGGTTAGTGGTTGGGTGAAGCAGTTTATTGTCAAACTACTGTGTTTTCTCTTTTTAAATCATAATGACAACTCAAAACATCCAAATGACCCTGATCAAAAGTTAACATACCCCATTTCGTAATACCGTGTATTGCCCCCTCTAAGAGCAATGACAGCTTGAAGTCTTTTGTGGTAGTTGTGGATGAGGTTTTTTATTTTCTCAGATGGTAAAGCTGCCCACTCTTCTTGACAAAAAGCCTCCAGTTCTTGTAATTCCTGGGCTGTCTAGCATGAACTGCGCCTTGAGATCTCCCCAGAGTAGCTCAATGATATTGAGGTCAGGAGACTGAGATGGCCACTCCACAACCTTCACTTTGTTCTGCTGTAGCCAATGACAGGTCGACTTGGTCTTGTGTTTTGGATCGTTGTCATGTTGGAACATCCAAGTACGTCCCATTCGCAGCTTCTGGGCGGATTGCAAATTTGCCTTCAGTATATGCTGATAACTTGATAACTTGCTGCATTCATCTTTCCGTCAACTTTGACCAAGTTTCCTGTACCTTTGTAGCTCACATACCCCAAAACATCAGCGATCCACCTCTGTGCTTTACAGTAACAATGTGGCCTTGTTGACTGCACTCCAAATGTAACGTTTATGATTGTGGTCAAAATGTTCAATTTTGGTCTCATCACTCCAAATTACCTTGTTCCAGAAGTTTTGAGACTTGTCTCTGTGCTGTTTTGCGTATTGTAGACGAGATACTTTGTGGCATTTGTGCAGTAATGGCTTTCTTCTGGCGACTCGACCATGCAGCCCATTTTTCTTTAACCCCTTCACCCCCAAGGGTGGTTTGCACGTTAATGACCGGGCCAATTTTTACAATTCTGACCACTGTCTCTTTATGAGGTTATAACTCTGGAACGCTTCAACGGATCTTCGCGATTCTGAGACTGTTTTCTCGTGACATATTGTACTTCACGTTAGAAGTAAAATTTCTTCGATATACCTTGCGTTTATTTTTGAAAAAAACGCAAATATGGCGAAAATTTTGAAAATTTTGCAATTTTCAAACTTTGAATTTTTTTCCCTTAAAACAGAGAGATATGTACACAAAATAATTAATAAATAACATTTCCCACATGTCTACTTTACATCAGCACAATTTTGGAACCAAAATTTTTTTTTGTTAGGAAATTATAAGGGTTAAAAGTTGACCAGCGATTTCTCATTTTTACAACAAAATTTACAAAGCCATTTTTTTAGGGACCACCTCACATTTGAAGTCACTTTGAGGGGTCTATATGGCAGAAAATACCCAAAAGTGACACCATTCTAAAAACTGCACCCCTCAAGGTACTCAAAACCACATTCAAGAAGTTTAATAACCCTTCAGGTACTTCACAGGAGCTGAAGCAATGTGGAAGGAAAAAATTAATATTTAACTTTTTAGCCACAAAAATGATCTTTTACAAACGTTTTTTTATTTTCACAAGGGTAAAAGGAGAAAATGGGCAGATAAAGTTGTTGTGCAATTTCTCCTGAGTACGCCAATACCCCATATGTGGGGAAAACCACTGTTTGGGCACACGGCAGAGCTCGTAAGGGAAGGAGCGCCGTTTGACTTTTTCAAACTAAAATTGGCTGGAATTGAGATTGGACGCCATGTCGTGTTTGGAGAGCCCCTGATATGCCTAAACAGTGGAAACCCCCCACAAGTGACACCATTTTGGAAACTAGACCCCCTAAGGAACTTATCTAGATCGTTGTGAGCACTTTGAACCCCAAAGTGTTTCACAAAAGTTTATAATGCCTGGGTGTGAAAAAAAAAAAAAAAAATTTCCACAAAAATCATTTTTTAGTCCCAAATTTTTGATTTTTCCCAAGGAAATTGGACCCCAAAAGTTGTTTTCCAATTTGTCCTGAGTACGCTGATACCCCATATGTGGGGGGGGGAAACTGTTTGGGCGCACGGCAGGGCTTGGAAAGGAAGCAGTAACGTTTTGGAATGCAAACATTGATGGGGGTCATGTTCCATTTGTAGTGCCCCAGATGAGCCTAAACAGTGGAAACCCCCCACAAGTGACCCCATTTTGGAAGCTAGACCCCCTAAGGAACTTATCTAGATCTTTGGTGAGCACTTTGAACCCCCAAGTGCTTCACACAAGTTTATAATGCCCGAGCATGAAAATAAAAAATCCTATTTTTTTCCCACAAAAATTATCTCTTAGTCACTAATTTTTTATTTTCCCAAGGGTAACAGGAGATATTGGACCACAAAATCTGTTGTCCAATTTGTCCTGAGTACGCTGATACCCCATATGTGGGGGGGAACCACTGTTTGGGCGCATGGCAGAGCTCGGAATGGAAGGAGCACCATTTGACTTTTTCCAACCAAAATTGGCTGGAATTGAGATTGGACGCCATGTTGCATTTGGAGAGCCCCTGATGTGCCTAAACAGTGGAAACCCCCCACAAGTGCCCCCCATTTGGGAAACTAGACCCCCTAAGGAACTTATCTAGATCTTTGGTGAGCAATTTGAACCCCCAAGTGCTTCACACAAGTTTATAACGTAGAGCTGTAAAATTAAAAAATCATATTTTTTCCACAAAATTGATTTTTTCACCCCAATTTTTATTTTCCCAAGGGTAACAAGACTCCAAAAGTTATTGTGCAATTTGTCCTGAGTGCGCTGATACCCCATATGTGGGAGTAAACCACTGTTTGGGTGCATGGCAGAGTTTGGAAGGGAAGGAGCGCCGTTTGACTTTTTCAACGCAGAATTGGCTGGATGCCATGTCGTGTTTGGAGAGCTCCTGATATGCCTAAACAGTGGAAACCCCCCACAAATGACACCATTTTGGAAACTAGACCCCTCAAGGAACTTATCTAGATGTGTGGTGAGCACTTTGAACCCCAAAGTGCTTCACAGAAGTTTATAACGTACAGCCGTAAAAATAAAAATCCTTTTTTTTTTTTACAAAAATGATTTTTTTCACCCTCAATATTTTATTTTCACATGGGTAACAGGAGAAATTGGACCCCAAAAGTTGTTGTCCAATTTGTCCTGAGTACGCTGATACCCAATATGTGGGAGTAAACTACTGTATGGGCGCACGTCGGGGCTCGGAAGGGAAGTAGTGACGTTTTGGATTGCAGACTTTGATGGAATGGTCTGGGGGAGTCATGTCGCATTTGGAGAGCCCCTGATGAATCTAAACAGTGGAAACCCCCCACAAGTGACCCCATTTTGAAAATAGACCCACAAGGAACTTATCTAGATGTGTGGTGAGCACTTTGAACCCCGAAGTGCTTCACAGAAGTTTATAACGTACAGCCGTAAAAATAAAAAATCCTTTTTTTTTTTTACAAAAATGATTTTTTCGCGCCCAATATTTTATTTTCACAAGGTAACAGGAGAAATTGGACCCCAAAAGTTGTTGTCCAATTTGTCCTGAGTATGCTGATACCCAATATGTGGGAGTAAACTACTGTATGGGCGCACGTCGGGGCTCAGAAGGGGAGTAGTGACGTTTTGGATTGCAGACTTTGATGGAATGGTCTGGGGGCGTCATGTCGCATTTGGAGAGCCCCTGATGCGCCTAAACAGTGGAAACCCCCCACAAGTGACCCAATTTTGGAAAATAGACCCCACAAGGAACTTATCTAGATGTGTGGTGAGCACTTTGAACCCCGAAGTGCTTCACAGAAGTTTATAACGTACAGCCGTAAAAATAAAAAATTTTTTTTTTTTTTACAAAAATGATTTTTTTCGCCCCCAATATTTTATTTTCACAAGGGTAACAGGAGAAATTGGACCCCAAAAGTTGTTGTCCAATTTGTCCTGAGTATGCTGATACCCAATATGTGGGAGTAAACTACTGTATGGGCGCACGTCGGGGCTCGGAAGGGAAGTAGTGACGTTTTGGATTGCAGACTTTGATGGAATGGTCTGGGGGCGTCATGTCGCATTTGGAGAGCCCCTGATGCGCCTAAACAGTGGAAACCCCCCACAAGTGACCCCATTTTGGAAAATAGACCCCACAAGGAACTTATCTAGAAGTGTGGTGAGCGCTATGAAGCTCCAAGTGCTTCACAGAAGTTTTATAACATACAGCCGTAAAAACAAAAAAATCATTTTTTTTTACAAAAATGATTTTGTCGCCCTCAGTTTTTTATTTTCCCAAGGGTAACAGAAGAAATAGGACAAATTGCACAATAACTCTTGTGGTCCAGAGTACGCTGATACCCCATATGCGGGAGTAAACTACTGTTTGGGCGCATGGCAGAGTTCAGAAGTGAAGGAGCACCGTTTGACTTTTTCAACGCAGAATTGGCTGGAATTGAGATCAGACGCCATGTCACATTTGGAGAGCCCCTGATGTGCCTAAACAGCGGAAACCCCCCAATTCTAACTCCAACCCTAACCCCAACACACCCCTAACCCTAGTCCCAACCCTAACCACAAACCTAACCCTAACACACCCCTAACCGTAATCCCAACCCTAATCCTAATCCTAACGTTAGCGCCAACCCTAACCCTAACTTTAGCCGCAACCCTAACCCTAACGGGAAAATGGAAATAAATACATTTTTTTAATTTTATTATTTTTCCCTAACTAAGGGGGTGATAAAGGGGGGTTTGATTTACTATTTATAGCGGGTTTTTATGATTGGCAGCTGTCACGCTAAAAGACGCTTTTTATTGCAAAAAATAGTTTTTTGCATCACCCTTTTGAGAGCTATAATTTTTGCATATTTTGGCCCACAGAGTCATGTGAGGTCTTATTTTTTGCAGGACGAGGTGACGTTTTTATTTGTACCATGTTTGAGCACGTGACATTTTTTGATTGCTTTTTATTTCGATTTTTGGGAGGTTAGAATGAACAAAAATCAGCAATTCATGAATTTCTTTTGGGGGAGGCGTTTGTACCGTTCCGCGTGTGGTAAAATTGATAAAACAGTTTTATTCTTCGGGTCAGTACGATTACGGCGATACCTTATTTATATCATTTTTTTATGTTTTGGTGCTTTTATAGCATGAAAACAATTTTATATAAAAAATTATTATTTTTGCATCGCTTTATTCTGCGAGCTATAACTTTTTTATTTTTTCGCTGATGATGCTGTATGACGGCTCGTTTTTGCGGGACAAGATGACGTTTTCAGCGGTACCATGGTTATTTATCTCGGTCTTTTTGATTGCGTGTTATTCCACTTTTTGTTCAGCGGTATGATGATAAAGCATTGATTTTTTGCTTCGTTTTCTTTTTTTTTTTTTAAGGGGTTCATTAAAGGGGTTAACTAGTGGGACAGTTTTATACGGGGGGTCGTTACGGACGCGGCGATACCAAATATGTGTACTTTTATTGTTTTGTTTTTTTTATTTACAGGAAAGAATGAATTTATTGGGGAATATTTTTTTTTTTTATGATTTTTTTTACCACTTTTTATTTTTATTTTTTTTACTTTTATACTTTGTCCCAGGGTGGGACATCAGTGTATTTTAGCAGATCGCTGGCGTGACAGTGTGCACAGCACTCTGTCACACCAGCGATCGCTCTGGCACTGCTGCAGGCTTCCCCAGCGCCTGCTCTCAGCAGGCACTGAGGAAGCCGCCTCCCTGCAGGACCCCGGCGCCATCTTGGATCCGGGGACCTGGAGGGAGGACGGACCCTCGGAACAGCGCGACACATCGCGCTGCTCTGAGGGTCTCAGGGGAGCGCGCAGGGAGCCCCCTGCCTGCGCGATCCTCCCCTGTGCCCCGGGTACACCGCGATCATGTTTGATCGCGGTGTGCCAGGGGTTAATGTGCCGGGAGCGGTCCGCTCCTGACACACAGTCACGGGTGTCAGCTGTGATAATCAGCTGACACCCGGCGGCGATCAGCTGCGTCTCCCCCGGGAGCGCAGCTGATCGCCCATGACGTACTATTCCATCCATGGGAATAAGGTCCAGGGTCACATGGATGGAATAGTACGTCTGATGGCAGAGAGGGGTTAAGTGCCTCCTTATTGTGCATCTTGAATCAGCCACACTGCTAGTTTACAGATAGTCCTATATTTCAGCTGATGTTATTTGTGGGGTTTTCTTTGCACTCTGAACAGTTTTCCTGGCAGTTGTGGACGAAACGTTTGTTGGTCTACCTGACCATGGTTTTGTTTTTACAGAGTCCCTGATTTTCCATTTGTTAATCACAGTTTGAACACTGCTGACTGGCATTATCAATTACTTGGATATCTTTTTGTATCCCTTTTCAGTTCTATACAGTTCAAATACCTTTTACCGTAGATCCATTGACAATTATTTTGCTTTCCCCATGACTCACAATCCAGAAACGTCAGTGGCTGGATGATGGATGCAAGAGTCTGTCTGGATCCAGAAACTCACTCACCTTTTAAGCACACACACTGATTACAAGCAAACAGGTCACAGGTGAGGATGTTATCTTTAGTAGCCAGTCAAACCCATTTGTGTCAACTTCTGTTCATGTTATCAGGCCAAAATCACCAGGGTATGTAAACTTTTGATCTGGGTCATTTGGATGTTTTGGGTTGTCATTATGATTTAAAAAGAGAAAACAAGAAGTTTGACAATAAATGGCTTCACCCAACCACTAAGTGAGTGGAGAAAAAGTTTTGATGTTAGCATTCATATTCTCTGAAAAAAGGCCAAGAAATCAAAAATTCTGCCAGGGTATGTAAACTTTTGAGCACAACTGTATGTATCTGTTTTTTTGTATTTGTATATTTATGTTTTTTTATTTATTGTATTTGTACATTTTATATATTTAACTGTTTTCATTTATTGTATCTGTATATTTACAGTATGTTTGCACATTTACTATACGTATCCATTTATGCATTTGTGTATAAGTACTTTTATGAGTTTTTATAACTATTATGTTTGTACATTTATGTGTTTTTCTACTTACAGCATGCAGATAATTATAAGTATGTATTTAATTGCATTAATTTTCCCGTTTAACGGGCCTATCACTTATGTATCACTGTGGAGACTCATTCAGACGTCAGTTTTTCTGAACGGACCGATTATTCTGATCAAAGTCTGGTCAGAGTGTCACCAGTTTTTCTCGTACTTGGAGAATAAAAAAAGGTTTGTCAACCTTCTCCTTTATGATGTTATCTGAGTACGGTCCAATTTTTTTCCTGGACCATAGACTTGCATTGAAGAGTTTGATCCAACCCTTGGATCAAAATCAGAAATGTCTCAATTTTCCGCAACTCGCTCAATATGCGAGAAATCACGGACATGTGAAAGGCCCCAAGGACTGTCACAGGTATCCGAGAATATTGGATGTCTGAACGAGGCCTTAGCGTTACTCACACGACATTAATATCGTTCTGTTCACTGAAAACACTCATACCTGTAATAGTCTATGGGGCCATTCACATGTCCATGATTTTTTCTTCAGACCAAGTGGTCGGTGCAAAATCACGGCAACTTGTCCAATGAGACTTCTTTTGACCGGACTATTCCTTTAAGCCACTTGTTTAAGTCATGGGGTTGGATAATTGGGGACAAACGGGGTTATTGTTATACAGTCTCCCACAGAATTCATTAGTAACCACAAGCAACAATGTGATGGTGACAATATGGAGGCGATGAGGAATGAGAGCCACAACTATCTGATACTGCAGCCAACAAAAGTGAGTCTGGTAATGGTGGACTTGGTTTCTGGTCTAAAAATATATTGAAATTTTCACGGTGAAATAGATATTAGCTCTTGTTGACTCTGACTCTCCATTTCACAGACGATGGATAATAACTTCCCCTTATCTTCCTGGAGATTGCATTGGCCTTGAGCATCGTCACTATGAACCTACTGGTTTGTGCAACGGTCTACCTGCATAAGGAGCTGAGGACCGCAACCAACTTTCTGATTGTCAGCTTGGCGGCTGCAGACATTGGCGTTGGAGCTTTGGCGATCCCCTTCTCCATCGTATTGAGCATGGAATACATTCTCTGCTTCTACACCTGTATTTTCATCACCTGCTTCCCGCTGGTCACCACACAGTTCTCTATTCTGCTCCTCCTGCTCATCGCCATCAATGCCCATCTAAAGATCAGGCTTCCAAACAGGTATGGAGAACGCCAATAACGCAGGAGTCAATTCTCTTTGATCCCACACTATTTGACAATACCAAGTTGTTTTTTAGGTGGATCAGATCCACTCCAAAGTCTTCCTTAAAACTGGATCAGATTCACTCCAAAGTCTTCCTTAAAATTGGATCAGACCCAATCCAAAGTCTTCCTTAAAATTAGATCAGATCCAATCCAAAGTCTTCCTTAAAACAGCATCAGATCCAGTGCAGTCTTCCTTAAAATTGGATTGATCCATTCCATAGTCTTCCTTAAAATTGGATCAGATCCACTGCAGTCTTCCTTAACATTGGATCGATCCATTCCATAGTCTTCCTTAAAATTGGATCAGATCAAATCCAATCCAAAGTCTTCCTTAAAATTGGATCAGATCCACTCCATAGTCTTCCTTAAAATTAGATCAGATCCACTCCAAAGTCTTCCTTAAAACTGGATCAGATCCACTCCAAGTGCTTCCTTAAAACTGGATCAGATCCACTCCAAGGTCCTCCTTAAAATTGATCACATCCACTCCAAAGTCTTCCTTAAAATTGAATCAGATCCACTCCAAAGTCTTCCTCAAAAAGTGCTTCAAACAAGCTTGAAAACTCATCCCGTTAATTTCTATGGTAAATTCACTTTTTGGCTGCTCATAGCAAAAGTTTTTGAGCATTTTTCGTGGTTGAAAAAAAAGTATATGTCACTTCTTTTAAGCAGACCCTGAAGGACTTTGCTCCAAATGAGGCAATGTCAAAAGTGTAAGTTCTTGATGTCCTACCCAAATGTTTCTATCTTCTAAAAATCTTTTTAAATTTGACTCAAGGCATCCCCTAGATCTTGTAATCACACCCTTCTTGCCTGGGTATTGGCAGTGTGCCGATGGTGCACCCAACTTCATTACACATGTCCAGGCAGAGGGGGCACATAAGATTTTTGATAGTCCAACAATGCAGTAGCTTTTCGGGAGCATGTCAGTCATGCCTCTCTTGGTGTGATTACAGGATCTGATGCTGGAGTAGTCCTGGCTACTTACAAGCAGAGTATTAAAAGCTGATTTTTCGAAGATGGAAACATCTGTGTAGGACCTCAGACACGTTGCTGTAATGTATGAATAGGCTTTTGTAGTGGTTTCGGAGAAGGGAAGACCAGATAGGTAACAAGTATAATTCATACTAAAGAAAACCTGTCAAAATACCAAATGATCACATTAGCTAAAAGGGTTTATGCACAAGGTAGATGATGGAGCAGTTGACACATGAGAGCTACCAATCCATTCTCACTAGGAACATTGCAACCCTCATCCTTGAGATTGGTGGAGGCCAAGTAGTTAAACCTCTACGATCTACTGTTGTTGCCCACATTAGTTACTAGAATGAAGTTGCAGATGGCAGGAAGGAAGCATGTCCCTTAATATAATGTTGGCCCATCTTTTTTTCTGGAAGTTACCCTCTTCAGCCAAAATAGTCAATTACAGACCAGGCTGGCCTCTGATAAACCTGACCAAAGAAGACAAGAGACAAAGTTTCATGGCTCTTTCCTACCACTACTTTGCTCTAGCGATTGGTGGGGATTAGGTAGACCTTCAACGATTAGGTCATCAAAGTAACTCTTGACTTTTCTCTTACAGCTACATGGTCACCGTGACAAATCAGCGATTAGTCCTGGCAGTTTTCGTTTGCCTACTCCTTTCCTGTCTCATTGGCTTCGCGCCAATGATGGGATGGAACCAGTTCCAGCAATATGTGGGCACTAATAAAACTCAAACTGCTTCAGAAAGATCATTTATGGCTTTTGAGCGGTCCATCGTCATTTATCCGGCATCTTTCCGACCAAGAGACCTTTCCACGGCTTATTTTAGCCACAAAGAAATCACTAATAATGATACCATCCAAGGTGACCATCTCGGCTGCTGTTCCCTCACTGCCGTGTTTAGTCCGGAGTACCTTGTGTACTTTGTGTTTTTTGGTTGTATTCTGCTGCCATTACTCATCATGTTGACCATTTATGGAGACCTCTTTAGGGTGGTTCGAGAGCACCTGAGATCTTCTAAGAAGCGGGACACGCACATGGCATGGACTCTACTGCTCCTCGTGGGAATTTTTTGCTTATGTTGGATTCCACTCAACACAATTAACAGCCTAAGACTCTTGTGTCAATCTTGCACCATCCCAATTTCTCTTATCCGCCTGGCTGTGCTCTTCTCACACTTGAATTCCTTTGCAAATCCCTTGGTTTATGCTATGAGGAAAAAAGACTTTAGTGTAGCTCTCAGGTCGGTGGCTTCTCGCCTCGTGGCCTGTTGTCCAATACCCAATATTGTTTCTCGGAATCACAAGGTTCATCCACAAGACACATAACATCATAGTTTTGTCACATTGATTTTAGTTCTTCCAAAAAAAAAGTTAATCAGGCCTCATTGTGATCCCATAACCATGTTTATTTCACACTTCACCCCAAATCTCGGGGCACCCATTATTTATAAAGTCATGTTGGAGGTTGTGCCCATTGTATAAGTCAATTACTGTAAATAGCTCTTTAGTGTTCTACATAGCAATGTTTAGGAAAGATCTAGTGTTGGTTTGGTCTACTGACCCCCCTGGTCAATTCCTGGAGCTTCTCGAAAACAAAACAGGACCACACACTGTCTCCAGAGTCCCAAGGTAACCCCTTAACAGGGTTAATATTGTCTGTTCCTGTTGACCCTCTTACCGATAGCTGTCATGTAGTAGCCCCTCCATCTTTAGTAGTTGTTGGCCAACTTAGTGGCTTGCCGCAAAGATAGTGAGATGGATCTATGAGGTAGATGGTGGGATCTGTAAAGGGTGCCACCACTAGTGAGAAGATTGAGGAACAGACCCCACATGAGCCACATGAATACGAGTGCAGCTAGCAACCAGGCAAATGTGACTGAGACATCAAAAACTAGATGGCCAAGAAGATGAAGACCGGCAAAACGGAAAGCTTGGTATGAGTGAGCGTATTACTGTTCAATTAAAACAAGCTATCACCTACCCACAGGATAGGCGATAACTAGTGGTGAGCGAGCTTGCCGGGATAAGGTGTTCTCCGACCATGCTCGGGTGCTAACAGAGTGTCTTCGGCATTCTCGAATTGTATCTTCGAGTTCTATGTTCGGACGATTGGTGCAGGTCGTCCCAACAGTCAGACCCCCACTGACCAATAACTTATAATTTGATAGGTAACAACTTGTTTTCAGTCGTCAACCCCCTAAAGCCAGACGAGAAGACAACCCAAAGGACTGATGCGATAGCGCAAGAGTCCAAAACCGAACCGAGAGAGAGAGTGGGCACTAAGTTTTTTTTAGTTTTTAACATTTAAGAATCATCTCGCTGACTTGGCCATTACTCTGCGGACATGATGGCCTTGAGGTCCCTTCCAACTCTTAACATTCTACGATTCATCTCGATCCTCATCCTGAGCCTATCCTGAATGTCTGAAAAGTTCCAGCCTGCTCTGTGACTCGGCCAAATTTCTTACAAGTATGTGCACCTCTTCCATAATTCATATATTTAGGACGTGGTGCCCGACGGATAGGAAAGCGAAGATGCTGCATTTTCAAATTTTTCTCAAAATTCATGAAAATTTCTCAAAATTCATGAAAAGTACAACGAATCGATCCTTAGGGTTCGTTCACACGACGGTGCGTCGTATTACAAAGTGTTTGACAAAATGCGTCAATAATTCTCACATTTCTTAGAGTGAAAATCTCGCTAATTGATGGTTTCTGGGGTTCAGTTTACGGACGGCGAGAACATAAGAAATACGCAAAAAATGGAAAAAAAAAATGTACACAAGTGTGAAAACAAGAGCTGATTCTCGGCTCTCAAGACTTTCGGGAAAAGAAAGTGAAATGTGAAGAATAATTTCTAGTAGAATGAAACCTAAGAAAGGACAAATGGACACTCGCGTTTTCCTGGAAGTCACCCGACCTATAAGAAGGGGGGATAAAGAGCACATCCTCGCCGATATCTTTTCTTGTTAGTATATTCAGGCATCATAGTTGTAGACAACTGGTTATAAGTCTGGAAGAATTAATTTGTCCGACCCTTCTGATTTTCTGTTAAAAAAAAATCAAAAGAGTCCAACATGTCATTTTATTTTTTACTGCGCAATTAAAAGTGTAAAAAACAAACCCCAACAAATAAAAAAGATAAAATAAAAGGATTTTTTTTTCCCTTATTTTACAGCACATTGAATTGTAAAATTTAAAATTACAACAAAAACCGGAAAAAAAACTCACGTCTGTCAAAAGTGGTCAGGGAGGAGAAAAAATGAAAAGTCAAAAAAAGGAGAAAAATCAACAGGTTCTTAAGGGGATAATGTCTTTTACAAGGCTGACATCATTTTTAAAGGCAAAAATAAAAAAAAATCAGTGGTAATTATTTGTACTGGAGATTGAATGTTCCCGGTGCTAATGGCCCTCATATCTCGGAGCGACTGCCGGCCCCGGGGTGGAGGTAATCCGCAGCAGATTGTCGCCACGGGCAGTATGGATTTTAACGATCCTCCACAGAAGCAAAGTTATTGAACCATTAAATCTGCAGAGATATTGCAAAAGTATAGACACCCCCACCCTGCAATAATGTACGGATGAAGTCTCGGTGCAGTCGGTGCTTTTGGGTCTACAGAGGAGCGGATCGGTTCTCAGGACCCGGGTCCAGTAGTCAGTAATCCACAGCCCTGCGAAACAACAATTCTTCTGATTGGCTGGCCAAAAAAGGGACCGGGATGTAGGGGGTATTTCATGGGGCTCCCGTCCAGCGGCCACAGATTACTGACCTGAACTCTGGACCGGGAGCAGATTTACAACCATTGCTTCTTACAGAAATGTATTTGTCACACCGATTTTTGCCGTAGGGCCGACCGGTTTTTTTTAAAAAAAGGATCGGTTTTTTTCCCCGGGTTTCTTTTTTTTGTTTTGCTTTTTTTACCCAGACCCCCCCGGGGAAGTCTTGGGTTTTTGCCCCGTACTTCCCCGGCGGGGGGGACAAAACGACCTGAAACCCTTTTTTTCCTCCCACCCCCCTGAAGGGACTCAGGGGCCGGAATCAATGCAATCTTGGTCCCGGACGCTTTTGTCAACCGCCCAAAACCGCCCGGGATCGGAAACCAAGGTCTCTCTCTCCCTCGCCGGGCCAAGCGATCTGCTTTTCCCGGGGTTAAAAGTTGGGGACCGGCAAAAAACCTGATCCGTTGCATCAGTTTTTTTTCCCCAATCACGCAGGATCCGCCTTTACGGTTTTGGACGGAGGGGCCGACGGCACAAAACAGATGTGTGAAAGAGGGCCTTTTTGACAAGATAATTTAATTGAGTCGTTCAATTTTTGATTTAGACTTTTTTTTTTTTAAAAGGGGGAAAATTTTTTTAATTTTTTTATTTAAAGGGGGTGTGTCGTGTCATTGCCAGCCCAAAAGACGGGAAAACAAATGACCCCATAAAAACAAACTACCCTGCCTCCTTTTTACAGGAACAGACATTCAATCAAAAATGCAATTAGGTGTTTGGTGCACTCTGGGGCGTGGCCAGAGGCCATGCACTGTTCCTCCCAAATCAGTCCTTTACGGTGAGTGACAGCGCCGTCTGCGGAAAAACTCGGCAAGCCAGCGCTGTCAGTCCCCGGAGGAGGCGGGAACAGGCAAAACCAGTGGCAACGTTGCTGAGCCTCTTGGCCACACCCAGGGGCACCGAGCACCTAATTTGTAACCCGGGCAATAATGTTTCACTGCTTACGGGGGCGCTATACCTGCAGTACTGCAAGTGCCGAGGGGGGGGCAAATAATTTTTGTAAGAACAATGGTTGTAAAAACTGCTCCCGGTCCAGAGTTTAGGTCAGTAATTGTTTGGCCGCTGGACGGGAGCCCCCCCTGAAATACCCCCTACAATCCCGGCCCCTTTTTGGCCACCAATCAGAAGTTGTTTTTCGCAGGGCTGTGGATTACTGACTACTGGACCCGGGTCCTGGAACCGATCCCTCCTCTGTAGACCCAAAAAAAACCGATGCACCGAGACTTCACCGTACATTATTCAGGGCGGGGGTGTCTTACTTTTGCAATATCCTGCAGATTAAAGGTTCAATAATTTGCTTCGTGGGGGATCGTTAAAATCCATACTGCCCGTGGGGACAATCTGCTGCGGATTACCTCCACCCCCGGGGGCCCGGGGTCCCCGGAATGAGGGCCATTTGCACCAGAACATTCAATCTCCAGTACAAATAATTTCCACTGATTTTTTTTTTATTTTTGCCTTTAAAAATGATGTCAGCCTTTTAAAAGACAATCCCCTTAAGAACCCGTTTATTTTTCTCCTTTTTTGCCTTTTCATTTTTTTCCCCCCCTGACCACTTTTGACAACGGGGTTTTTTTTTCCGGTTTTTGTTTTAATTTTAAATTTTACAATTCAATGTGCTGTAAAATAAGGAAAAAAAAAATCCTTTTATTTTTTCTTTTTTATTTGTTGGGGTTTTTTTTTTAACTTTTTTAAATTTCGCAGTAAAAAAAAAATGACATGTTTTACCTTTTGATTTTTTTTTTCAGAAAATCAGAAGGGTCGGACAATTAATTCTTCCAGACTTATAACCATTGCTACAACTTGGCCTAAAAAAAA
>JARQOD010000003.1:432005752-432049986 GCA_033576555.1 Oophaga sylvatica | reverse complement strand
CCGCTGTGCCTGCGACGCTGCAGCCTGCAAAAGAGGTAGGCTCAGATTAACCAAGGGGGCACCAATATGTCGCAGCAACCGACAGACGGAGCGGCCCCCGCCGGTGGCCCCTCACCTGGTCCGGTGGTCCCGCTTATGCCCCTAGCGCTCCCATACATGCCAGGAGCGAAGTGGCTCCCTCAATACAGCGGCGAGCCAGGCACCCTGCCAGGATTTAAACGGAAAATATGTAGCATCTTAGATATGTACTCCATGACTGAAAAGCAAAAAGCTGCTGTGGTAATAGGACAGTTAGCTGGTGCGGCTGAGAGAGAAGTAGAGACTTGGCCCATTGCAGCCCAGGAGTCGGTACCCGCGATACTCTTAAAGCTACAGGCCATCTTCGAGGACCACACAGAAACGGATCTCCGGATGGCATTTTATCAGTGCTTCCAGGGACCGGGTGACAGTATTAGGGACTACGCCTGCCGACTACAGGGGGCCCTGCGAGCTCTCAAACAGGCTAACCCCACAAGTCCCATTGATGAGAGCCAAATGTTAAAAGAGCAATTCGTGTGGGGACTGAGGTCTCCAGAGGAAGGCAGGACTGTAAACTGGTGGTCCTTAGATCATCCAGATGCCACTTTTGATGCTCTAAAGGACATGGCAATAAAGGGACTGCGACCCCTGGAAAAGCCTGAGGTGGCAAATCGGTATCACCCGGGTGAAGCCACTCTTAAGCCGGCAGTACCCACCTTTTCTCCGCAGGTGGCGGAAGCTAAAATGCCGATGGCGCCCCCTAGTGAGTTGGAATGTCTGCGCTCAGAAGTGCGCCAGCTGACTAGGAACTTGGCCACTGTAATGGAGGCCCTGCAACTGCGGAAAGAGGAAGGAGGGAAGATCCAACTAGCCGACTGTCCGGAGGATATCCCTTGGATGAACCGGAGGAAATGGAAGACGTCGCCTCACCGGAGGAGGACCACGCCACCCCCAGGAGCGACTCCGGAGCAACACCATCCTCGCCGGGAGATCGTCTGCTACCGCTGCAATCAAAAAGGTCATATGGCTCAGCAATGTCCTTTAAACGAGCCGATCCTGGGTCAGAGGGCCAACACCCAGGAGTAGATTCATCAGGCCCCTTAGACTGGAACCGCAGGTTCGTGGGTGGACGGCCCTACGTGTCCATGATTCTGGACGGGATTGCAATCCCTGCACTGCTGGACACGGGATCTCAGGTGACCATCATACCTGACGTCCTTTACAAAAAATTTTGGTCCATGGACAGTCTCCAGCCCCCGAGCCCTGACTTGACAGTGTACACCACCAATGGTCTCCCTGTTGAAGTAATTGGAGCCAAAAACGTGGACGTAAAAGTGGGCAGGGTGGAGCTGAAGGACCAGGGACTCCTAGTAGTCAGGACTGTAAATGAGGAAAATGGTCTAAATGTGATACTAGGTACTAACATTATCAGTAACTGTCTGGGAGAAGTTGTGTTTTTGCTCCAACAGCTCGCTGAAGTTGCCAAGCCAAAGCAGAAGGGAGTGATCCAGAGGGAGATCCGGGCCCTGATGTGCCAGCAGCAAGCGGAGCTTACAGATGGTGAAATCGGTAATGTACGGGTCACAGACTCGAACCCCATTGTAATACCCCCAATGAGTGAAATGTTAATATGGTGTAGAGCAGCCATAGGTCTGAGGGGACAGAACTACCAAGCAGTAGTAGAACCCCATC
This sequence comes from Oophaga sylvatica, assembly GCA_033576555.1. Lineage (NCBI taxonomy): Eukaryota > Metazoa > Chordata > Amphibia > Anura > Dendrobatidae > Oophaga > Oophaga sylvatica. The sequence continues at coordinate 432,048,276 of JARQOD010000003.1, read as the reverse complement.
GCTCAGAACACAGACCTACACTCATGATTGCTAGAGGGGTAGTGGAAGTAGTAAATGGGAGAGTACCAGTACGACTTCTCAACTGGGGGGACGATGAAGTAAATTTGCCACGTTATGCTACAGTTGCTAAATTGCATGCCGTAGATAATAATTCAATCCTCACAACCGAGTCCTTAGCCTCCCGCCAACCAGCGGAGGATAATGATCCGGCAACCCCGGTAGCGGACTGGTGTCAGCAGCTTCATATAGGGACAGACACCACTACCGTCCACCAGAAACAGGGGGTACTACGGGTGGTACAAGAGTACGCACAAGTATTTAGCAAGCACCCACTTGATTTTGGGACCATTAAGGGAGTACAGCATCATATCCCTACAGGCAGTCATCCTCCCATCAAAGAGCGGTACAGGCCCATACCTCCAGCCCATTATCAGAAAGCTAAGGAAATGCTGCATGACATGAAGAAAGCCGGGGTGATAAGGGATAGTTGTAGCCCCTGGGCAGCACCTCTGGTTCTAGTGAAGAAAAAGGATGGTAGCATGCGAATGTGTGTAGACTATAGGCAAGTAAATCGTATAACACATAAAGATGCTTACCCATTACCACGCATAGAGGAATCCTTAGCTGCTCTGAAAACGGCTAACTACTTTTCTACCCTCGACCTTACTAGTGGGTACTGGCAAGTAGCTGTGGCTGAGGAGGACCGGGAGAAAACTGCTTTCACCACCTCAATGGGACTCTGCGAGTTCGATAGGATGCCGTTTGGTCTCAGCAGTGCCCCAGGAACATTCCAGAGGGTGATGGAGAGCTGTCTGGGACATCTCAACTTCGAAACTGTGCTGCTGTACTTGGACGACGTAATTGTGTACTCTAAGACATATGAAGATCATCTGAAGCACCTGGCGGAGGTATTTGAGTCATTGTCCAAGTTTGGGATGAAACTAAAGCCCTCTAAATGCCACCTGCTCAAACGGAAGGTACAGTACTTGGGACACATTGTCAGTTCCGAAGGAGTAGCGCCGGACCCCGAGAAGGTCACAGCTATTCAGAAATGGCCGGAGCCGAAGAATCTAAAGGAGGTGCGTCAGTTCCTGGGATTAACAGGTTACTACAGGAGGTTTGTGAAAGATTACACTAAGAAGGCGGCGCCTTTACAGGACCTCCTGGTCGGACAACCTCTCAAGAGCAGAAACCTTCCATTCAATTGGGGAAAAGAACAAGCTGAGGCATTTAAAGAGATGAAAGAGATTCTGACAGGCGATGAAATCTTAGCCTACCCAGATTACAGCCAACCGTTCCTGCTGTACACCGATGCCAGTAACGAGGGATTGGGAGCAGTCCTCAGTCAGAAGCAGAACGGCCAAGAAAAAGTCATCGCGTATGCCAGCAGAAAACTCAGGCCAACTGAGAGGAATCCGGAAAACTATAGTAGCTTCAAGCTGGAGTTTCTGGCGCTGGTCTGGGCCATTACTGAAAGATTTAAACATTACCTTGCCTCCAACAAGTTCACTGCGTTTACAGACAACAACCCCTTGACGCATCTGGAAACAGCCAAGCTGGGAGCCATGGAGCAACGTTGGATGGCTCGGTTATCAAATTACCAGTTTACCATCAAGTACAGAGCGGGCCGTAAAAATGCTAACGCGGACGCCTTGTCCAGAATGCCGCATGAATCTGACACGGAGGAAGAGTCAGACGATCTGGAAGAAATCGAGCTACCTGCGTTCCACCGAAATGGGATGGTCCAAGAGCAACGGGTCTACAGGAAGCGGTGTGGTGAGATGTTGAACCCTTTACCTCATCACAGCTGGAAAGAGACTCAGGACAGCGATCCCGTGGTCAGCTGTGTCAAGGAGTTCATAAAACAGAAAGGTTCCTCCTTGGAGAAAGATGCATCCATGCCAGCAAAGCTCCTGTGGAACGAGAGAAGCCGGTTATTCATTTACCGTGAGAAATTGTGCAGGAGATACGTCGACCCAAGGACCCATGAGATGGTTTGGCAAATAGTGGTCCCGAGAGCAGACATCCAAATGGTGCTGGAAGCCTACCACGATCAAGCAGGACACTTTGGCTGGAGAAAGCTGGAGACCCTGTTGAGGTGCCGGTTCTACTGGGTAGGGATGCGCAGCTCCATCGAGAAGTGGTGCCGGAACTGTGGACCCTGTGGCCTCAGGCGAAAAGACTACAGTAGTCAGAGAGCACCCTTGCAGCCTATCCGGACGACTCGTCCCTTGCAGATCGTGGCATTGGATCACGTCAAGTTGTCCCCGAGCAGGTCAGGGTACACATATGCCCTGACCATGGTGGATCACTATTCCAGGTTTCTGGTGGTCGCCCCTGTCAAAGATATGACAGCAGAGACAGCAGCAAGAACCTTCCAAGCAAGTTTCTGCAGACCACACGGATATCCAGAACAGGTACTGACTGATCGAGGTCCAGCCTTTGAAGCTGAACTGTTTCAGGAATTTTGTCAATTGTATGGATGTAAAAAGATCAGAACAACACCATACCACCCTCAGACCAACGGCCTTTGTGAAAAAATGAATCACATTATCCTCGACTTACTGAAAACTGTACCACTGGAAGAAAGAAATCGGTGGCCAGACTTGTTACCTGACCTGGTTGACTTGTACAATCATATTCCAGTAAGTTCCACCAACTGCACTCCAGCCTACCTTATGAGAGCAAGACCTGGAAGACTGCCAATGGATTTGGAGCTGGGTGTGGTAGAACCAGAGGCTGATGACAGTGCTGAAGATTGGGACACCACTCGACAAGAACAGTACAAGAGGGTACAAGCCTGCGTAGAAAACAGTCTCCACAAAGTAAGGGAAAAACAAGAGATGAACTATAACAAAAATGCTCCCGCTAAGCCTTTAATGCCTGGAGAAATGGTGCTCAAAAGGAAAAGAAGAACACACAAGTTGGATGATCAGTGGGAACAGGAGCCCTATGTCGTGCAAAATTCCAATTTCGATAACAGCAAGGTCTGTACCATCAGCAAGGATGGAGGAAAAACGATGGCAACTGTGTCTAGAGATCAATTGAAGTTGTGTCCTGGCCCATTAAAGCTCCGTGAAGAAAACCCTGTTGTCCATCAAGAAGAGAGTGCTGAAGCGGTCATACACACGGATTTGGGAGATTTACCTGCGGATTGGCCCAGATTGGGAGACGCTGTAATTATTCCTGTGCTGCAGTTTTATCAACCGCAAGAGGAGTCTCTACAACCGGTCATACCAATTGTGCCAGTTGAGCCAGTTCCAGAAGGACCTGTTCCGGCAGACCCTCAACCATCAGAACCCGAAGCAGCGGACCCGCAAGAAGCAGCACCACAAGAAGTGGAGTCCTCTGGTGAAGCTGGTGAAGCAGTACCGCCTCCTCCAGTCACTAGCATGCTTGCCAGGTCCCTAGAGAGGTGGAGTCGTGTCTATAGTTTGCCGTTACGCAGAACAGAAAGGTTAGAGACTACTATACCTGACGCTACCCCACGTAGATCAGAACGTATCACTAAGGGAAAACTACCTATTCGCTATCAGGAGTAGTTCTAGTACACTAGTCTAGCAAGACCCAGACAGGGTTTATTGTCACTGACAAAATGTATAAAGTTTAAAATATATATATATTTATGTGTCTTTTTCCCTAATGGACTGAGAGGCTGTGGACTGTGCCAGCCCAAGAACTTGTCTTTGTAAATAGTTGCGCTTCGGTGCATTATCTTGGTTTGACACGAAACCATTACTATCATCCTCTGAAGAAAAACCCGTATGGTGGGCCTAGAGTGAGGTCTGCAGTCAGAAGTCCTGCAGCCCACCCAGGACCCACGTGGGAGGTTTTTGGTGCGGGTCCTCCACAAGTATCTTGTATATATGAACACGTTTGATATTTTGATACTTTTGATATTTTTGTATTCTTACTGTACATATTGTAACGTTCAAGGAGTCTTACCTCCCGGATGGGATGAGTTTGAAATGTTATTGTTAATGCAAAACAAAATGTTCTTTTTGTCTTTTACAGCCCGGGAGTGCTGTGTTTTACCAAGGGGGGATGTGTAGCCCAGCTACGCAGGCACACATAAAGTCCAGGAGAGTGCACAGGAAGGTAACAGCAAAGCTTGATATGCACTTCACTCACACTCTTAGACACACCCATCAGGGGTATAGGAGGTGGTGACACGTAGCAGAGCTCAGTCAAGCTTCCTGTCTCAGGACAGGGCAGTCAGTTTTTCCTGTCTTCGGACAGTGCAGATCAGTGCCAGTGAAGTCTGGACTTGGAAGGAGAGGAGAAAAGACTGGATCCTCGCAGAGTTAGCGTAGCTCACCTGACAAGCAAGTGGAGGCTAGTACGGGTGAAGTGGATCATCCTAGCCTAGTCAGAGCTACCCTTAATCAGTGCCTCAACAGAAGCTGTAGGGAGGAGGTTACTGAGAGCTGCTCGGCGAGCTCTAGAAGAAAGCTGACATTACCAACGAAGCTCCCAGTGTTTATGCTAAGAGTGAGAGCAGGGCGAAGGGAAGTGGAGAAGTTAGAGAAGTGCTCCAGGTATTTGATTGCCTGCACTAAATTGCCGGACACCGGAGTCCGAAGTGTTGCTACTGTTTCAGGCATAGTAACAAGATTACCGGAGGCATCTGGACTACAGGTCGCAGAGAGCAGCCCTCAGTGTCAATACGTAACCGGAGTCAGGTGGAACAGGGACTTTGAGCAAGGCCATGCAAAGGTAGGGACTTAGTTTCATCACTCAGAGGGCTCCACCACAATATTGGCCGGGCAGTACAGCTATAGAGAAAGCTGGAGATTCAGAATTAACTTCGCTTCAGGCAAGTTGGATTCACAAGTATATGGAAGTTGAGGAGGCCTCTAGCCTGCTCAGCTGTTGCTGGAGGGTGCACTCTCCACCCCGACCAGCTCCCCGGGATCTGCTTGAACCATCATCAGTAAAAGGTATGAAAAGGAACTACCTAGTGTGTGACTGAATTCTTACTACCCCTGCATCATCACCACCATAGACTTCCGGGGACCCGTCTCGCCTGTGGGAGACTTGCCACCCAGCTGCCCCATGGCATCCCCTGTGAGGGTCCTCATGGCAGCGCTGGTACAATTGCCAGAAACCACAGGTGGCGTCACGAACTACTTATCCTAATAATCCCCTGTAAATATTCCCCCATCGCATTGACTGCCAGGGCCACGGACCGAGCCACCGCTGCCAGTGACGTCTCCCATGGAAATCGATGGGCTCGGCTCCGAGTGCCCCATGGCCCTGGTATCCACAATTGTGGTGCGAGTCATTCTTATATCTGAATATACGGTATATGCGCATATATAAATAGCCTTATAGAGGTCCAGTTACTTAGGAGAAAAGACCTCTTCTGTAAGAGACATTTCGAAAACTGCTACGAATGGTCGATTACTAAAGTATTGGCACAACACTGTCGTTTTATTAATTTATGCATAGAAAGAATTGCATTTTGCTCGCATATAACTGTTAATCCTGTTTAATTGTACCTGCATTTACTCTTAGGGCCCCGTCACACATAGCGACACACCAGCGATCCCGACAACGATATGCACTTGTCAGGATCGCTGGTGTGTCACTACATGATCGCTGGTGAGCTGCCAAACAGCTGCAGGCAGCGATCAGGACAGCGACACTGTGGGTAACGTCGCTTAGTTACCCGCAGTGTACGTTGGATACCAGCTCGCTGGTGCAGGGAGCTGATAACTAAGGTACACATCGGGTTTCCAGGCGCTGCGCGGCACCTGGAAACCTGATGTGTACCTTGGTTACCAGCTCCCCTGCAGCAGCGTGCTGGTATCCAACATACACATCGGGTTTCCAGGCGCCTGGAAACCCGATGTGTACCTTTGTTACCAGCTGATCGCTGGTCTCCTGCTTGCCACACGCAGCGATGCGTGCTGGCCAGCAGGAGACCAACGATCAAAAAAATGTCCAGGACATTCAGCGACGATCAGCAATACCCAGCAGGGGGGCTGATCGTTGCTGAATGTCACACACTTCGATATCGCTGGGGAGATCGCTGTTGTGTCACAAAACTAGTGACTCAGCAGCGATCTCGCTAGCGAGATCGCTGTGTGTGACGGGGGCTTTAGAATCAGCTGAGGTCCCAGTGATCAGACCTCCTCAATCAGAAAGTTATCACCTGTCTATAAGTCATTACCTATCTTAGATATATATGATATGAGTTATAGTCACAAAGAAACTGAATGATAAATCATTATTCCATGATTAATGCAGAGCTCATTGGTTTCTAGCTTCCAGGGAACTTAGAACTCGTTTCGTAAGTCATATGAATAAAGTTTCTTCTGAAGACGAGACTTCAGGTGGATTGTTAAAATGCTATACCGTCCTATATCCCCTTACTGAAAAAATAAACTTTATCTACAATTTTTATATAAATGAGGTTGCAAGTGCCTCGGGCGTGGGTCATTTCCTGGAAGTAATTCTATCCTCCTCTTTGTTCCCTGCCTAGTGCCACCCCCAAGGTGAGAAAGGAGGCTAAACAGGCATCAGTCAAGCTCATGAAGTGGTAAGAGGAAAGGAATAATAAGGAGGATCAGACAGTGTGTCCAACTGTATAGGAACAAACCCCTTTGCCAAAGTAGAATGGTAATGTGTGGCCCAGCTGCGCTTGGTACACATGTTCCCAGGAGTATGCACAGAGAGGTAATTACAAAACCTGATATTCATTCACATCTCACACTTCCCAACAGTGCCACTAGAGGGAACCTTAGACTATTTAAGGGTGTGAGAGACGTAGCAGGAGATCAGATCAGTAAGTTAGAAGTTTCAGTCAGAGCTCAGTCTGAGCTAGAGAGAGGAGAGACGGACGGAGATTTCCTGTCAGATGAGACAGAGGACGAAAGATTGCAAGCTGTTACCTCAGAACAGACTGACTGCTAGTACCCTATGCATGTGGAAAGTGACTCTCGGAGCGAGCATGAAATCAGTTTGACGGAAGGTCCTGATAGCCACTCTGGACAGAGTCTTTGAAGGAAAAGAAGGAAGGGGACTACAGTTATCAGAACATCGAGTTAACTGAGAAACGGTCAGTGAGCTGTGGAAGGAAGGAAGCTGACAACTACACCTACTGCTACCCGTGCTTATGTTAAGGGTGAGAGTAGGGCGACGGGCGAGTGGTAAGGAAGACGAGAGAGTGACATAGGTGACATAGCACCTCCACTCTGCTATCCGGACGCCGGGTCCGAAGCCTTGCTAGAACCTTCACGGCTAGTAGGAGAAAACCGGAATCCCTGCTGGACTTTAGGTCGCAGAGGGTAGCCCTATAGTGCTGATACGTAACCGGGGTCAGGGAGAACAGGAGTCTGGCAGGTACCGCCACATAGACTTAGTTCTTGCCAAAAGAAGGCTCCACCACAATGTCGGCCGGGCGTAGCTGCTATACACAGAGTTGAACTTCGCTTCAGGCAGGTTGGAAACTCACACATTAAAGAGAAAGGAGGCCTTAAACCTACTCGGTGATTACCTGGATGTGCATCCTCCACCCTGAGCAGCTTCCCGGGACATACCTGCAAATACCACCAGTAAAGGTATGGAAAGAGACTGACTTGTGTGTGTCGGACTTATTGCCTGCACCCTGCACCGCCATATATACTTTGAGGGATCCAGTCTCTCCTGTGGGAGACTTAACATCTTGCTGCCAAATAACAACCCCTCAGAAGATTAACCCTGCAGCGCTGGTCACCTTGATCAGAAACCACAGGTGGCGTCACGAACAATTATTATTTTCCCCTGTAAATATCCCCCTTTGTATGAGCGCCCAGGGCAACGGACCAAGCTGTGCTACTTGTGACATTCCCTGTAGACTTCAACGGGCTCGGTGCCGAGTACCCCATAACCCTGGTGTTGTGCGACTCATTCTTTGGCGTCACGAACAGGATACGAAGCTTACTGGATGTGAGTCCTGTGTGCCTAATTGGACTGTTTTTGTGAAAAAGACTGTGTTGCAGTTGTTTGATTTTTGGCGCCATTTTCCGCCATTTTGCCGCCATATTCGCGCCCTGAGGCGCTGGTGAAGAAGGAGGGCGTGCATTCGTGGGCGTGCCCCCCCTGTAGCGCGAAAGCCATGGGCGCCCTGTCTAAGTGCTATTACAATGTGAGAGCCTGCCCCACTGCAAGAGAGATCCGTTGTGACCTGGAGAAGCTGACCCTCTCCATTGAAGAAGAAGTGGATGCTGCCCTGCTGTATCTGGCCCGACACCGCGCTGAAGTGGAAGCGATGGAGCAGAGCTGGCGTGCCCTGAAACAGCGGCTGCTGAGGGACGCGATGCTCTCTCCCCTGGGAGCACACCCGTCACCTGCACCACCACTGCAAGCGGCTGATGAAAAACCGGAGGCCGGCTCCAAAAGTGCTGATCTTGACTCCGCCGGGGACGCGGCGGGAGGGAAGGAGGCTGAGGAGGCCCTGCCCGCACCGGAGTGCCAGCCAGGCCTGGAGGCCGCAGCGGAATGCAGTCCCCCGGTAGGGACGCCGGAGGAGACCCAGCCGTCAGAGATGGAGCAGCGACAGCAGCAGGTTAGTGCGTCCCCAACTGCGCCACTGCGCGCACCTGCATCGTGCCCTGCATCGTATACTGCATCCTACTCTGCATCGCAAAAGCCTTGTGCGTATCCAACTGAGCCACTGCGCGCACCTGCTTCCTGTCCAACAACCTATTCTGCAACGCAAACAGCCAGTGCGTCCTCAATTAAGCCACTGTGCAAATCTGCGTCATCATTGGAAGACCTGTACTTAGAAGAGGCACCTGTAAGGCCTCCAGCAAGTCGCAAAAGCAATCGCAAAAGTGAAACAAGGACTGTGGCTACCCAGACACAGGTAGCAGGACATGATCTATTTGTGATGCGTTCCAGAGCGCACCGCATACTTCCAGCCCCAGGTGTGGAAGAAGTCATTGCAATTTACAAAGAAGAACAGTAGGACCCAGACAGGGTTTACTGCATCTGTACAAAGTTAAAGAAGAATTTGCACTTTATTGAAATGTTGATAATATGTGATGATGTTTGCATAGTATGCATAATTTGAAGTAGAATACCCCAGTTGGGTAATGTGAAGTATTTACGTGAAGTATAATGTGAAATGGTTATGCAAGGACTGCGTGCTGAGGACTCTTGCAGCACAGAACTTTAGTTGTAAATAGTTAGCACTTCGGTGCCCCATCTTGGTTTTACGTGAAAGCCATATCTACCTCTGAAGAAAAACCCGTATGGTGTGGCCTTGAGTGAGGTCTGCAGCAAAGAAGTCCTGCAGCCCACCCAGGACCCACGTGGGAGGTTTTTGGTGCGGGTCCTCCACAAGAATCTTGTCTTGTATTTATTGATGTGAAAAGTATATTTGATATTTTTCTATTTCCACTTGTACACAATGTAACGTCAAAGTGTCCATACCTCCCGCAAGGGATGAGTTATGTTGTTGATGTTATTATAAAAAATTGTTTTTTCTATTTCAGCCCGGGAGTGCTGACGATAACCAAGCTGCGCTTGGTACACATGTTCCCAGGAGTATGCACAGAGAGGTAATTACAAAACCTGATATTCATTCACATCTCACACTTCCCAACAGTGCCACTAGAGGGAACCTTAGACTATTTAAGGGTGTGAGAGACGTAGCAGGAGATCAGATCAGTTAGTTAGAAGTTTCAGTCAGAGCTCAGTCTGAGCTAGAGAAAGGAGAGACGGACGGAGATTTCCTGTCAGATGAGACAGAGGACGAAAGATTTCAAGCTGTTACCTCAGAACAGACTGACTGCTAGTACCCTATGCATGTGGAAAGTGACTCTCGGAGTGAGCATGAAATCAGTTTGACGGAAGGTCCTGATAGCCACTCTGGACAGAGTCTTTGAAGGAAAAGAAGGAAGGGGACTACAGTTATCAGAACATCGAGTTAACTGAGAAACGGTCAGTGAGCTGTGGAAGGAAGGAAGCTGACAACTTGTAAGGTTCTGTGTACATGTTCCTGAAACTCAGTTTGTTCGTCAGCCATTTTACTTTCTGTCTTGCTGCAGCTATCTTGCCCTCAGTCAAAATGGAGTTTCCAGCTTGCATGTTCCCGCCCTGATTCTCTCCTTTTGCTTCTTAAGCAGCCACAGCTGAGCAATCAGTGCTTCAGAATCTAGCCTGCAGTGAACCTGTGACCTGACTCCTAAAGCCTTGGACCTTGTACTCCAGCTATTCCTACTGGGGAACTCTGAAGCACTTGTGGACTCTGAACCCTGCTCTTTGAAAGACCCACGTTTGCATGGACTTACGGTAACAGAGAAGAAGATCCTGAACCTGTTGTGGAGAGTGATTGCTGAGCTTAGATTACTCTGGCCTGCTGTGTCTCCTGCTTCTGTGTCTGCAAACTGTGTGACTATTTTTGCCAACTTGTATGAAGTAATACAAGACTTTCTATATCAAACCTGTGTCTCATGTATTTTCATCGCACCCAAGCACAAGACGCTATATGAACTGTACTACATACATTACAAGATTCTGAAGCCAAAACGTTAGTGTCTGCTGGGTCTGGAAAGGCTGTGTCTGCTGTAACTGTGGATATCGGATGTCCGGTTGTACTTTCTGTGATGACAGTGGTTGTGACTTCTCACAACCATTCCAGGTGAGCAATTCCCTTAAGTGTTTTTTTTTTCTGCAGTGTTACCACAGGTAAACACTATTGTTTTTTTTTTTTCTCTTTTCTCTTTTTGTCTGCTGTAACTGTGGATATCAGATGTCCGGGTGAACTTTCTGTGATGATAGTGGTTGTGACTTCTCACAACCATTCCAGGTGAGCAGTTCCCTTAATTTTTTTTCTCTCTGCAGTGTTACCACAGGTAAACACTATTGTTTTTTTTTTTTCTCCTCTCCTCTTCTTCCAGTACTCCTGTCTTAAAAGATCTGGAAAATGGAGGCCCGCATAAAGGAACTTTGCGGAGTGACTGATAATATCCTTGCAGATTTGCAGAATATAAAGACCCGTTTTTCAAGCCTACAGGACCTCACTAATCACAATTTGCAAGTGTTTGGACAGACTGCCCAGGATTTGCAAGCCAGGATTGAGGTTCTAGAAGAGCGAGTCCAGGCTCCTGCCGTAGCCCCGAGTTCTGGGATTCCCAAGTTGCCCCCTTTTCGTTTTGGCGGTGAACGTGAGAAATTCAGGGGATTTATTAATCAATGCAATCTTTTTTTTTTCTGCACATGCTTCACAATTTCCCACTGAACGATCTAAGGTGCTTACTATAATTATGTTGCTTACCAACAAGGCTTTGATGTGGGCAAACCCTCTGATTGAGACTGAGGATGATTGTTTGAATCACCTTGATGCTTTTATTTCAGCCATGGGGCAGGTGTTTGATGACCCCAATCGAGGTGCAACAGCTGAAGCAGCCATGTTAGCTTTGCGCCAAGGTAAGCACTCGGTAGCTGAATATGCCTTGGATTTCAGGAGATGGGCCCTTGATACCACCTGGGACAGTTCCGCCAAAAAAATCTATTTTTCGAAAGGGGTTATCTCCACTGATTAAGGATGAACTTGCTCGTGCCGACCCTCCCACTGCGTTAGGTGACTTTATTAACTACTGCATCCGTATTGATACTCGTCTGACTGAACGCAGGCAAGAGAGATGGTTCGAAAGCAATCGCACTAACCTTTTCCTACCTTCCTCTCCAGCTAAGGAACCTTTGAGTAGGATTACACGGGAACCTGAACCTGAACCCATGCAGGTAGACTCTTTACAACGACGGGTTAGTGATGCACGCAAGGAACATCGTTTTAAGGAGAATCTATGTTTCTATTGTGGTAAGTCAGGGCACTTCATTATAAACTGCCCCAGCCGTTCTCGTAAGACTACTGCAGCACTCATTCATTGTGAGTGTTGCGAGAGGGGATCTGTCAGGTCCGAGCCTCAGGCTCCAGAGAGATCTGCAGCAACAGATCTTGATTTCTCGGACTTAAACTCCGTTACCTCTGAGGACGTTGACTGTGTAAACGCTGCCATTTTTCAAGTTTCCTCAGCGGTGTCCCAGCTGAGTTGTAAGAAAAACAATTCTCATTGCTTTCTTTCCATCAAACTCTGGGTTGACTCAGCTTGGGTGTCTAGCTCTGCTATGATCGACTCAGGGGCAAGTGGAAATTTTATGGATGTCTCCTTTGCTCTGAAACAGGGGATACGTTCAGTGAAGAAGGCTACTCCAGTACAGATGGAAACTGTGGATGGCTCCCTGCTGACCTCTGGACCAGTGGATCAGGAAACAGAGCCTTTGAGGGTTCTTATGGGTAACGATCATCAAGAGAAACTGTCCTTTATGCTTATCTCTTCTCCCCACTTTCCCATTATTCTAGGGCTACCATGGCTGCAGGCTCAGAATCCTACCATTAACTGGGAGACCAAGGAATTACACTTTCCAGAGAAACAGATGAGTCCAAAAGTTTCAGCTTGCTCTGTTCCTAAAGGAACCATGTCAGTCCCTGAACTACCAGCTGTATACCAGGACTATGTGGATTTATGTGACAAGAAGAACGCTGACCAGCTTCCTCCTCACCGTCCATATGATTGTCCAATTGAATTATTGCCTGGAGCAGAGATACCTTTTGGTAAGATCTACCCCTGGCGGGGCCCGAGCTAAAGGCTTTAAAGGATTACATAGACGAAAATCTAGCCAAGGGCTTCATACGCCCCTCTTCATCTCCTGCAGGTGCACCCATCTTCTTTGTAAAGAAGAAAGATGGATCTCTGAGACCATGCGTAGACTATAGGGAACTCAATAAGGTTACTATTAGAAACCGTTATCCATTGCCTTTAATCCCTGAGTTATTGGAGAGAGTGCGACATGCCAAAATTTTCTCTAAACTAGATCTTCGTGGGGCCTATAACTTAGTCCGTATTAGACCTGGGGATGAATGGAAGACTGCATTCAGGTCATGCTATGGACACTTTGAATATCTAGTTATGCCTTTTGGTCTGAGTACCGCCCCAGCCACTTTCCAACACTTGGTGAATGACATCTTCAGGGATCTCCTAGATACATTCGTGGTAATTTATTTGGATGATATTCTAATTTTTTCTAACTCCACAGAGGAACATCATGGACATGTGAGAATGGTCTTGGAACGTCTAAGACAAAATCATCTTTACATCAAACTTGAAAAGTGTGAATTCCATAGGACCGAAATTCAATTTCTGGGGTATGTACTGTCTACACAAGGAATTAGTATGGATGGAAGCAAAACCCAAGCCATCAAGGATTGGCCAAGTCCTAGAAATGTGAAGGAGGTACAGCGCTTCATCGGGTTTGCCAACTTCTATAGACGTTTCATTAGAAATTTCTCTGAGGTAGTGTCACCTATCACCCAACTTACCCGGAAAGAGTCTAGGTTCTCCTGGACTCCCCAAGCCCAGGAAGCATTTTCCCGTCTAAAAGATAAATTTACCACTGCACCTATCCTAGTACATCCCAACCCCGAGCTTGCCTTCATAATAGAGGTGGATGCTTCAGACTGTGCCGTTGGAGCTATACTCTCTCAGAGAACAGGTGAGAAAATGTCTTGCATCCCTGTGCCTTCTTTTCCCAGCAGTTGTCTTCGGCTGAGAGGAACTACGATGTGGGCAATAGAGAGTTGTTGGCCATTATTGCCGCCTTCAAAGAATGGAGACACCTTCTTCAGGGAGCTGCACAGCAAATAGTCGTCCTGACAGATCATCGTAACCTTGAGTTTATCAGGTCGGCTAAGTGCCTGACTCCTCGCCAGGCTCGCTGGAATCTTTTCTTAAACCAATTTAATTTTATCATTTCTTATAGACCAGGATCGCGCAATGGAAAGGCTGATGCACTCTCTAGGATTTACTCAGCAGAGACACGTCCAATTACTCCTCCTAAGACTATTCTTCCTGACTCTAGATTCCTAGGAGTAATTCATAATCAAGACCTACTTAAGGACATCAAGGAAGCATACCATGCGGATTCCTTTTTGGCACAACCCCAAGGGACGTAAGTCTTCTCTTTAAGAATGGTGTGTGGATTCAGGGACAACGCCTGTATATTCCTGAAACAGTCAGATTGAGAGTATTGCAACTCATTCACGATTCCAAGATAGCTGGGCATAGAGGAATTCTAAAGACACAGGAATTTCTCTCTCGTTTCTTTTGGTGGCCCACTTGCAGGAAGGATGTTTTAAACTATGTCACTTCATGTGAAGTCTGTGCAAGATGCAAAACACCTCGCTCCTCACCAACTGGTCTGTTACAGCCTCTTCCCACCCCGTCCCGCCCGTGGGGATCCATTTCTATGGACTTCATTGTGGAGTTACCAACCTCTCAAGGGAAGAACACCATTCTAGTGGTGGTTGACCGTCTAACAAAGGCAGCTCATTTTATCCCTTGTGTCGGCTTACCCACTGCAAAACAGACATCAGATTTGATGATTAAAGATGTGTTTCGCTTACATGGAGTACCGGATGAGGTTATTTCGGATCGAGGGGTGCAATTCACTTCTAGGTTTTGGCAAAATTTCTGTGCAGCATTGGACATTAAAGTAAACCTTTCTTCTGCTTTTCATCCCCAGACTAATGGACAGACCGAACGAACCAATCAAACCCTGGAGCAGTGTCTCCGCTGCTTTATCTGCCACCTACAGGATGATTGGGTGGATCTACTTCCATTAGCTGAGTTCTCGTATAACAACTCTCAGAGTGCCTCCACTAAGCAGTCTCCTTTTTACTCTAATCTAGGTTATCATCCTAACATTCTACCACGATTTCCCATAGAAACGCCTTTACCAGCAGTGGCTGAAAGAATCACGTCTTTACAGAAGAATATGGATCTTCTAAAGGAGAATCTGGAATCGGCTCAGGAAAGGTACAAGAAAGCAGCAGATAAATTTCGTAAACCTGCACCAGCTTTCAAGGTAGGAGACTTGGTCTGGCTGTCAACCAGAAATCTTAAGTTAAGGATTCCATCGTCTAAGTTGGGACATAAGTACATTGGACCCTATAAAATCAGTAAAATTATAAGTGCCGTTGCTTGTCGTCTTCAACTGCCCAGAACTATGAGAATTCACCCTGTCTTTCATGTATCCCTACTAAAGGCTGCGACACCCAATACGTTTCCTGGACGTTCTTCTCCTTGCCCTGACCCAGTGCTAGTCGGTGGTCAGGAAGAATTTGTGGTGGAAAGGATTTTAGATTCCAGGTTGTATAGAAATCAGTTACAATATCTGATTAAATGGCAGGGCTACCCAGTGGAGGACAACTCATGGGAACCAGTCAATAACGTTAATGCTCCTCGCTTGCTCCGTCAGTTTCATCAGAGGTACCCACACAAGCCTGGCCTGAGGTCATCCGGAGGTTGTCCCTAAGGAGGGAGTAATGTAAGGTTCTGTGTACATGTTCCTGAAACTCAGTTTGTTCGTCAGCCATTTTACTTTCTGTCTTGCTGCAGCTATCTTGCCCTCAGTCAAAATGGAGTTTCCAGCTTGCATGTTCCCGCCCTGATTCTCTCCTTTTGCTTCTTAATCAGCCACAGCTGAGCAATCAGTGCTTCAGAATCTAGCCTGCAGTGAACCTGTGACCTGACTCCTAAAGCCTTGGACCTTGTACTCCAGCTATTCCTACTGGGGAACTCTAAGCACTTGTGGACTCTGAACCCTGCTCTTTGAAAGACCCACGTTTGCATGGACTTACGGTAACAGAGAAGAAGATCCTGAACCTGTTGTGGAGAGTGATTGCTGAGCTTAGATTACTCTGGCCTGCTGTGTCTCCTGCTTCTGTGTCTGCAAACTGTGTGACTATTTTTGCCAACTTGTATGAAGTAATACAAGACTTTCTATATCAAACCTGTGTCTCATGTATTTTCATCGCACCCAAGCACAAGACGCTATATGAACTGTACTACATACATTACACAACTACACCTACTGCTACCCGTGCTTATGTTAAGGGTGAGAGTAGGGCGACGGGCGAGTGGTAAGGAAGACGAGAGAGTGACATAGGTGACATAGCACCTCCACTCTGCTATCCGGACGCCGAGTCCGAAGCCTTGCTAGAACCTGCACGGCTAGTAGGAGAAAACCGGAATCCCTGCTGGACTTTAGGTCGCAGAGGGTAGCCCTATAGTGCTGATACGTAACCGGGGTCAGGGAGAACAGGAGTCTGGCAGGTACCGCCACATAGACTTAGTTCTTGCCAAAAGAAGGCTCCACCACAATGTCGGCCGGGCGTAGCTGCTATACACAGAGTTGAACTTCGCTTCAGGCAGGTTGGAAACTCACACATTAAAGAGAAAGGAGGCCTTAAACCTACTCGGTGATTACCTGGATGTGAATCCTCCACCCTGAGCAGCTTCCCGGGACATACCTGCAAATACCACCAGTAAAGGTATGGAAAGAGACTGACTTGTGTGTGTCGGACTTATTGCCTGCACCCTGCACCGCCATATATACTTTGAGGGATCCAGTCTCTCCTGTGGGAGACTTAACATCTTGCTGCCAAATAACAACCCCTCAGAAGATTAACCCTGCAGCGCTGGTCACCTTGATCAGAAACCACAGGTGACGTCACGAACAATTATTATTTTCCCCTGTAAATATCCCCCTTTGTATGAGCGCCCAGGGCAACGGACCAAGCTGTGCTACTTGTGACATTCCCTATAGACTTCAACGGGCTCGGTGCCGAGTACCCCATAACCCTGGTGTTGTGCGACTCAGTAACACCCACTTGTCAATGTATTTATAATTTTCAAGGAGGAATAACAGAGGAATGGCATTAGGCAGCAGTTGCATTGTGTAGGTTGCCAGTAATGGGGGCAATGCACTTCCCAGCCCACTGAGTGTTCTCTTAAAACAAATAATTGCCCTTTTGTGACCCCTAATGCCCACTTAAAAAGTAATGACGCACCCTCCAAAATTAATAATGTCTCTTTACGCCCAACCTGCCGAAAAAATAAAAGTTATACGTATTTTATCCAAGTGACCAACTTTTTCCACCCCAGATTTTTGGGGCATGTGCACTGCACCTAATGCCATTGCTATGCTGGTAACTACTTAAAAATTGACAGCTGCATTTCAAATCTCACCCAGACCTCCATTATTCCAGTCGCTCCTCCTTCTCCCATTCCCCAGCAATGTGATTCATGCCACGTTGGTACTACCGTGATGTCCAGCCTGTTTCTGGGTTTTCTTGGAGACCATGATTAGGACTACATACCTCAATACAGCAGTAGAATGTATAAAACAAAGGCCCTCTTTGGACACTGAAAAATAAAAAAAAGTAAAAAAAATAAAATAAAAAATTAAAGAGTTTACAGCAATATTACAAAATTGGAACCACCCCCATTTTCCCTACTGAAAAGTAATAAAATGTAAAAAATGAAAAATATACAGGTTTGGTATTTTTACATCCGGAAAAGACTGATCCATCAAAATATAAAATTGTTTAATCCAAATGGTAAAAGTTATAAAGAAAAAAGAAATTAAATCACCCAAATTTTTATTGTTAGACCAGGGTCACACTTGCGAGTGCAATGAGAGAAACTCGCACGAGTCTCTTGAATCAATACCCGGCACTGCCGCCGGTACTCGGGACCGGAGTGTGTGGCTGTATGTATTTCTGTGCAGCTGAACGCTCCGGTCCGAGTGCCGGTGGCAGTGCCGGGTATTGAAGCGAGAGACTCGTGCGAGTTTCTCTCATTGCACTCGCAAGTGTGACCTCGGCCTTACTTTCTCGCTCACAAAAAATGCAATAAAAAGTATTCAAAATGCAATATTTACCCCAAGATGGTATCTTGGAAAAAAGGCATCTCAAAATATATATTTTTTTTTTTTACTAAGTTTTGTACTGCAGGTTTCCATCCAGCTATTTCTGTCTCTCTATTAACCACAATGATCAGTGACAAAAACGAGAATGAAAAAGATGAATGGTTCCATCTGTGACTACTCATGAAAGGAGGGGGGCTCTGTGACAACAACTGTAAGGCATGAGAAGGAACATCAGGGAACGTCGGAGGAGGGAAAGAAATGCATTATATAGGATAACTCACGCTCATATTTACATATACCCCATCCAATTATATAGGACACCCCAAAACCTACCACATTTTCATTGTGTCTTCCGCACTCCCAAAAATTTATTCAGACCACAGAGCAGACCCCTAAATATAGCACCTTTATATAGACCCCAAACCCCAGTATATCCAGACCCCCTTGTATATGAGCTGCACATTAAACCTCCATCTAACCTAGTTCAGACCCTCTATATACAGACACCAGATCCCCCATATACAAACTCATCTATCTAGACCAGGTTCTGCATAACATATAGTCCGCAGGCAGGAGAGGGGCACTGTGAGGTTACATTATGGAGAGAGGCAGTGTGGGGTTACATTATGGAGAGGGTCTGTGTGGGTTACAATATGGAGAGGGGCAGTGTGGGGTTACATTATGGAGAGGCGCAGTGTGAGATTACATTATGAAGAGGAACAGTGTGGGGTTACATTATGGAGAGAGGCAGCGTGTTGGAGTATTTTGGAGAGGGGCAATGTGAGTGTGAGGGGACATTTTGGAGAAGGGCAGTGTGTGTGAGAGGGGGGATATTATGGAGAGAAGCAATGTGGTGGGTATATTATGGAGAGGAACAGTGTGGGGGAATATTATGGAGAGGTAAAGTGTGGGGGATATTACTATGGAGATGGGCAGTTTGAAGGGAAGGATATTTTCTGCAGGAAGCACAGTGACAGGAAATTATTTACTCAGGAGAACAGCATGGGAGACATTTTTATTTATGGGAAACTTATTTTTAAGGGCGCCATGTTGGGTTGTGCTGCTTAAGATGGAGAATAGAGAAGTCAGGAGAGATAAGCTCTTTGCGTGAAATATCATCTCGGACTCTGTACTACATGAAGACAAAAGAGATGGGAATGACTTCAATCAGGGAATATGCCATCTATAAGGTACCTGAATGGAAATGTTTATTTATGATACTGCCTATATCTCATCTGAACTGTGGTCCCTGTTGTGAGTGCTCTGGATTCTGAGTTGGGGCTCCCTCTGGTGGCTGTTGATATTAATGAAGTTACCTTGATGGACAGAGGCCCTTCAGCTGAGGATCCAGCTGCGGATGATTGGCAATCTGGGAGAAATGACTGGGGAGATTTAAGGGAGTAACTTTCCCATGATCCTCGCCGGTGATTAGTTGTCTCTTCCTGGTCCTGTTTGGAAGTCAGCTTACTGCGGTCTCCTGCATCTTTCAGATAAGCCATTTTTTGCTTGTTTCTGTGGTTTTGTTTTCTATTGTTTTTCTGCCTTCTGAGTGAGGTCAGCCGGGTCCCCCTTCTGGGGCCTGTGCTGGTCTCTGTTTTTCTGTTATCTTGGTTCTTTTGTTCAGTCCCTGTTCCTGTTATTTCAGTGGCTGCTGGGTAGCTACCTGTTCACACCAGAGTTCTGATATAGCGGGGAGAGATCGTGTGGTCTCAGTATTTTTTGGAATCAGAAGTGTTGGAATTTTTCCTAGGGTTTTGCTGGATTGCAGAAAGTATTCTTTTCTGTCCTGTCCTATCCAGACAGTTTTGGTCCCCAGCGTTTGCTTACTCTATTTTCTGCCTGCGTTTGTATTTAATTTTGTCTCACCGCCAATATATGTGTGGGGGCTACTTATTCCTTATGGGGCGCTACTCTGGGGCAGTTAGCTTTCCCCTTTCTATCTTTAGGCTTAGCTAACTCTCCGGCTGTGTCGAGGCGTCTAGGTCATCATAGGTACGTCCCACGGCTGCTTCTAGTTGTGCGGTTAGTTTAGGGGTCTGCAATCTATCAGTTACCAACCTCTCTGGGTGACTGGCTACCTTGGCTATTTTTATTGTCCTACTCAGCTACCATATCATAACAGAATCACCAGGCTAACCGTAATCCTAGGGTACTCATAAGAAGGAAAGAATAGTTAAAAAAAAAAACGGGTTGTCAGAATTTTTTATATATTTTTTTCTCTTTTTCTCTGGAGGCCGTAGGAGGACTTTTTCTTCAATGGAAATTAAGCATTTGTCGGATCGTGTTGAGCAGCTTGCTGCTGAAGTTCGGAGTATTTCTACCTATCTCACTCGGTTGTCTGCTGTAGAACCTAAGGTCCCTATTCCTGATTTATTTTTTGGGGATCGGTCTAAATTCTTGAACTTTAAGATTAATTGTAGATTGTTTTTTGCCTTGAAACCTAATTCCTCAGGGAACTTGGTGCAGCAGGTTAAAATTGTCATCTCCCTGTTGCGCGGCGACCCTCAGGATTGGAGGTTTTCACTGACACCTGGGGATCCTGTTTTGGCTAATGTTGATGCGTTTTTTCAGGCTCTGGGCTTATTGTATGATGAACCTAATGTGATTGATCAAGCTGAAAAAAACTTATTGGCATTGAACCAGAGTCAGGAAACAGCAGAGTTATATTGCCAGAAATTCCAAAAATGGGCAGTCCTTACTAAATGGAACGATGATGCACTCGCGGCTCTTTTTCGGAAAGGGCTGGCAGAGACCGTAAAAGATGTTATGGTGGGATTTCCTGTCCCCTCGGGCTCAACGATTCTATGTCATTGGCTATTCAAATTGACCGACGCTTGCGTGAGCGTAAAACTATGTGAGAGGTGGTGTTGCCTTTCGAACGGGCCCCTGAGCCCATGCAATGTGATGGGGTTGTTTCTGGGGCTCAGCGTCGAGAATTTCGGAAGCTTAATAAGTTAATAAGTTGTGTTTTATTGTGGAGACGCTTCTCATACTATTTCCGTCTGCCCTATGCGGGGAAAATGTTTTTCGCGCTCATTTGTTTTGGGCAATGTACAGTCTAAATTTCTCTTGACTGTTACCTTGATCTGCTCCTTGTCCACATTTTCTGCTCAGGCTTTTGTGGATTCAGGAGCAGCCCTGAACCTGATGGATTTTTACTTTGCCAAACGTTGTGGTTTTCCCATGGTACCCCTGTTGACACCTATTCCTTTGCTGGGCATTGATTCAACCCCTTTGGCGGAGAATAAACCCCAGTTTTGGACCCAGGTGATAATGTGGGTAGCCTCGGACCACCAAGAGAATTGTAAATTTTTAGTGTTGCATAATTTGCATGACATTATTGTGCTGGGTTTTCCTTGGTTGCAGACCCATAATCCTGTTTGGGATTAGAAGTCTGTGTCTGTGGCCAGTTGGGGTTGTCAAAACGTTCATGGTGACACTCCTGTGTTTTTTACCTCTCCCCAGCCTCATGAGATCCCCGGCTATTTGGCTGATTATTCTGATTTGTTTAGTGAAAGTAAGTCTGCGTCCTTGCCTCCTCATAGGAGTTATGATTGCGCGGTTGAGTTGGTGCCCGGTTGTAAATTTCCCAAGGGTCGGCTCTTCAATTTGTCTGTACCTGAGCATAATGCTATGCGATCTTATATCAAAGAGTCATTGGAGAAGGGTCATATTAGACCGTCCTCTTCTGGGTGCCGGCTTTTTCTTTGTGGCCAAAAAGGATGGTTCATTGAGACCATGTATTGACTATCGTCTCCTTAATAAGATCACTGCTGAATATCAATATCCGTTATCCCTGATTTCCGATTTATTTTCCCGAGTGAAAGGTGCTAGTTGGTTTACCAAGCTTGACCTTATGGGGGCGTATAATCTTGTTTGCATTAAGCATGGGGATGAATGGAAGACGGCGTTTAATACCCCTGAGAGGCATTTTGAGTACCTAGTGATGCCTTTTGGACTCACTAATGCCCCTACCGTCTTCCAATCTTTCATGAACGATATTTTCCGGGATTTTGTGGATAAGTTTCTGATCGTCTATTTGGACGATATTTAGATTTTTTTCTAATGACTGGGATTCTCATGTGGAGCATGTTCTGATGGTGTTCCATATTTTGAGAGAAAATGCTTTGTATGTCAAGGGATCAAAATATCTCTTTGGCGTACAGAAGATTTCGTTTTTGGGATTCATTCTATCTCCGTCCGCTATTGAAATGGACTCAGTCAAGGTTCAGGCCATTTCTGATTGGGTTCAACCCACTTCATTGAAGGCTCTTCAGAGATTTTTGGGTTTTGCTAATTTTTACCGTAAATTTATAAGTAATTTCTCTGGTATTGTGAAAACACTGACTGATTTGACCAAAAAGGGTTCTGATGTGGTAAATTGGTCTCCAGATGCAGTTTCGGCTTTTCAGGAGCTTAAGCGGAGATTCACTTCTGCTCCGGTTCTGCGGCAGCCTGATGTTTCTCTCCCATTTCAGGTGGAAATAGATGCTTCTGAGATTGGGGCAGGAGCCGTTTTGCCTCAAAGGGATCCTGTAACCTCTAAGATTAACCCTTGTGCCTTCTTCTCCCGAAAGTTTTTCCCAGCTGAACGTAATTATGATGTGGGGAATCGGGAATTATTGGCTATGAAGTGGGCGTTCGAAGAGTGGAGACATTGGTTAGAGGGAGTCAAACATCAAGTTGTGGTCTCACTGACAACAAAAGCTTAATCTATCTCGACTCAGCCAAGCGATTGAATCCTAGACAGGCCAGGTGGGCCTTGTTTTTCACATGTTTTAACTTTGTGGTCTCCTTTCTCCCGGGTACTAAGAATGTTAAGGCAGATGCCCTCTCTAGGAGTTTCCTTGCAGATTCTCTTGATGTGACTGAGCCTACGGCCATTCTGAAGGAGGGTGTGGTTCTTTCTGCTATCTCACCCGATTTGAGACTGGCCCTGGAGCAATTTCAGGGGGAAAGCCTGAACGTTGCCCTGCGGGGAAATTATATGTCCCAGATCAATGGAGGAAGAAAGTTATGTCTGAAGTTCATTGCTCTGCGTTGACTGGTCATCCCGGTATTTTTGGTACTAGAGATTTGGTGAGTCGGTCCTTTTGGTGGCCTACTTTATCCCGTGATGTCAGGAATTTTGTGTAGTCCTGTGGGACTTGTTCTCGGTCCAAACCCTGCTCTCGCTCTAGTGGATTGTTAATGCCACTGCCTGTGCCCAGGAAGCCATGGACCCATATCTCTATGGATTTTATTTCTGACCTCCCTGTGTCTCAGAGAATGACAGTTATCTGGGTGATCTGTGATAGATTTTCCAAGATGATACATCTTGTGCCACTGCCGAAGTTGCCATCCTCTTCCAAGTTGGTGCCCTTGTTATTTCAGCAGGTGGTTCGGTTGCACGGCATTCCGGAGAACATTGTGTCTGACAGAGGAGTCCAGTTTGTTTTCAGATTTTGGAGGACATTTTGTTCTAAACTTGGTGTTCAATTATCTTTCTCCTCTGCATTTCATCCTCAGACCAATGGACAAACCGAGAGAACAAACCAGACCTTGGAGACTTATTTGAGATGTTTTGTGTCTGCTGATCAAGATGACTGGGTCTCTTTTTTGCCTTTGGCTGAGTTTGCTCTTAATAATAGGGCTAGCTCTGCCACCTTGATGTCAGGTAGTGGAGAGGTTGTCTATCTCTCAAGAGAAGGCCCAGCGGTTTGCTAACCGGCATAGGACTGATGGTCCTCGGTTTAAAGTGGGGGACTTGGTTTGGTTGTCCTCAAGAAATATCCCTATGAGGGTTGCATCTCCAAAGTTTAAGCCTAGGTTCATTGGACCTTATAAGATCATGGAGATTCTTAATCCGGTTTCCTTCCATTTGCTTCTTCCAGGGACATTTAAGATCCATAACGTGTTCCACAAGTCCTTATTGAAGAGGTTTGTCGAGCCAGTGGTTCCTATGGCTGCGCCTCCTGATCCTGTTTTGGTTGAGGGCAATGTAGTCGAGGAAATATTGGATTCTCGTTTTTCTAGACGGAAACTCCAGTATTTGGTTAAGTGGAGAGGTTATGGTCAGGAGGACAATTCTTGGGTGTTTGCTTCGGACATCCATGCTAGGAGACTGATCCGTGCCTATCACCGAGCTCATCCTGATCGGCCTGGTTGCACAAGTGAGGGTTCGGTGACCCCTCCTCAAGGGGGGATACTGTTGTGAATGTGCTAGAGATGGTTTCTGAGCAGAGGCTCCCTCTGGTGGTTACAGACAGTACTGAACCTTTCAGCGAGGAATGGCAATCTGGGATCACTGACTGGACTGATATAAGGGAGGTTCCCTCCCATGATGGTCGCCGGTGATCAATTGTTCTTGTCTCAATTGTGGTTCCTGGGATGCATTAAAAGAGGCATAGATGCTCATGAGGAGAACATAATTTTACCTCTATACAAGTCACTGGTGTGACCACACTTAGAATACTGTGTGCAGTTCTGGTCTCCGGTGTATAAGAAAGACATAGCTGAACTGGAGCGGGTGCAGAGAAGAGCGACCAAGGTTATTAGAGAACTGGGGGGTCTGCAATACCAAGACAGGTTATTACACTTGGGGTTATTTAGTTTGGAAATACGAAGGCTTAGGGGTGATCTTATTACAATGTATAAATATATGAGGGGACAGTACAAAGACCTTTCTAATGATCTTTTTACTCTTAGACCTGTGACGGGGACAAGGGGGCATCCTCTACGTCTGGAGGAAAGAAGGTTTAGCCATAATCACAGACGCAGATTCTTTACTGTAAGAGCAGTGAGACTATGGAACTCTCTGCCGTCTAATGTTGTAATGAGTGATTCCTTACTAAAATTTAAGAAGGGACTGGATGCCTTTCTTGAAAAGTATAATATTACAGGCTATATTCACTAGTTTCCTAGATACAGCGTTGATCCAGGGAGCTAGTCTGATTGCCGTATGTGGAGTCATAGAATCATAGAATCATAGAATGGTAGAGTTGGAAGGGACCTCCTGGGTCATCTGGTCCAACCCCCTGCTCAAAGCAGGATTCTCTAAATCATCCCAGACAGATGTCTATCCAGCCTCTGTTTGAAGACTTCCATTGAAGGAGAACTCACCACCTCTTGTGGCAGCCTGTTCCACTCATTGATCACCCTAACTGTCAAAAAGTTTTTTCTAATATCTAATCTGTGTCTCCTCCCAATTGTTCTTGTCTCAATTGTGTCGGGAAGGAATTTTTTTCCCCAATATGAAGCTTACTTTGCCACTTGGTTTTTTTTTGCCTTCCTCTGGATCAACATGTTAGGGCAGGTTAGGATAGGATATGGGTTGAACTAGATGGACTTAAAGTCTTCCTTCAACCTTAATAACTATGTAACTATGTAATTTGGAAGTTGCTGCTTTCAGAGCAAATAAGATATTTTCTGCTTTTCTTTTTGTGCTTGCTTTTTTCATAGTTTTCTGCACTTTTGTGGAGGTCAGCCGGATCCCGTCCTGGGGCCTGTGCTCCTCTCAATTTATCTGTAGCCACTGTTATTTGTTCATTTGCTTTTTCCTGTTTTTTCAGTGGCTGCGGCTTTGTTTTGTTACACCAGAGATCTGATTTAGGTGGTAGAGATCGTGTGATCTCAGGTTTTTTCGCAATCAGAAGTGCTGGTATTTTTTAGGGTTTTTGTTGGATTGCAGTCAGAATTCTTTCCTGTACTTTTCTGTCTAGACAGATTGGGCCCCAACGTTTGCTCATTCTATTTTATGTCTGTGTTCGTGCTATCTTCTTGTCTAACCACCATTATATGTTTGGGGGCTTCCTATTTTCTTTGGGAATCTGCTCCAGGGCAGATAGCTTTCATCTTTCTGCCTTTAGGTGTAGTTATCTCTCAGGCTGTGACGAGGCGTCTAGGATCAACGTAGGAACGCTCCACGGCTACCTCTAGTTGTGTAGTTAGTTCAGGTTACTGCAATCCAATAGGTTCCAGCCTCTCTGGTGTATTACTGTTTTTGCTTTTTCTCCTCAGCTACCTAAACATAACAGGTTTTGTTTTCTATTGTTTTTCTGCCTTCTGAGTGAGGTCAGCCGGGTCCCCCTGCTGGGGTCTGCGCTGGTCTCTGTTTTTCTGTTATCTTGGTTCTTTTGTTCAGTCCCTGTTACTTCAGTGGCTGCTGCGTAGCTACCTGTTCACACCAGAGTTCTAAAATAGTGGGGAGAGATCTCTTGGTATTTTTTGGAATCAGAAGTGTTGGAATTTTTCCTAGGGTTTTGCTGGATTGCAGAAAGTATTCTTTTCTGTCCTCTCCTATCCAGACAGTTTTGGGCCCCAGTGTTTGCTTTCTCTATTTTCTGCCTGCGTTTGTATTTCATCTTGTTTCCCCGCCAATATATGTGTGGGGGCTACCTATTCCTTTGGGGCGCTACTCCGGGGCAGTTAGCTTTCCCCTTTCTATCTTTAGGCTTAGCTAACTCTCCGGCTGTGTCGAGGCGTCTAGGTCATCGTAGGTACGTCCCACGGCTGCTTCTAGTTGTGCGGTTAGTTTAGGGGTCTGCAATCCATTAGTTACCAACCTCTCTGGGTGACTGGCTGCCTTGGCTATTTTTGTTACTGTCCTCCTCGGCTACCATATCATAACAGGTCCCTATATGGTTGGTAGTCTGATAATGGCTAGCAAAAGTAACTCCTAGTATCTCCTTACCATTGTTAAGGACATACTGGGAGTTATAGATTTATAAAATACAATTGTATATGAGGCTGATCTGACATTGCAATTAATCACTGTACTAAGCTTGGTGGTATATTCAAGTACTGATGGTGGTTCTGGTCATATATTCATATACTGATGGTGGTTTTGACACTGCATTTATGTACTGAGGGTGGTTTTGGCACTGCATTCATGTACTGTTGGCGTTTCTAGCTCTGCATTCATGTACTGCTGGTGGTTTTGGTGCTGCATATAATGACAGTGTTTCTGGTACTGCATTCATGTATTGACAGTGGTTCTGGCACTGCATTCATGTACTGAGGGTGGTTCTGGCACTGCATTCATGTACTGTTGGCGGTTCTAGCTTTGCATTCATGTACTGACAGTGATTCTGGAGCTGCATTCATAAATTGAAATTGCTACTGGTACTGCATTCATGTATTGATGGTGGTTCTGATGCTGCCTTCATGTACTGATGGTTGTTCTGGTACTGCCTTCATGTTCTGATCTTGTATACACATGTAGCAATCAAAAAGTGTTTCATAACTATGCTAAAGCTTAAAAATTGTCAAAACTTAGAATTTTGAAATTATGAGGAGAATTTATGTAAGTTAGTAAGTACCTTTTTACATTTTTTTGCAACCATTGGCATTGGTTCAGAATAACAATGTGGCACTTGAACCAAAAAATGTTGTGAACCCCTAATCTAGACCCTAAACCAGATCAATCTATATGCAGACCCCAAGCAAGACTCCAGACATTTTATATACAGACCCTAGACCAGACCCCACTATATACAGACCCCACTTCAGACCCATGTGGATAAAGACTCCATACCAGGCTTCTTTTATATACAACCCCTGGCAAAAATTATGGAATCACCGACCTTGGAGGATGTTCATTCAGTTGTTTTATTTTGTTGAAAAAAAACAGATCACAGACATGGCACAAAACTGAAGTCATTTTAAATAGTAACTTTCTGGCTTTAAGAAACACTAAAATAAATCAAGAACAAATAATATGGTAGTCAGTAATGGTTATTTTTATAACCAAGCATAGGGCAAAAATTATGGAATCACTCAATTCTGAGGGAAAAAATTATGGAATCACCCTGTAAATTCTCATTCCCAAAACTTAAGGGTATGCCACACTAAACGAGATCGCAAGCGAGATCGCTAACGAGATCACTACTGCGTCACCATTATGACGCAGTAGCGATCTCGTTAGCGGGTTAGCTGTGTGATTCCAAACACAACTCATCAGCGATCTGTGATTCCAAACACATCTCATCAGCGATCTGTATAACGACCTCTGCGGTCGTTGGGAAAACCTAGTCCCACCTGCGATGCTGATGAAGTCGTTCATAAAGGGTGTCACACTCAGCGATTCAGGCTCACCAGCGGGACACCAACGACCAAAAAACGGCTCAGAACGTTTACAAACGATCAGCGACATCTCAGCAGGGACCACATCGCTGCAACATGTCACACACAGTTAAGTCGCTAACAAGATCGCTACTGCATCATAAATGGTGATGCAATTGCGATCTCGTTAGCGATCTCATTTGCGATCTCGCTTAGTGTGGCATACCCTTAACACTTGTATCAAATTAGATCTGCTCGTTAATCTGCATCTAAAAAGGAGTGATCAGACCTTGGAGAGCTGTTGCACCAAGTTGACTGACATGAATCATGGCTCCAACACGAGAGATGTCAATTGAAACAAAGGAGAGGATTATCAAACTCTTAAAAGAGGGTAAATCATCATGCAATGTTGCAAAAGATGTTGATTGTTCACAGACAGCTGTGTCTAAAATCTGGACCAAATACAAACAACATAGGAAGGTTGTTAAAGGCAAACATACTGGTAGACCAAGGAAGACATCAAAGCGTCAAGACCAGAAACTTAAAGCAATATGTCTCCAAAACAGGAAATGCACAACAAAGCAAATGAGGAACGAATGGGTGGAAACTGGAGTCAACATCTGTGACCGAACTGTAAGAAACTGCCTAAAGGAAATGGGATTTACATACAGAAAAGCTAAACAAAAGCCATCATTAACACCTAAACAGAAAAAAACAAGGTTACAATGGGCTAAGGAAAAGCAATCGTGGACTGTGGATGACTGGATGAAAGTCACATTCAGTGATGAATTGCGAATCTGCATTGGACAAGGTGATGATGCTGGAACTTTTGTTTGGTGCCGTTCCAATGAGATTTATAAAGATGACTGCCTGAAGAGAACATGCAAATTTCCACAGTCATTGATGGCATGGGGCTGCATTTCAGGTAAAGGCACTGGGGAGATGGCTGTCATTACATCTTCAATAAATGCACAAGTTAATGTTGATATCTTGGACACTTTTCTTATCCCATCAATTGAAAGGATGTTTGGGGATGATGAAATCATTTTGAAGATGATAATGCATCCTGCCATAGAGCAAAAACTGTGAAAACATTCCTTGAAAAAAGACACATAAGGTCAATGTCATGGCCTGCAAATAGTCCGGATCTCAATCCAATTGAAAATCTTTGATGGAAGTTGAAGAAAATGGTCCATGACAAGGCTCCAACCTGCAAAGCTGATCTGGCAACAGCAATCAGAGAAAGTTGGAGCCAGATTGATGAAGAGTAATGTTTGACACTCATTAAGTCCATGCCTCAGAGACTGCAAACTGCTGTAAAAGCCAGAGGTGGTGCAACAAAATACTAGTGATGGGTTGGAGTGTTTTTTTGTTTGTTTGTTTTTCATGATTCCATAATTTTTTCCTCAGAATTTAGAGATTCCATAATTTTTCCCCTATGCTTGGTTAAAAAAATAACCATTACTGACTACCACATTATTTGTTCTTGATTTCTTTTAGTGTTTCTTAAAGCCAGAAAGTTGCCATTTGAAATGACTTTAGTATTGTGCCATGTCTGTGATCTGTTTTTTTTCAGCAAAATAAAACAACTGAATGAACATCCTCCAAGGCCGGTGATTCCATAATTTTTGCCAGGGG
This sequence comes from Oophaga sylvatica, assembly GCA_033576555.1. Classification (NCBI taxonomy): domain Eukaryota; kingdom Metazoa; phylum Chordata; class Amphibia; order Anura; family Dendrobatidae; genus Oophaga; species Oophaga sylvatica. The sequence continues at coordinate 432,018,837 of JARQOD010000003.1, read as the reverse complement.
TTGTAGACTCTTTTATATACAGATTAGATCCTCCTGTGTAGAGACCTCAAAGCAGTGCCCCAGGAATACAGACCCCAGACCAGAGCAACCCTCTACCAATACAGCAGGACAGCTGCCGAGCAAAAACAGCAATATAAAAACGACATTATGCACGTATCCAGTCTTTTATTACTACTTTAAACTGCTTCAAGCTTCCCGATTGTAAAGAAATTCTGGAATTTTCCACAGTGGTGAAACCTGTGATTTAGCATTAATATCTGTTTCAATTTCATTGTGAGTCACAGGATTATTTTCTTTCAGTTTTGAGTCGTTGCTATAATAGGAAAATGCAAACAGAGGAAAAGACAAACAACTGGAGGCCAGAAAGGGAGCAGTGCTGTAAGGCGAGGACCTGGTAATCCGCCATCCTGTTCTGTGTCTTGTGCTGTGTGGGAAGGAGATGATCACACCCATCATCCTCACACTTACCCCAGTGATGATTAATGCTTATATATAATCAGGGAAACATTACAGCAAGGAAAAAATAAACTTGAACTTATGGGTGCTATATAGCACTGTTATTATGTGAGCACTGTTATATGGGTGCTATATGGCAATGTTATTATGTGAGCACTGTTATATGGGTGCTATATGGCAATGTTATTATGTGAGCACTGTTATATAGGTGCTATATGGCACTGTTATTATGTGAGCACTGTTATATAGGTGCTATATGGCAATGTTATTATGTGAGCACTGTTATATGGGTGCTATATGGCACTGTTATTATGTGAGCACTGTTATATAGGTGCTATATGGCAATGTTATTATGTGAGCACTGTTATATAGGTGCTATATGGCAATGTTATTATGTGAGCACTGTTATATGGGTGCTATATGGCACTGTTATTATGTGAGCACTGTTATATGGGTGCTATATGGCACTGTTATTATGTGAGCACTGTTATATAGGTGCTATATGGCAATGTTATTATGTGAGCAGTTATATAGGTGCTATATGGCAATGTTATTATGTGAGCACTGTTATATAGGTGCTATATGGCAATGTTATTATGTGAGCACTGTTATATGGGTGCTATATGGCACTGTTATTATGTGAGCACTGTTATATGGGTGCTATATAGCACTGTTATTATGTGAGCACTGTTATATGGGTGCTATATGGCAATGTTATTATGTGAGCACTGTTATATAGGTGCTATATGGCACTGTTATTATGTGAGCACTGTTATATAGGTGCTATATGGCAATGTTATTATGTGAGCACTGTTATATGGGTGCTATATGGCACTGTTATTATGTGAGCACTGTTATATAGGTGCTATATGGCAATGTTATTATGTGAGCAGTTATATAGGTGCTATATGGCAATGTTATTATGTGAGCACTGTTATATAGGTGCTATATGGCAATGTTATTATGTGGGCACTGTTATATGGGTGCTATATGGCACTGTTATTATGTGAGCACTGTTATATAGGTGCTATATGGCAATGTTATTATGTGGGCACAGTTACATGGGTGCTATATGGCAATGTTATTATGTGGGCACTGTTATATGGGTGCTATATGGCAATGTTATTATGTGAGCACTGTTATATGGGTGCTATATGGCACTGTTATTATGTGGGCACTGTTATATAGGTGCTATATGGCACTGTTATTATGTGAGTACTGTTATATAGGTGCTATATGGCAGTGTTATTATGTGGGCACTGTTACATGGGTGCTATATGCCAGTGTTATTATGTGGGCACTGTTACATGGGTGCTATATGGCAGTGTTTATTATGTGGGCACTATTATATGGGTGCTATATGGCAGTGTTATTATGTGGGCACTGTTATATGGGTGCTATATGGCACTGTTATTATGTGGGCACTGATATATGGGTGTAATATGTCACTGTTATTATGTGGCACAGTTATGTGGGTGCTATATGGCACTGTTATTATGTGGGCACTGTTATATGGGTGCTATATGGCACTGTTATTATGTGGGCACTGATATATGGGTGTAATATGGCACTGTTATTATGTGGCACAGTTATATGGGTGCTATATGGCACTGTTATTATGTGGGCACTGATATATGGGTGTAATATGTCACTGTTATTATGTGGCACAGTTATATGGGTGCTATATGGCACTGTTATTATGTGGGCACTGATATATGGGTGTAATATGGCACTGTTATTATGTGGCACAGTTAGGGTGAGTTTCCACGGTCAGGAAACGCTGCGTGTTTGGCGCTGTACGTTGGCGCAGCGCCAAACACGCAGCGTCCAGATGTTACAGCATAGTGGAGGGGATTTCAAGAAATCCCGTCTCCACTATGCGTAACAATACGCAGGTGGCAGACCTGCGTAAACGGACATGCGGCGCGTCTTTTTAGACCGCAGCATGTCCTCGCGTATTGCGGCGACGGTGCGTCGCCGCAACAGAATTTAACACAGGGCTATGTAGCCCTGCGTTCTTTCCGGAGGTGTTCCGGAGGTGTCCTGAACACCTCCGGAAAGATCGCGCGTCATAAAGGGGGCGGGGCTTACACGGAGCGGAATTTCCGCTCCGTCCAAAGCGCTGTGGTTCCGGACCGTGGAACCACAGCCTTATGTGTGTGCTATGTGGCACTGTTATTATGTGGGCACTGATATATGGGTGTAATATGTCACTGTTATTATGTGGCACAGTTATATGGGTGCTATATGGCACTGTTATTATGTGGCACAGTTATATGGGTGCTATATGGCACTGTTATTATGTGGCACAGTTATGTGGGTGCTATATGGCACTGTTATTTTGTGAGCGCTGTTATATGGGTGCTATATGGCATTGTTATTATGTGGACACTGTTATATGTGTGACATATAGCACTGTTTGTATGTGGGCACTGTTTTATGGTGCTGTATGGCACTGCTATTATGTGGGCACTGTTACATGGGTGCTATATGGCACTGTTATTATGTGGGCACAGCTATATGGGTGCTTTATAGCAGTTATTATGTGGCACTGTTATATGGGTGCAATATGGCACTGATATTATGTGAGCACTGTTATATGGGTGCTATATGGCACTGTTATTATGTGGGCACTGTTATATGGGTGCTATATGGCACTGTTATTTCGTGAGCACTGTTATATGGGTGCTATATGGCAGTGTTATTATGTGGGCACTGTTATATGGGTGCTATATTGCACTGTTATATGGGTGCTATATGGCAGTGTTATTATGTGGGCACTGTTATATGGGTGCTATATGGTGCTGTTATTATGTGGCACTGTTATATGGGTGCTGTATGGCACTGTTATTATGTGGACACTGTTATATGGGTGCTGTATAGCTCTGTTATTATGTGGGTAATGTTATATGGGTGCTATATGGCACTGTTATTATGTGGGCACTTTTATATGGGTGCTATATGGCACTGTTATTATGTGGGCACTGTTATATGGGTGCTATATGGTGCTGTTATTATGTGGCACTGTTATATGGGTGCTGTATGGCACTGTTATTATGTGGACACTGTTATATGGGTGCTGTATAGCTCTGTTATTATGTGGGTAATGTTATATGGGTGCTATATGGCACTGTTATTATGTGGGCACTTTTATATGGGTGCTATATGGCACTGTTATTATGTGGGCACTTTTATATGGGTGCTATATGGCACTGTTATTATGTGGGTAATGTTATATGGGTGCTATATGTCACTGTTATTACGTGAGCACTGTTATATGGGTGCTGTATAGCACTGTTATTATGTGGGCACTGATATATGGGTGCTATATGTCATTGTTATTACGTGAGCACTGTTATATGGGTGCTGTATAGCACTGTTATTATGTGGGTAATGTTATATGGGTGCTATATGTCACTGTTATTACGTGAGCACTGTTATATGGGTGCTGTATAGCACTGTTATTATGTGGGTAATGTTATATGGGTGCTATATGTCACTGTTATTACGTGAGCACTGTTATATGGGTGCTGTATAGCACTGTTATTATGTGGGCACTGATATATGGGTGCTATATGGCACTGTTATTAAGTGAGCACTGTTATATGGGTGCTGTATAGCACTGTTATTATGTGGGTAATGTTATATGGGTGCTATATGTCACTGTTATTACGTGAGCACTGTTATATGGGTGCTGTATAGCACTGTTATTATGTGGGCATTGATATATGGGTGCTATATGTCACTGTTATTTTGTGGGTAATGTTATATGGGTGCTATATATCACTGTTCTTATGTGGACACAGTTAGGCTACTTTCACACATCAGGCTTTTTGAATCAGGTATGATCCGTCTTATGCCTGATAGGACGGATCCGGCGCTGATTTAAAAAAAACTGATGGAACTGATCAGGTTTTTTGCCTGATCCGGACTGACCTTTTGAACCCGGAAAAAGAAGCTTTTCCAGGTTGAAAATACAGACATTAATGGAGAGAGAGAGAGAGAGAGAGGAGAGAGAGAGAGAGAGAGAGAGAGAGAGAGAGAGAGAGAGAGAGAGAGAGAGAGAGAGAGAGAGAGAGAGAGAGAGAGAGAGAGAGAGAGAGAGAGAGAGAGAGAGAGAGAGAGAGAGAGAGAGAGAGAGAGAGAGAGAGAGAGAGAGAGAGAGAGAGAGAGAGAGAGAGAGAGAGAGAGAGAGAGAGAGAGAGAGAGAGAGAACATTGGACCCCGATTCAGTGACAGTGCCTCCGGAAAAAAAAAAAAAACGTTACAAAAACCCTCTTGTCCGCCCGCATCCGGTACCAGATTCAAGTAAAATAGCAACTGGAACAACAGCCAAGTGAAGAACGTTAACCCTTAAGGGCACAAACAATTTTTGTTTTTTGATGCCTTTGTTTTTTTTCTATCCCTTCTTCATTTTTTCCATAGACAGCCATATGAGGGCTTGTGTTTTGCAGGACTGATTGTAGATTTGAATGACGCCATTCAGTTTATCAAATATTGTACTGAAAAGTGGCAAACAAATTCGAAATGAGGTGAAACAGCTAAAAAAAAATGACAATACACTTTACAAAAAAGTGTGAAACAACTGAAAATATGTCTTATATTCTAGGTTCTTCACAGTAGCCACCTTTTGCTTTGATTACTGCTTTGCACACTGAAAAGGTGAACGGATGGACTCTACATGCCTGGTTCCCACCGTGAAGCATGGAGGAGGTGGTGCGATGGTGTGGGGGTGCTTTGCTGGTGACACTGTTGGGGATTTATTCAAAATTGAAGGCATACTGAACCAGCATGGCTACTACAGCATCTTGCAGCAGCATGCTATTCCCTCCGGTTTGCGTTTAGTTGGCCATCATTTATTTTTCAACAGGACAATGACCCCAAACACACCTCCAGGCTGTGTAAGGGCTATTTGACCAAGAAGGAGAGTGTTGGGGTGCTATGCCAGATGACCTGGCCTCCACAGTCACCAGTCCTGAACCCAATCGAGATGGTTTGGGGTGAGATGGACCGCTCACCCCTTCAATTTTGAATAAATCCCCAACAGTGTCACCAGCAAAGCACCCCCACACCATCACACCTCCTCCTCCATGCTTCATGGTGGGAACCAGGCATGTAGAGTCCATCCGTTCACCTTTTCTGCGTGCAAAGCAGTAATCAAAGCAAAAGGTGGCTACTTTGAAGAACCTAGAATATAAGACATATTTTCAGTTGTTTCACACTTTTTTGTAAAGTGTAATGTATAATTCTACATGTGTTAATTCATAGTTTTGATGCCTTCAGTGTGATTCTACAATTTTCATAAGAAAAAAAGGAAGTAGTCGACAGCACTCTTCGCAGTGGGGCGCACGTACCAGATCCAAGGAACCAACTCGGAGATACAATGTAAGAAAAAAGATGAACAGCGCTCCATCCAGGTGAGTTCAGTAGAAAAAACTTTATTCAAGCCATCAAACACAACGTTTCGACCTGTTACTTGAAAAAGACCTTAACAGGTCGAAACGTTGTGTTTGATGGCTTGAATAAAGTTTTTTCTACTGAACTCACCTGGATGGAGCGCTGTTCATCTTTTTTCTACAATTTTCATAGTCATGAAAATACAGGAAAATTTTTGAATGAGAAGGTGTGTCCAAACTTTTGGTCTGTACTGTAGATATATAGATATATAGATAGTACAAGGCCAAAGATTTCACTTCTTACATTACATGAGTGATATACAGTCATGGCCAAAAGTTTTGAGAATGACGCAAATATTAATTTTTACAAAGTCTACTGCTTCATTTTTTTCTAATGGCAATTTGCATATACTCCAGAATGTTATAAAGAGTGATCAGCTTAACAGCAATTACTTGCAAAGTCAATATTTGGCTAGAAAATGAACTTTATCCCCCAAAACACATTTCAACATCATTTCAGCCCTGCCTTAAAAGGACCAGCTAACCTCTTTTCAGTGATTTCTCCATTAACACAGGTGTGGGTGTTGATGAGGACATGGCTGGAGATCAATCTGTCATGATTAAGTAAGAATGACACCACTGGACACTTTAAAAGGAGGCTGGTGCTTGGCATCATTGTTTCTCTTCTGTTAACCATGGTTATCTCTAAAGAAACACGTGCAGTCATCATTGCAATGCATAAAAATGGCCTAACAGGGAAGAGTATCGCAGCTAGAAAGATTGCACCTCAGTCAACAATCTATCGCATCATCAAGAACTTCAAGGAGAGAGGTTCCATTGTTGCCAAAAAGGCTTCAGGGCGCCCAAGAAAGAACAGCAAGCGCCAGGACCGTCTCTTAAAAAGTGTTTCAGCTGCGGGATCGGGCTACCAGCAGTGCAGAGCTTGCTCAGGAATGGCAGCAGGCAGGTGTGAGTGCATCTGCACGCACTGTGAGGCGGAGACTCTTGGAGCAAGGCCTAGTCTCAAGGAGGGCAGAAAAGAAGCCACTTCTCTCCAGAAAAACATCATGGACAGACTGATATTCTGCAAAGGGTACAGGCAGTGGACTGCTGAGGACTGGGGTAAAGTTATTTTCTCTGATGAATCCCCTTTTCAATTGTTTGGGACATCAGGAAAACGTCTCATTCAGAGAAGACAAGGTGAGCGCTACACCAGTCTTGTCTCATGCCAACTGTTAAGCATCCTGAAACCATTCATGTGTGGGGTTGCTTCTCAGCCAAGGGAATCGGCTCTCTCACAGTCTTGCCTAAAAACACAGCCATGAATAAAGAATGGTACCAGAATGTCCTCCAAGAGCATCTTCTCCCAACCCTCCAAGAGCAGTTTGGCGATCAACAATGCCTTTTCCAGCATGATGGAGCACCTTGCCATAAAGCAAAGGTGATAACTAAATGGCTCAGGGAACAAAACATAGAGATTTTGGGTCCATGGCCTGGAAACTCCCCAGATCTTAATCCCATTGAGAACTTGTGGTCAATCATCAAGAGACGGGTGGACAAACAAAAACCTAAAAATTCTGACAAAATGAAAGCATTGATTGTGCAAGAATGGACTGCTATCAGTCAGGATTTTGTCCAGAAGTTGATTGAGAGCATGCCAGGGAGAATTGCAGAGGTCCTGAAGAAGAAGGGTCAACACTGCAAATATTGACTTGCTGCATTAACTCATTCTAACTGTCAATATAAGCTTTTGTTACTCATATGTTTGCAATTATTATATTTCTGTTTGTGATAAAAACATCTGTCAAACACACATAAAAACCAGAGGGCAGCAGATCATGTGAAAATATAATATTTGTGTCATTCTCAAAACTTTTGGCCATGACTGTATATTGTAAATTCTACAGTAGCTCAGAAACCGGCGAATCCTCGCAGCGCACAGTGCAGATCAGACAGTACAGTCCACCATACAATATTATGGGCACCCCATAGTCCTCCATACAGTATTATGGGCTCCACATAGTCCTCCATACAGTATTATGGGCTCCACATAGTCCTCCATACAATATTATGGGCTCCACATAGTCCTCCATACAGTATTATGGGCATCACATAGTCCTCCAGTCTGGTACCCATATAATGCTCCATACAGAATATGGGTTCCCATATCATGCTCCATAAAGAATACTGGCCCCCATATCATGCTCCATACAAAAAACTGGACCCCATATAATGCACCATACAGAATACTGGTCCCCATATCATGCTCCATACAGAAAACTGGTCCTCATATAATGCACCAGTCAGGCTGTGCCCCCCATATAATGCCCCATGCAGGATGACAGGATGTCCTCCGTATTAAATGCCCCATGCAGGATGTCACTCCCCCTTGCAGGATGCCTCTCCCTCACCCATATAACAGCCCCACGCTTCCATACATTAAAAAAAATAAATAAATAAATACCTCACTGCTCACCTGCTGCTTCCGCTGCCGCTGCTCTGCTCCGGACTCCAGCGTCGCCGCCCGGCGTCTTCCCACTCTGTCTGCACTGTGACTGCTCAGCAGGGGGCGCGGTGACGTCACCGCACCCTCGGACCTGAGACGTCACATTCAGGAGACACAGACCTGCAGCGGAGGCACGGGGAGAGGTAAGTATTGTGCCGGGGCCCTGAGCAAGCGTGGCGGCACTGACACCGCTCTCCTCCGCAGTGCTGACTGGCGCCATAGTGCTCTTGCCCGGGTACGCCGGGTGCTGACGCTGACCCTGGTCCCAACCCTATTTATAAGGCAAGAAATCACACTTATTAAACCTGACAGGGCACACCTGTGAAGTGAAAACCATTTCCGGTCACTACCTCATGAAGCTCATCAAGAGAATGCCAAGAGTGTGCAAAGCAGTCATCAAAGCAAAATGTGGCTACTTTAAAGAACCTAGAATATAAGACATAATTTCAGTTGTTTCACACTTTTTTGTTAAGTATATAATTCCACATGTGTTAATTCATAGTTTTGATGCCTTCAGTGTGAATGTACAATTTTCATAGTCATGAAAATAAAGAAAAATCTTTGAATGAGAAGGTGTGTCCAAACTTTTAGTCCATCCTGTATATATTTTATTTTACCTTTCGGGTTAAATAATTTAAAAATTTGGTACATTAGGACTTTTACAGATGTGGCAGTATGTTTTTGGATACTGGAAAATGGGGGAATATTCAAACTATTTTTTTGTTTTTAATTATTTTTTAATATTTTTTAACACTTTTTTAGAAAAATTGTCATATGGGAGCAACAGGCCCCCGACTGCATGACAAACCATTGGCACCCCACTACCGCTTCAAGGGATGGCCAACGGGTGCCCCACCAGGATTGTTCAACTTATATGTGGTACGGATCTGCAACACAGGACTAGGGCAGGAGGGGTAGAAGCTGACCCTGCACTAGGACTAGGCTGAATCCCTACGATGGGGCGGGCGACCTATTCCTTGTAAATAGACCCACCGACGTTTCTTAGTCTAAACTCGAACGAAGACCTAAAGGTGAGGGAAGGGTATCCCTGAAAGATCTAGGGACTGGGGACAAAAAACAGGTAACCTCCTAGCAGGAAAATAGAGGAAGCTGCAGAAACGAAAGGAAAAACAATAGACTAAGCAGGCAGAACTAGAGTTCCCTGAACTGCACAATATCAAACACAGAAAGCTATCAAAGGACCTAGCCAGAACTCTAGCGGATTAACACTGATGTCCAGCAAGGACAGGAAGGCAGGTGCAGAGTAATAAAGGATGATGCAATGACCTGACCAACGACAAGCCCAGTACCAGAGGAAAAAGACCAGCAGCCAGAAAACCACAACAAGATGGCGGATAGTCAAAACTAAATAGATTCTAACAGTACCTCCTCTTTTATGAGGATCCTCCGGATCCTCTAGACCGAGCCTTATTCGGAATTCTCCTGTGAAAAGCTTTAATCAGCCTTGAGGCTGAGACGTTGTCAGCTTTCACCCAGGAATTATCCTCGGGACCAAAACCCTTCCAGGACATGAGATACTGCAACCTTCCTCTGTGCCACATGGAATCTAATATGTTATGTTTCGGTAGCTGAGGAGTGCAGGTAAAAAGGCAATACACCAGAGCAGTTGGAATCTATGAGATTGCAGTACCCTGACTAACCACCACAACTAGAGGCAGCCGTGGAGCGTTCCTACGTTGGTCCTAGACACCTCGTCACAGCCTGAGAAACTAACTACACCTAAAGATAGAAAGAGGAAAGCTATCTGCCCCGGAGCAGATCCCCAAAGAACATAGAAAGCCCCCAAACATGTAATGGCGGTTAGACAAGAAGAAATACTGACACAGACAGAAAATAGTATGAGCAAACGTTGGGGCCCAAACTACCTAAATAGAAAAGGATAGGAAGGGCACTTACTGCAATCCCAAAAAACCCTGAAAAGCACCAACTCTACTAATTTCAAAAACACCTGAGATCACACGACCTCTACCACCTAAATTAGTTCTCTGGTGTAACAAAATCAAAACAGCAGCCACTGAAAAAACTGGAAAAAGCAAATGTACAAACATAAGTGGCTGAACAAAACTGAGAGGGCAAAAGCCCCCGGAGGGGACCCTGAAGGCCCCCACAGAAGTGCAGGACAAAATGCAAAAATCAAGCACAAAAACAAAAAGAAGAAAATGTCTTATCTGTTAGCAGGAGATGCAGACACGACACAGCAGGCTACAAAGGAAACAGGAATCAAGGATTGAGACCAGAACAATTGATCACCGGCAACCCTGATGGGAAGGCGACTCGCTTATATAAGACCAGTCAGTAACACCTGATTCCCAATCCTCACAATCTTCACTGGACAGTCCAGTACCGCTTGTAACCACCAGAGGGAGCCTCTGCTCAGAACTCATTTCAAGTCCATTCACAACACTAATATGTGTGAAATCTCAAACTCGCTTTCCTCATCAATTGGAGGAACAGTCTGCATCTCCTCCTTATCTGGCGTGACAACTTTCTGTTGGCATATGCAACTGATTAGGACTTATTATAAGTAAAAGGAGGACTTTATGCTGACCTGACAATAGATGGCAATGTTGTGTAACGTTTCCTTCTGTTTAATGTATTGTATAAGAAATAGTCTCACTTGTACTTTCACTTTCGTTTTGTTCCTGGTTTCCTGATGCAATGCTGAAATGACTGTGCATTTTCCTTTTAACTTTTAATAATTGCCTTTAAAAAAACGAGAATTTCGTTCAATCATAGAATCATAGAATCATAGAATGGTAGAGTTGGAAGGGACCTCCTGGGCCTTCTGGTCCAACCCCCTGCTCAAAGCAGGATTCTCTAAATCATCCCAGACAGATGTCTATCCAGCCTCTGTTTGAAGACTTCCATTGAAGGAGAACTCACCACCTCTTGTGGCAGCCTGTTCCACTCATTGATCACCCTAACTGTCAAAAAGTTTTTTCTAATATCTAATCTGTGTCTCCTCCCATTCAGTTTCATCCCATTGCTTCTAGTCTTTCCTTGTGCAAATGAGAATAAAGATGATCCTTCTACAATGTGACAGCCCTTGAGATATTTGTAGACAGCTATTAAGTCTCCTCTCAGTCTTCTTTTTTGCAAGCTAAACATTCCCAAATCCTGCAACCGTTCCTCATAGGACATGGTTTGCAGACCGGTCACCATTCTGGTGGCTCTTCTCTGAACTTGCTCCAGTTTGTTGATGTCTTTTTTAAAATGTGGTGCCCAAAACTGGACACAGTATTCCAGATGAGGTCTGACCAAAGAGGAGTAGAGGGCAATAATGACCTCACGTGATCTAGACTGTATGCTTCTGTTGATACATCCTAGAATTGCATTTGCCTTTTTTGCTGCTGCATCACACTGTTGACTCATGTTAAGTCTGTGATCAATTAGTATACCAAGTCTTTTTCACATGTGCTGTTACTTAGCCCTATTCCTCCCATTTTGTATATGCTTTTTTCATTTATATTGCCCAGATGTAGTACTTTGCATTTTTCCCTGTTAAAATCCATTCTGTTAGTTGCTGCCCACTGCTCCAGTTTATGTATATCTTTTTGAATCCTCTCTCTCTCTTCTCTAGTATTAGCTACCCCTCCTAGCTTTGTGTCATCAGCAAATTTGATCAGTTTACCCTCAATTCCTTCATCTAAATCATTGATAAAGATGTTGAACAATACAGGGCCCAAAACAGAGCCTTGTGGTACCCCACTTGAGACATTCTTCCAACTGGATGTGCAGCCATTTACAACCACTCTGTGGGTCCGATCACTAAGCCAGTTATGAATCCACCTAACAGTTGCCTTGTCCATTCCATACTTAGTCATTTTTTCAATAAGGATTGTGTAAGATACTTTGTCAAATGCTTTGCTGAAGTCAAGATATATTATATCTACAGCATTTCCCTGATCCACCCAGTCAGTGATTCTGTCATAGAAGGAAATTAAGTTAGTCTGACATGACTTATTAGTTACAAACCCATGCTGACTCTGTTTAATCACTTCATTCTTATCCAGGTACTTGCATACATGTTCTTTAATAATTTGTTCAAAGATCTTTCCTGGTATAGAAGTCAGACTCACCGGCCTGTAGTTCCCTGGGTCCACCTTCTTCCCCTTTTTGAAGATAGGAACAACATTTGCTCTTCTCCAGTCTTCTGGGACTTCTCCTGTTCTCCAAGAATTTTCAAAGATTATGGACAGTGGTTCAAGAATTTCTTCTGCTATCTCCTTCAGTACCCTGGGGTGTAATTCATCTGGACCTGGAGACTTGAATTCATTTATGTTAGCTAAGTGTTTCCTCACTGTCTTTCTGTTTATAGATATCCTGGATTCTTCTATTCCTTTAATAGGACAGTGAAGATCAGTTGATGTTACATTTCCTTTCTGAGAGAAAACAGATGCAAAATAGGAATTTAAAAGTTCAGCCTTCTCAACATCCTGACTTACCATTTCATCATTTTCATCCTGTAAAAATCCTATAGCATCTTTGACTTTTCTTTTACTTTTGACGTATCCCCAAAATCCTTTTTTGTTGCTTTTGACGTCACTTGCAAGCCTTAATTCATTGTCAGCTTTAGATAATCTGATTTGTGCCCTGCAGGTTCTGCAGACGGCATTATATTCTTCTTTAGATATGCCTCCCTCTTTCCATTTGATAAACATTTCTTTCTTCCTTTTTAGCATGTGTTTAAGTTCTGTGTTCATCCA
>JARQOD010000003.1:431860579-432005652 GCA_033576555.1 Oophaga sylvatica | reverse complement strand
AACGGATATTGATATTTCACAGTAATATTGTTCAAGAGACGATAATCAATACACGGCCTTAATGAACCATCCTTTTTGGCCACAAAGAAAAACCGGCACCTAAGGGTGAAGAGGATGGTCTGATATGACCCTTCTCCAATGACTCCTTGATATAAGACCGCATAGCGTCATGTTCAGGTACAGACAAGTTAAAAAGGCGACCTTTAGGGAATTTACTACCAGGCACTAATTCAATAGCGCAGTCATAGCTCCTATGGGTAGGTAAGGATGCAGATTTACTTTCGCTAAACACATCAGAAAAATCAATCAAAAAGTCAGGAACATCCTGAGCCTGGGGGGAGGCAGAAAAAACAGGAGTGTTGGTATTAACACATTGACAGCCCCAACTGGTAACAGACACAGATTTCCAATCCAAAACAGGATTATGAGACTGTAACCAAGGGAAACCCAGTACGATAATGTCATGCAGATTATACAGAACCAAAAATTTGCAATTCTCCTGATGATCAGGTTCTACCCTCATTATCACCTAAGTAGAGAACTGAGGTTTATTCTCAGCCAAAGGGGTAGAATCGATCCCCAGTAGGGGAATAGACTTCCGTAGGGGTATCAAAGGAAACCCACAACGTTTAGCAAAATCAAAATCCATCAGGTTAATAGCTGCTCCAGAATCAACAAAAGCCTGAGCAGAAAATGAGGACAGAGAGCATATCAGGGTAACAGTTAATAAAAACTTAGTCTGAACACTACCCAAGACAACTGAGCGAGCAAAACGTCTTCCCCGCTTAGGGCAGACAGAAATAGCATGAGAGGCATCACCACAGTAGAAACATAACCCATTGCGCTTTCGAAATTCATGACGCTGTGCCCCAGAAACCACTCTATCACACTGCTTGGATTCAGAAGCAGGCTCACAAGGCAACATTATTCCACGCATACCTTTCCGCTCACGCAAACGTCTGTCAATTTGAATCGCTAATGACATAGAATCATTGAGACCAAGGGGAACAGGGAATCCCACCATAACATCCTTTACATTATCTGACAGTCCCTTCCGAAAAAGAGCTGCCAAAGCGTCGTCATTCCATTTGGTCAGGACTGCCCACCTACGGAATCTCTGACAGTATAACTCAGCGTCCTCAAGCCCCTGACTTAATGCCAACAAAGTTTTTTCAGCTTGATCAGTGACATTAGGCTCATCGTACAATAACCCCAAAGCCTGAAAAAACGCATCAACATCACTCAAAACAGGATCCCCAGGTGTCAGGGAAAAAGCCCAATCCTGAGGGTCGCCGCGCAGGAGAGAGATGACAATTTGAACCTGCTGCGCTGCGTTCCCTGAGGACTTAGATTTTAAGGCAAAAAACAATTTACAGTTATTTTTGAAATTCAGAAACTTAGCTCTATCCCCTAAAAACAAATCTGGCATGGGAATCCTAGGTTCCACAACAGGCAACCTAGCAAGATAGGTAGCAATATTCCGAACTTCAGTGGCAAGCTGATCCACACGGCCAGACAACTGTGCAAACTCCATTGAAAAAATCCTCCTCAGCACGCAGAGATACAGAGGGGAAAAAAAAAATGCAGCAAACAGAAAAAAAAATAAAAATCTCTGACAACTCTGACAACTTTTTTCTTTCACAATATTTTTCCCTTCTGTGAGTACCATATAATTTTCAGTTTAGGCCGGTGATACTGTTATGATTTGGTAGCTGAGGAGAGCAGGCAAAAAAGGAAATACACCAGAGCAGTTGGAAACTATGAGATTGCAGTACCCTGACTAACCACCACAACTAGAGGCAGCCGTGGAGCGTTCCTACGTTGGTCCTAGACGCCTCGTCACAGCCTGAGAAACTTACTACACCTAAAGATAGAAAGAGGAAAGCTATCTGCCCTGGAGCAGATCCCCAAAGAACATAGAAAGCACCCAAACATGTAATGGCGGTGTAAGGTTCTGTGTACATGTTCCTGAAACTCAGTTTGTTCGTCAGCCATTTTACTTTCTGTCTTGCTGCAGCTATCTTGCCCTCAGTCAAAATGGAGTTTCCAGCTTGCATGTTCCCGCCCTGATTCTCTCCTTTTGCTTCTTAAGCAGCCACAGCTGAGCAATCAGTGCTTCAGAATCTAGCCTGCAGTGAACCTGTGACCTGACTCCTAAAGCCTTGGACCTTGTACTCCAGCTATTCCTACTGAGGAACTCTGAAGCACTTGTGGACTCTGAACTCTGCTCTTTGAAAGACCCACGTTTGCATGGACTTACGGTAACAGAGAAGAAGATCCTGAACCTGTTGTGGAGAGTGATTGCTGAGCTTAGATTACTCTGGCCTGCTGTGTCTCCTGCTTCTGTGTCTGCAAACTGTGTGACTATTTTTGCCAACTTGTATGAAGTAATACAAGACTTTCTATATCAAACCTGTGTCTCATGTATTTTCATCGCACCCAAGCACAAGACGCTATGTGAACTGTACTACATACATTACAAGATTCTGAAGCCAAAACGTTAGTGTCTGCTGGGTCTGGAAAGGCTGTGTCTGCTGTAACTGTGGATATCGGATGTCCGGTTGTACTTTCTGTGATGACAGTGGTTGTGACTTCTCACAACCATTCCAGGTGAGCAATTCCCTTAAGTGTTTTTTTTTTCTGCAGTGTTACCACAGGTAAACACTATGTTTTTGTTTTTTTTTTTCTTTTCTTTTTTTTTGTCTGCTGTAACTGTGGATATCAGATGTCCGGGTGAACTTTCTGTGATGATAGTGGTTGTGACTTCTCACAACCATTCCAGGTGAGCAGTTCCCTTAATGTTTTTTTTCTCTCTGCAGTGTTACCACAGGTAAACACTATTGTTTTTTTTTTCTCCTCTCCTCTTCTTCCAGTACTCCTGTCTTAAAAGATCTGGAAAATGGAGGCCCGCATAAAGGAACTTTGCGGAGTGACTGATAATATCCTTGCAGATTTGCAGAATATAAAGACCCGTTTTTCAAGCCTACAGGACCTCACTAATCACAATTTGCAAGTGTTTGGACAGACTGCCCAGGATTTGCGAGCCAGGATTGAGGTTCTAGAAGAGCGAGTCCAGGCTCCTGCCGTAGCCCCGAGTTCTGGGATTCCCAAGTTGCCCCCTTTTCGTTTTGGCGGTGAACGTGAGAAATTCAGGGGATTTATTAATCAATGCAATCTTTTTTTTTCTGCACATGCTTCACAATTTCCCACTGAACGATCTAAGGTGCTTACTATAATTATGTTGCTTACCAACAAGGCTTTGATGTGGGCAAACCCTCTGATTGAGACTGAGGATGATTGTTTGAATCACCTTGATGCTTTTATTTCAGCCATGGGGCAGGTGTTTGATGACCCCAATCGAGGTGCAACAGCTGAAGCAGCCATGTTAGCTTTGCGCCAAGGTAAGCACTCGGTAGCTGAATATGCCTTGGATTTCAGGAGATGGGCCCTTGATACCACCTGGGACAGTTCCGCCAAAAAATCTATTTTTCGAAAGGGGTTATCTCCACTGATTAAGGATGAACTTGCTCGTGCCGATCCTCCCACTGCGTTAGGTGACTTTATTAACTACTGCATCCGTATTGATACTCGTCTGACTGAACGCAGGCAAGAGAGATGGTTCGAAAGCAATCGCACTAACCTTTTCCTACCTTCCTCTCCAGCTAAGGAACCTTTGAGTAGGATTACACGGGAACTTGAACCTGAACCCATGCAGGTAGACTCTTTACAACGACGGGTTAGTGATGCACGCAAGGAACATCGTTTTAAGGAGAATCTATGTTTATATTGTGGTAAGTCAGGGCACTTCATTATAAACTGCCCCAGCCGTTCTCGTAAGACTACTGCAGCACTCATTCATTGTGAGTGTTGCGAGAGGGGATCTGTCAGGTCTGAGCCTCAGGCTCCAGAGAGATCTGCAGCAACAGATCTTGATTTCTCGGACTTAAAACTCCGTTACCTCTGAGGACGTTGACTGTGTAAACGCTGCCATTTTTCAAGTTTCCTCAGCGGTGTCCCAGCTGAGTTGTAAGAAAAACAATTCTCATTGCTTTCTTTCCATCAAACTCTGGGTTGACTCAGCTTGGGTGTCTAGCTCTGCTATGATCGACTCAGGGGCAAGTGGAAATTTTATGGATGTCTCCTTTGCTCTGAAACAGGGGATACGTTCAGTGAAGAAGGCTACTCCAGTACAGATGGAAACTGTGGATGGCTCCCTGCTGACCTCTGGACCAGTGGATCAGGAAACAGAGCCTTTGAGGGTTCTTATGGGTAAAGATCATCAAGAGAAACTGTCCTTTATGCTTATCTCTTCTCCCCACTTTCCCATTATTCTAGGGCTACCATGGCTGCAGGCTCAGAATCCTACCATTAACTGGGAGACCAAGGAATTACACTTTCCAGAGAAACAGATGAGTCCAAAAGTTTCAGCTTGCTCTGTTCCTAAAGGAACCATGTCAGTCCCTGAACTACCAGCTGTATACCAGGACTATGTGGATTTATGTGACAAGAAGAACGCTGACCAGCTTCCTCCTCACCGTCCATATGATTGTCCAATTGAATTATTGCCTGGAGCAGAGATACCTTTTGGTAAGATCTACCCCCTGGCGGGGCCCGAGCTAAAGGCTTTAAAGGATTACACAGACGAAAATCTAGCCAAGGGCTTCATACGCCCCTCTTCATCTCCTGCAGGTGCACCCATCTTCTTTGTAAAGAAGAAAGATGGATCTCTGAGACCATGCGTAGACTATAGGGAACTCAATAAGGTTACTATTAGAAACCGTTATCCATTGCCTTTAATCCCTGAGTTATTGGAGAGAGTGCGACATGCCAAAATTTTCTCTAAACTAGATCTTCGTGGGGCCTATAACTTAGTCCGTATTAGACCTGGAGATGAATGGAAGACTGCATTCAGGTCACGCTATGGACACTTTGAATATCTAGTTATGCCTTTTGGTCTGAGTACCGCCCCAGCCACTTTCCAACACTTGGTGAATGACATCTTCAGGGATCTCCTAGATACATTCGTGGTAATTTATTTGGATGATATTCTAATTTTTTCTAACTCCACAGAGGAACATCATGGACATGTGAGAATGGTCTTGGAACGTCTAAGACAAAATCATCTTTACATCAAACTTGAAAAGTGTGAATTCCATAGGACCGAAATTCAATTTCTGGGGTATGTACTGTCTACACAAGGAATTAGTATGGATGGAAGCAAAACCCAAGCCATCAAGGATTGGCCAAGTCCTAGAAATGTGAAGGAGGTACAGCGCTTCATCGGGTTTGCCAACTTCTATAGACGTTTCATTAGAAATTTCTCTGAGGTAGTGTCACCTATCACCCAACTTACCCGGAAAGAGTCTAGGTTCTCCTGGACTCCCCAAGCCCAGGAAGCATTTTCCCGTCTAAAAGATAAATTTACCACTGCACCTATCCTAGTACATCCCAACCCCGAGCTTGCCTTCATAATAGAGGTGGATGCTTCAGACTGTGCCGTTGGAGCTATACTCTCTCAGAGAACAGGTGAGAAGAATGTCTTGCATCCCTGTGCCTTCTTTTCCCAGCAGTTGTCTTCGGCTGAGAGGAACTACGATGTGGGCAATAGAGAGTTGTTGGCCATTATTGCCGCCTTCAAAGAATGGAGACACCTTCTTCAGGGAGCTGCACAGCAAATAGTCGTCCTGACAGACCATCGTAACCTTGAGTTTATCAGGTCGGCTAAGTGCCTGACTCCTCGCCAGGCTCGCTGGAATCTTTTCTTAAACCAATTTAATTTTATCATTTCTTATAGACCAGGATCGCGCAATGGAAAGGCTGATGCACTCTCTAGGATTTACTCAGCAGAGACACGTCCAATTACTCCTCCTAAGACTATTCTTCCTGACTCTAGATTCCTAGGAGTAATTCATAATCAAGACCTACTTAAGGACATCAAGGAAGCATACCATGCGGATTCCTTTTTGGCACAACCCCCAAGGGACGTAAGTCTTGTCTTTAAGAATGGTGTGTGGATTCAGGGACAACGCCT
Source organism: Oophaga sylvatica (assembly GCA_033576555.1). Classification (NCBI taxonomy): domain Eukaryota; kingdom Metazoa; phylum Chordata; class Amphibia; order Anura; family Dendrobatidae; genus Oophaga; species Oophaga sylvatica. Next base: position 431,999,621 of record JARQOD010000003.1, on the reverse strand, counting down.
GTATATTCCTGAAACAGTCAGATTGAGAGTATTGCAACTCATTCACGATTCCAAGATAGCTGGGCATAGAGGAATTCTAAAGACACAGGAATTTCTCTCTCGTTTCTTTTGGTGGCCCACTTGCAGGAAGAATGTTTTAAACTATGTCACTTCATGTGAAGTCTGTGCAAGATGCAAAACACCTCGCTCCTCACCAACTGGTCTGTTACAGCCTCTTCCCACCCCGTCCCGCCCGTGGGGATCCATTTCTATGGACTTCATTGTGGAGTTACCAACCTCTCAAGGGAAGAACACCATTCTAGTGGTGGTTGACCGTCTAACAAAGGCAGCTCATTTTATCCCTTGTGTCGGCTTACCCACTGCAAAACAGACATCAGATTTGATGATTAAAGATGTGTTTCGCTTACATGGAGTACCGGATGAGGTTATTTCGGATCGAGGGGTGCAATTCACTTCTAGGTTTTGGCAAAATTTCTGTGCAGCATTGGACATTAAAGTAAACCTTTCTTCTGCTTTTCATCCCCAGACTAATGGACAGACCGAACGAACCAATCAAACCCTGGAGCAGTATCTCCGCTGCTTTATCTGCCACCTACAGGATGATTGGGTGGATCTACTTCCATTAGCTGAGTTCTCGTATAACAACTCTCAGAGTGCCTCCACTAAGCAGTCTCCTTTTTACTCTAATCTAGGTTATCATCCTAACATTCTACCACGATTTCCCATAGAAACGCCTTTACCAGCAGTGGCTGAAAGAATCACGTCTTTACAGAAGAATATGGATCTTCTAAAGGAGAATCTGGAATCGGCTCAGGAAAGGTACAAGAAAGCAGCAGATAAATTTCGTAAACCTGCACCAGCTTTCAAGGTAGGAGACTTGGTCTGGCTGTCAACCAGAAATCTTAAGTTAAGGATTCCATCGTCTAAGTTGGGACATAAGTACATTGGACCCTATAAAATCAGTAAAATTATAAGTGCCGTTGCTTGTCGTCTTCAACTGCCCAGAACTATGAGAATTCACCCTGTCTTTCATGTATCCCTACTAAAGGCTGCGACACCCAATACGTTTCCTGGACGTTCTTCTCCTTGCCCTGACCCAGTGCTAGTCGATGGTCAGGAAGAATTTGTGGTGGAAAGGATTTTAGATTCCAGGTTGTATAGAAATCCATTACAATATCTGATTAAATGGCAGGGCTACCCAGTGGAGGACAACTCATGGGAACCAGTCAATAACGTTAATGCTCCTCGCTTGCTCCGTCAGTTTTCATCAGAGGTACCCACACAAGCCTGGCCTGAGGTCATCCGGAGGCTGTCCCTAAGGGGGGAGTAATGTAAGGTTCTGTGTACATGTTCCTGAAACTCAGTTTGTTCGTCAGCCATTTTACTTTCTGTCTTGCTGCAGCTATCTTGCCCTCAGTCAAAATGGAGTTTCCAGCTTGCATGTTCCCGCCCTGATTCTCTCCTTTTGCTTCTTAAGCAGCCACAGCTGAGCAATCAGTGCTTCAGAATCTAGCCTGCAGTGAACCTGTGACCTGACTCCTAAAGCCTTGGACCTTGTACTCCAGCTATTCCTACTGAGGAACTCTGAAGCACTTGTGGACTCTGAACTCTGCTCTTTGAAAGACCCACGTTTGCATGGACTTACGGTAACAGAGAAGAAGATCCTGAACCTGTTGTGGAGAGTGATTGCTGAGCTTAGATTACTCTGGCCTGCTGTGTCTCCTGCTTCTGTGTCTGCAAACTGTGTGACTATTTTTGCCAACTTGTATGAAGTAATACAAGACTTTCTATATCAAACCTGTGTCTCATGTATTTTCATCGCACCCAAGCACAAGACGCTATATGAACTGTACTACATACATTACAGGCGGTGAGACAAGAAGAAATACTGACACAGACAGAAAATAGTATGAGCAAACGTTGGGGCCCAAACTTACTAAATAGAAAAGAATAGGAAGGGCACTTACTGCAATCCCAAAAAACCCTGAAAAGCACCAACTCTACTAATTTCAAAAACACCTGAGATCACACGACCTCTACCACCTAAATTAGTTCTCTGGTGTAACCAAAAACAAAACAGCAGCCACTGAAAAAACTGGAAAAAGCAAATGTACAAACATCAGTGGCTGAACTGAACTGAGAGGCAAAAGCCCCCAGAGGGGACCCAAAAGGCCCCCACAGAAGTGCAGGACAAAATGCAAAAATCAAGCACAAAAACAAAAAGAAGAAAATGTCTTATCTGTTAGCAGGAGATTCAGACATGACACAGCAGGCTACCAAGGAAACAGGAATCAAGGATTGAGACCAGAACAATTGATCACCGGCAACCCTGATGGGAAGGTGACTCCCTTATATAAGACCAGTCAGTAACACCTGATTCCCAATCCTCACAATCTTCACTGGACAGTCCAGTACCGTTTGTAACCACCAGAGGGAGCTTCTGCTCAGAACTCATTTCCAGCCCATTCACAACAGTTCCCCTCTCCGCTCATGCCTGTACGCTTACTCCCTTTGTTGACCTGCTCGGATGATGGTTTTTGGACTTTTCAGGGTTTGTGGAGCAAACTGGTAACGCCCCTCAATTCCTTTTTTGCTGGAGGCAATGTCCCTTCGGCGGAGGGCCTGTCATCCATCCTCGGACCTACACACGCCAACTTTTTATCGCTAGCACATGTACATCATGTCTGTCAGACCTTTATGGAGCAACATCGTCCCTTGCGGGCTGCCTCCAACTTGGAGCGGCTGTTGCTGGCACAGAGTCCTGTCAAAGGCGTGATCTCCACCATTTAACAAATGGCTTATGTCTCTTCGCTCTGATACTGAGCCTACTTACCTTGCTGCCTGGGAACGGGAACTGGGGCACCCATTGTCCCTACGAGTCGCCAGGTGTATTAAAAGACACGCACTGGGATTTTCTAGGTGCGTTCGCATTAAAGAGAATTCTTATAAACTGATTGCCAGGTGGTACCGAACCCCATCCTTCCTATTTCGCCATGGCTTGCAGACCTCTGACATCTGCTGGAGATGTGGGGCGGGTTCAGGAACTTATGCTCACATCTGGTGGGATTGTCCCCTCATTGTGCCCTTCTGGAATGCGATACGACAAAAAATCAAAGATATCTGCCTTCTGCCTTGTGATTTACCCAGGGACTCAGTCCTTTTTTTGGGTGCCGGCGACGGGTTATAACCCCATTAAGCACAAACTGGCGACCTTTATGTTGACGGCTGCCAAACTTCTAGTGCCTAAGCATTGGCTGTCTACTGTGGCGCCTTCTCTGGAGGAGTGGACTGTTGCTGTGGACCATATCAGGGACATGGAGGACCTGTGGGCATGGATCAACCATACCCGGGATAAATTCCAGACCATCTGGTCCCCGTGGATTGCCTTTCGTACCCCTTCGCCTACATAGTGTAAGTGACTCATTGGAGTGCTATTTTTGTATGTAAGATTCTCTGCCACGTGGTGTGCTGTGGGCGGAGACCGAGGGGCCCCCCCTCCCCTTCTTCCTTCCCCTTACCTTTAACCTTCTTCCTTTTTTCTTTGTCCAGTTATTTATTTTTCATTTAGGTTCATTTAATTCCCTTATTTTTCTTTATTTCCCCTTATATTTTCTGTGTCTTCTTGTTTTATTTTGTTCTTAGTTCTTGTTCTTGTAGAATGTTATTGGGGTTCGTTAGTCCAGGAACCCAATTTGTGTGCCAAATCTCACGCAATACTAGTAGTGATCCTCGATCACGCTGTTTCATTCATATATATTGTGCTCTGTTTTATTGGACATGACCTGATATGATGACGCTTGGCTTATATTATGTGACATGTTTTGTTACTGTTCATACCCTTGATATGTGTTATACATGTGTGTTAATAAATACATATTCAACAAAAAAAAAAAGAAGGTTTCTTGGCAATAGGGTCCTGTTGACCCACTTTCAGAAGCCCCTGGCGCTCAGGGATTGCACAAGCCGGGATCTGGAGGTATGACCCGGGTTATTGAAATCTAAGCGGATCCCCTTGAAGTTTTGGGACTTGGCTTGGCGCTGCTTCCATGGGAAGCTGTATGTGTGGGACAACCTGAAGTGCAGGAGCTCTGATGACCGGGATTGTCCCCGCGAGGAGTGTGGTGGCATGCTTGAAAGCATGGAGCACTTCCTGCTTCGGTGTCCCTTTAATACAGTTGTCTACAGCAGGGTGGGTGCTTCCATTGGCTGGCCCAGGCTGGCAGGCCTCTCCTGTGCGGAGTGGGCCTATGGGGCATTCAGGTCCCTTGGTGGCCGAGATCTGGGCACTGTTTTCTTAGTTAGTTTAGTAACTAGGTTCTGCACGTGGAATGCACGGTGTCTAGTGTCTACTCAGCGGAAAGTCCTCCCCAGGGAAGAGGTGATTAGGAACATCCTGGGTGACCTGGCAAAAGTGCGCTCCCTGGAGTTTGAGAGGCTGGGTGCAGGGAGGGCCCCTCTCCTATGGAGGGGTTTCTCCTTTAATGTGCCCTAGGGAGAGTTAGGTTCTGTGTGCCTGTGATAGGGTTGAGGTAGTATTTTTTATCCTTTTATCTTTATTTTGTAGGGTCAGATAGATGTGTAGGGACATGGAGGGACAGATAGGGACAGTCTTTAGGGACAGGTAGTTAGTATTAGGTTGGTAGTGAGGGTCAGTGAGGGACAGGTAGGGGCAGGTAGGGAGAGGTTGGTAGGGCTATAGGGACAGGATTTTCTCTTTTGTGTTGTTAGGGAGGGTCAGGGTGATGTGCGGTAGATTAGGGTGAGAGCCTCTATGGTCTCCAGTTCCTGGTGGTGGGCTGTAACCCTCATAGATTTTTGTTTTGGAATTGGTAACCCGGCTATAGGGCTTGCAAGCATTGAACTTGGGCCTGTTCTTTGGTCATGGTTAAGATGTGTAGTGGTTATTATTGATAAATGTTGTTGTTGATATATGTTATTATAAGGTTGTATATATATATATATAATATATATATATATATATATATATATACATATATATATATATATGTTGTATATTGTACTATAATGTGTGTAGAGGGATTTAGTTTAGGTGGGGTGGTGGGTTTCTTGGGGGGAGGGGGGATGGGTTTTGGATAATGGATGTCCGGCAGGATGCCAAAAATTGAAGATTTGCTGTGTGTGATAGGCCACAAACTTTCGTGGGACCTGGTGTGATAGGCCACAAACTTTCGTGGGACCTTTGGGGGAATGGTGGTGGTTTAGTATAGGAAAAAAAAAAGGAAGAAAAAAAAAAGTATGTGTATATATATATATATATATATATATATATATATATGTGTATGTGTATATAATTAAGTTGGGCCAGGTGGCCTATTTACTTTAGGGCATTTGGCTGAATTTTGTTTTTTTCTAAGGGTGAATGCGTGGGTATGTGTGTATGAGGGGAAAAAAAAGGATATAGCTTCCCTTGCCGGGGGGGTGTTGATGAAATGGAGGAACAATTTGTTTCTATATATCTGTTGGACATTGGACTTTTGGGATTTATGGATAATGTTTTTTTTTTGTTATTGAGTTTGTCTGTAAGTTTTGTTTATGTTTTGGCTGTAAGTTTAGTTTTGTATTTTTATAATAAAAGAGACACAGGATGTAACTCAGGATCAGTAATGTGATGTATGTACACAGTGACTGCATCAGCAGAATAGTGAGTGCAGCTCTGGAGTATAATACAGGATGTAACTCAGGATCAGTACAGGATCAGTAATGTAATGTATGTACACAGTGACTGCACCAGCAGAATAGTGAGCACAGCTCTGGGGTATAATACAGGATGTAACTCAGGATCAGTAATGTAATGTATGTACACAGTGACTGCACCAGCAGAATAGTGAGTGCAGCTCTGGAGTATAATACAGGATGTAACTCAGGATCAGTAATGTAATGTCTGTACACAGTGACTGCACCAGCAGAATAGTGAGTGCAGCTCTGGGGTATAATACAGGATGTAACTCAGGATCAGTAATGTAATGTATGTATACAGTGATTGCATCAGCAGAATAGTGAGTGCAGCTCTGGGGTATAATACAGGATGTAACTCAGGATCAGTAATGTAATGTATGTACACAGTGACTGCACCAGCAGAATAGTGAGTGCAGCTCTGGGGTATAATACAGGATGTAACTCAGGATCAGTAATGTATGTACACAGTGACTGCATCAGCAGAATAGTGAGTGCAGCTCTGCAGTATAATACAGGATGTAACTCCGGATCAGTACAGGATCAGTAATGTAATGTATGTACACAGTGACTGCACCAGCAGAATAGTGAGTGCAGCTCTGGGGTATAATACAGGATGTAACTCAGGATCAGTAATGTATGTACACAGTGACTGCATCAGCAGAATAGTGAGTGCAGCTCTGCAGTATAATACAGGATGTAACTCTGGATCAGTACAGGATCAGTAATGTAATGTATGTACACAGTGACTGCACCAGCAGAATAGTGAGTGCAGCTCTGGGGTATAATACAGGATGTAACTCAGGATCAGTAATGTATGTACACAGTGACTGCATCAGCAGAATAGTGAGTGCAGCTCTGGGGTATAATACAGGATGTAACTCTGGATCAGTAATGTAATGTATGTACACAGTGACTGCACCAGCAGAATAGTGAGTGCAGCTCTGGGGTATAATACAGGATGTAACTCAGGATCAGTAATGTATGTACACAGTGACTGCATCAGCAGAATAGTGAGTGCAGCTCTGCAGTATAATACAGGATGTAACTCTGGATCAGTACAGGATCAGTAATGTAATGTATGTACACAGTGACTGCACCAGCAGAATAGTGAGTGCAGCTCTGGGGTATAATACAGGATGTAACTCAGGATCAGTAATGTATGTACACAGTGACTGCATCAGCAGAATAGTGAGTGCAGCTCTGCAGTATAATACAGGATGTAACTCTGGATCAGTACAGGATCAGTAAGGTAATATATTTTCCATGTTACTTACATTTTTTAATTATATCTATATATATAAACTATAACAGAGTTTAAAGTTACACGTAAACCTATAATGTAAATGCAATTATTTATAATATATCTATGACCAGCATAGCTTATATTCCGACTTATCATTCACCTTTTGCTGCATTTTGGACACTTTCCAGCAGAGGGCACTATTGGCTTATGAGATAAGTCTTTTCTCTTTCCTTTGGTTGAAATGTCACAAAGAAATCTGATGAATTTACAGATATTGTTCCCCAGTTTTATCCCTGCCTTGATCTATATATTTTTGCTTGCGGCAAACAAGAGTCATTCTAACAAGAAGACCTGCATTTATCAATTTTCAGGAACTATCATTTAGTTGAGTAAATACCTACTACAGAGCCAGGATATTATCCTAGCTATGTCACAGGGTGCAGAGGAATCCCGTAGAACGAGCTTCTTTTTTTAGGCCATTTTTTAAAAAAAGGAATTGGTTCTATATGACCTTAAATGCTTCTGCTTGATCCTCGGGCCAAAAGCTGCAAAGCCATCATTGTGTCTTTTCTTATATTGTCCCATATAAAACTTGTCTCACAAAAATTGGTACCGTTTCTCCGAGAATTTCACCCAGACTTCAGAGAGGTTTGAAGCTCAGTATGCAGAGTTCCAAATCCCCTTCATAGGCTTAAAGTGGTTGTCAACATTTTTAGTACAATTCATTTTTTTATACTTAAATGCATGTATTTGGGGCTAAAACTCATTTTTGCAATTGGGTCTCAAGAAAAATTTTGCACCGTTTGCCTTCTGTAGCCTTCATGTTGCTTTGTCTATTGCTGGCTGCGAAATGAGTTAACTGAGAATCCGTCTGCCAACTCATTAAAATAAGGTGACAGAGTTTGTAACTCTTTTATTTGTCATTTTCTGAGCTTCTGTCACACGATTTATAACCAGAGACCACACCAACTTGAATGTGCAGAGACAGAAAAAGACTGTCAAAGCCAAACGATGCAAAATTTTTAATGAAACCTAATAACAAAAATGATTTTTAGCTACAAATCCATGGAATTATGTAAGAAAAAAAAGTGTCCCCAACCCCTTTAAATTATAAAGTTTACCAGAAGTGAACTGCATATTGATTTATCATGAAGTTCTATGTAAAAACAGTATGCAGTAAATGATTGAGCTCCCTCTAGTGGTGGCTAAAAACAGGAAATATTTTAAAATTGACCTCTATAGCTATTTAAGCGATTTGGAGCGATGTAGAAAGCTTGTCAGATAAATGTTGGCCAAAGACTCATTTTGAGTTTAATATTAACATAAATTTTAGAAAATTCCAACACAATTTTAGTGGCAGGATATGGTACCGCTATGGGGTCCCAAAAAAGGAACGTGGCTTTGAAGTGTTCCTTCACAAAGCTCTGAAATCTTAGATGTGAAAGAACATTGTGTTCACCTGGAAAACTGTAATCTCCATCAAACTCATGACCTATTTATATTTTAATTAACATATTTCACTGCTGAAAAACCCTTCAATTTTTGTCCTACCCCCACCCTGAGGCCGAATTCGAAGCTATAGACTTTACTCTTTGTCTCATGCAAACTTTTGTAGTTTGTCAAGTTCATACTGAAAAGACTTAAGAATGTGTGAGAAAATAAATTTAATTTCCGGGAACACGTAAGACATTGTGCAATGACATTATACATTCCAGGAGAGGTACAATTTTTTACGCAACAATTTTAAAAGAGCTGACGATGGTGAAGAAAAGACATAATTGGGGCAGTAGTATAGCTGGAGTGGCACATCAAGGTATGGCGGATTTATTAATTTTATTTTCTCGTTAATTTTATATTCCCATAGAGAATTAAAAAAAAAATCTAGGTTACATTTCAAAATACTTAAAAAAAAACAAAGCAAAGGGAGCCTCAGCAATAAGTCAAAACTGAAGTAGTCAAATGTTGACCATTCGAGGTGGTGGTGTCACCATTAATCCAGAGGCAGTAATTGTTTATCGGATGGCGGAAAGTCAACAACTACCCATTTTGCCATGGATACCTACTGTAGACGCTTGAGGCACAATTGGAAATTGGACCTGGTATTCCGATTAACTCTTCATTAACTTCCATAAGAACCAACAAAATGGAGAAGGAGTCGGAGCATTTTGGTAAATCCAATTGGTATCCAAATTAAAGGACATGTCCTGAGTTCTCCAATATAAATAGCAAGTCTTCTGTACAAGTCTTTCTTAGGGTTTTCTGTAGGATAATGCTAGGGAAAGTGTCGCATTATGGCATATATTAAGCCTATAAGGAAGGCAGGGAGCCTTAAGTCTGTGTTTAGTCTCGTGGAGCTACTGATCACATCGGTGGTGGTGTTGGTCTCCCGTGTAAAGTTATTACAGTAGCTTCCAGCGCAACACTGGATCTCCGAAACGTTGGGTATTTCCTGTGATGGGTACGTGGATGAACAAAATGCTACTGTACTGCAGCCTTTCATGATCGTTGTCCGATTATTATCTAGAGATAAAAAGATGAAAAAGGAAGTCTACACTGTTCATCTTTAGAGATATAGTACTCTAACAATATAAAGAGATGGCACTATCTGCTTGGCAGTAATCTCGATGTGTACATGAGGCAACAAACACCTTCCATGGGTACAGTACAGTATTTTTTATGTCTTTGGTGTATATTGCTGGAGGACCGTGATTATTTGCGTGCATGCACTCATTAAGCCCAAGGCAAGTACAGCTTAGCAGTTCAAGCATCTTTAAAACAGGGAAATATTTTTTTTTGCTTCCTTGAACAACATTTAATATAAACAAAAAGAAAATGTAACCCTAATACTGCCCCTATGCACAAGAAAATAAACTACTATAATATTGCCTCTTATGTACAAGAATCTAACTACTATAATGCTGCCCCCTATATACAAGAATGTAAGTACTATAATATTGCCCCTTTGTACAAAAATATAACTGCTATACAGTGGGTAAGGAAAGCATTCAGACCCTTTTAAATTTTTCTCTCTTTGTTTCACTGTAGCCATTTGGTAAATTCAAAAAGTTCCTTTTTTTCTCATTAACAAGCAGAAATGTAGACATTTTTGCAAATGTATTTAAAAAGAAAAACTGAAATATCACATGGTCATAAGTATTCAGACCCTTTGCTCAGACACTCATATTTAAGTCACATCCTGTCCATTTCCTTGTGATCCTCCTTGAGATGGTTCTACTTCATTTGAGTCCAGCTGTGTTTAATTAAACTGATAGGACTTGATTTGTAAAGGCACACACCTGTCTATATAAGACCTCACAGCTCACAGTGCATGTCAGACCAAATAAGAATCATGAGGTGAAAGGAACTGGCCAAGGAGCTCAGAGACAGAATTGTGGCAGGGCACAGATCTAGCCAAGGTTACAATAGAATTTCTGAAGGACTCAAGGTTCCTAAGAGTACAGTGGCCTCCATAATCCTTAAATGGAAGATGTTTGGGACCACCACATGTCTTCCTAGACCTGGTCATCCAGTCAAACTGAGCTATCGTGGAGAAGAGCCTTGGTGAGAGAGGTAAAGAAGTGTCATGCTGTTCTGTCTGTACAATGCATGTCTTTGCTTTAACCTTTTGCTCCTTTCCCCCTAATTGAGCTGTGATACTATTGGCTGTTACCTGTATGGAACCTACTCAGTTCCCTGCTCTGCTGCATAGCTGTACATGAGTTGTTAGGTCTTTGCTCTGCTGCATGACCATCCGCATGTGTGGTCCCTGGTTGCCGCTTTGGAAGCTGTCTGCGGGTTGCGAGGTCATTTGCAGCTGGTGCATGACTTTCCACGTGTGTCTGGGCGTGCAGCCGCTGCCAGGTGCCCTGAGCCTCAGTTCCTGCACTGATTGTGCTGTAATGGGTTGGTTTGTGCTAAGGGCGTGCGCGGCCACTCCTCCCCTGCTTTTATCAGGGTTAGTGTGTGTACTTGAAATTCTGTCCCCAGCCAACTGCTGAGAGACACTTTATTAAAGTTCCCTGCCGAGGGCGGACCTAGGTAACGGAAGGCCTGAACTTTGCATGTGTGTTGTGTTCTGCACCTCTCTGTAAATTTAGGTACCAAGTCCTTGCCATAATCTCTAGTTTTGTCCTACGACCTGTCCTGGAGGTGTATATCAGGGCTGAATCTTAAATCCTGTAACCGTCCTGTACCTACCTGCTGCAATGTGTCTGCTGTCTGTCTGAATCCTCTTGTACCTGCACCATGACCAGTATTTGAGATCATTGACGGTTTCTGCTGAGATCTACTACTTTTGCTCTGACTACCATGCGATGCTAGCTTAGGCGGCCCGCAATCCGCGGTACTAGCAATCGCGACTTAATCCTATGTCCAAGCAGAGCCCTGAGACGTAACAGCTGGAATCGGATGATGCGCGGAGCTTGGAGCCTGATAACCGTGGTTCGTGCCTGTCGTGTCGATGTCGGAACCGACGATCCTGTCTGATGTCTGCCGGTGACAGTATGTAGCCGCCTGGTCTTGATTCATCCATGTGACCAATGTCTTGACTCCCCTTCCATGATGTCCTGCATGGTCTGAGACCTTGTGTGTCTGATGTCATGCCTCGCCCTGATGAACTCATGTACCATTGTCCCCACAGAGAGTCTTAGGCTGGTCCTGAGACCCGTGACTGATGTCCTGCTTAGTACTGATTGTGTGCCTGCGTCTATGACTTTGTGTGTCTGGTGTCGCCTGCTTCACCGATTAAGTATGAACTGATGTACTCGGTACCCGAGACTTGGCCTGTTGGATGGACCTTGGTACCCTGATATTCCTTGCCTGTCCATAGCCGATTCACCTATGGTGACCTCAGTGATCTGTTGGTGCTTGGGGTCCACTGGGGGGTACCCTTATGGAAGTGTGGATTAGGAGCCTCAGCTGACATGTTGGTTGTATCTACGTGGATTACTTTAGAAACTTTACTTTCTCTATACTGTAGCCGTCCTGCAAACCCAGGGAAACCGAGGTCTATCTGACCTGAGGGCCTGTTACACCTCTACTGGAGGTACGTTGATGGTACAGAGGTCCAGGCCGCCAGCGTAACTATCTCTGTGAATCCCTGACAACTGTAATCTAGTCTGAGAAGCCCTGATTACCACACAGGACGGGAAGGTAATGCTACACTACAGTATAAGACGAACGAGACAGTACAAGGGGTAAAATAAAAGACACTGCATACAAAACTACAATACAAGAACAACACAGGTAAAGGTAAATAAATAATAAAGCGAGGAAGAGAAAACCACAACAGGTACTCTTAGCTTTAGACTTCTCAATATGATCCGCTCTGCTGGTCTGCATGAATGCTTTCACCGACACTTCCCTAGCAGACAGGCAGGTATTTGAAGGAATCCAATTATCGCAACATTAATTGCAGCTGAGCGAGGCTGGTCTTGTCCAGCACAGAGAGAGGGAGAATTAACTCTCTCACTGCCGAAAAACACCCAGCAGCAGAAACTCAGCTGTGAGAAGTCAGGGTGTGCAATCGCGACGATCTTCGCAGCGACACACCCGTGACAGTACCCCCCCTTCTACGAGGGGCCTCCGGACCCTCAGGGCCGGGTTTATCTGGGTGAGTAGTGTGGAAGGCCCGAACCAATCGGTCTGCGTTAATATCCGATGCAGGAACCCACATCCTCTCCTCAGGACCATACCCCCTCCAATGAACAAGGTACTGAAGGGACCGGCGATTCAGACGTGAATCGATGACTCTCGACACCTGGAACTCCAAGTTACCATTGACCACCACAGGAGGAGGAGGTAAAGGTGACGGTATCACCGGCGCCACATACCTCTTAAGCAACGATTTGTGGAACACATTATGAATTTTAAATGTGGGAGGGAGGTCAAGACGGAATGCAACCGGATTAATTATAGAACTGATCTTGTATGGCCCGATGAACCTGGGACCCAGTTTCCAGGAGGGAACCTTAAGTTTTATATTCTTGGTAGACAACCATACCAGATCGTTCACACTTAGGTCCGGACCAGACACTCTCCTCCTATCAGCCATACGTTTGTATCGGTTCAATGTCACGCTGTCTCTGCATACAGGAGGACCGGGGTCTATGCTGACCCTAAGCTGGGGTCCTGACTAATCCCTCTACCTGGAGGTACTGTTGATGGTACAGAGGTCCAGGCCGCCAGCGTAACCCTATCTCCTGTGAATCCCTGACAACTGTAATCTAGTCCTGAGAAGGACCCTGATTACCACCACAGGGAACGGGAAGGTAACTGCCTACACACAGTATAAGACGAACGAGACAGTACAAGGGGTAAAATAAAAGACACCTTGCATACAAAACTACAACTACAGAGGGAACACCAACAGGTAAGGAGATAAATAATAAAGCGAGGAGAGGAGAAAACCACAACAGGTACTCTTAGCTTTAGACTTCTCAATATGATCCGCTCTGCTGGTCTGCATGAATGCTTTCACCGACACTTCCCTAGCAGACAGGCAGGTATTTGAAGGAATCCAATTATCGCAACATTAATTGCAGCTGAGCGAGGCTGGTCTTGTCCAGCACAGAGAGAGGGAGAATTAACTCTCTCACTGCCGAAAAACACCCAGCAGCAGAAACTCAGCTGTGAGAAGTCAGGGTGTGCAATCGCGACGATCTTCGCAGCGACACACCCGTGACAGTACCCCCCCTTCTACGAGGGGCCTCCGGACCCTCAGGGCCGGGTTTATCTGGGTGAGTAGTGTGGAAGGCCCGAACCAATCGGTCTGCGTTAATATCCGATGCAGGAACCCACATCCTCTCCTCAGGACCATACCCCCTCCAATGAACAAGGTACTGAAGGGACCGGCGATTCAGACGTGAATCGATGACTCTCGACACCTGGAACTCCAAGTTACCATTGACCACCACAGGAGGAGGAGGTAAAGGTGACGGTATCACCGGCGCCACATACCTCTTAAGCAACGATTTGTGGAACACATTATGAATTTTAAATGTGGGAGGGAGGTCAAGACGGAATGCAACCGGATTAATTATAGAACTGATCTTGTATGGCCCGATGAACCTGGGACCCAGTTTCCAGGAGGGAACCTTAAGTTTTATATTCTTGGTAGACAACCATACCAGATCGTTCACACTTAGGTCCGGACCAGACACTCTCCTCCTATCAGCCATACGTTTGTATCGGTTCAATGTCACGCTGTCTCTGCATACAGGAGGACCGGGGTCTATGCTGACCCTAAGCTGGGGTCCTGACTAATCCCTCTACCTGGAGGTACTGTTGATGGTACAGAGGTCCAGGCCGCCAGCGTAACCCTATCTCCTGTGAATCCCTGACAACTGTAATCTAGTCCTGAGAAGGACCCTGATTACCACCACAGGGAACGGGAAGGTAACTGCCTACACACAGTATAAGACGAACGAGACAGTACAAGGGGCAAAATAAAAGACACCTTGCATACAAAACTACAACTACAGAGGGAACACCAACAGGTAAGGAGATAAATAATAAAGCGAGGAGAGGAGAAAACCACAACAGGTACTCTTAGCTTTAGACTTCTCAATATGATCCGCTCTGCTGGTCTGCATGAATGCTTTCACCGACACTTCCCTAGCAGACAGGCAGGTATTTGAAGGAATCCAATTATCGCAACATTAATTGCAGCAGAGCGAGGCTGGTCTTGTCCAGCACAGAGAGAGGGAGAATTAACTCTCTCACTGCCGAAAAACACCCAGCAGCAGAAACTCTGCTGTGAGAAGTCAGGGTGTGCAATCGCGACGATCTTCGCAGCGACACACCCGTGACAATACCTGAAGTTGTGTGGTTTAATCAAGTCCAACGTGTCTTTTCCTTGTCTACATGCTCAGCTGCCACAGAACCCTGGTCTCTGCCCTTCCCTAGTTCGGGTACGCCCGGATCCCCCTCTGTGGTATAGAGGGTCCATATGGTAGTGGTCAGTCGGCGTGGGGGCGGTTATGGGCTGGGCTGCGCCTCGGTGGCTGCAGCCAAACGTAACAAGAAGGACCCGAAGATCACTGTGGCTGAGCTCCACAGATGCACTAGGGAGATGGGAGAAAGTTCCACAAAGTCAACTATCACTGCAGCCCTCCACTACTCGGGCCTTTATGGCAGAGTGGCCTGACGGAAGTCTATCCTCAGTGCCAGACATATAAAAGCCCGCACAGAGTTTGCTAAAAAAACACATGAGAAATAAAATTTTCTGGTCTGATGAGACGAAGATAAACCTCTTTGGTGATAAGTCTAAGCGGTATGTGTGGAGAA
Organism: Oophaga sylvatica; assembly: GCA_033576555.1. Taxonomy (NCBI): domain Eukaryota; kingdom Metazoa; phylum Chordata; class Amphibia; order Anura; family Dendrobatidae; genus Oophaga; species Oophaga sylvatica. Next base: position 431,984,395 of record JARQOD010000003.1, on the reverse strand, counting down.
AACCAGGCACTGCTCATCACCTGCCCAATACTTTCCCAACAGTGAAACATGGTGGTGTCAGCATCATGATATGGGGGTATTTTTCAGCTGCAGGGACAGGACGACTGGTTGCCATTGAAGGAAACATGAATGCGGCCAAGCACAGCAATATCTTGGATGAAAACCTCTTCCAGAGTGCTCTGGACCACAGACTTGGCTGAAGGTTCACCTTCCAACAAGACAATGACCCTACGCACACAGCTAAAATAACAAAGGAGTGTCTTCAGAACAACTCTGTGACCAATCTTGACTGGCTCAGCCAGAGCCCTGACCTAAACCTAATTGACCATCTCTGGAGAGACCTGAAAATGGCTGTCCACCAACGTTCACCATCCAACCTGACAGAACTGGAGAAGATCTGCAAGGAAGAATGGCAAAGGACACCCAAATCCAGGTGTGAAAAACTTGTTGCATCATTCCCAAGAAGACTCATGGCTGTACTAGTTCAAAAGGGTGCTTCTACTCAATACTGAGCAAAGGGTCTGAATACTTATGACCATGTGATATTTCAGTTTTTCTTTTTTAATATATTTGCAAAAATTTCTACAGTTCTGTTTTTTTGAGTCAAGATGGGGTGCAGAGTGTACATTAATGAGAAAAATGATTTTACCAAATGGCTGCAATGAAACAAAAAGTGAAAAATTTAAAGGGGTCTGAATACTTTCCGTACCCACTGTTTGTACAAGAATATAACTACTATAATATTGCTCCTATGTGCAAGAATATAACTATTATAATACTGTCCCTATGTATAAGAATATACCTACTATAATACTGTTCCTATGAGCAAGAATATAACTACCATAATACTGCACCTATGTACAAAAATATAACTAATAATAATAATTTTATTTATATAGCGCCAATATAACTGCTATAATACTGCCCCATATATACAAGAATATAACTACTACAGTATAATGCTGCTTCCTATGTACAAGACTATAACTACTATAATACTGCTATTACGTAAAGAATATACTGTAGCTACAATATTACTGCTCCTATGTACAAGAATAAAACTACAATAATACTGCTCCAATGTAGAGAAATATTAATACTATAATACTGCTCCCTGTGTAAAGAATATAATTACTATAATACTGCCCTATGTGCACGAATAAAACTACTATAATACTGTTCCTATATAAAGAATATAACTACTGTACAATGGCCCCTATGTACAAGATTATAACTACTATAATACTGCCCCCTACATTCAAGGATATCAATACACAAGAATATAACTACTATAATACTGACCCTCCTATGAACAAGAATATAACCATTATAATACTGCCCCTATATAAAAGAAAAAAAACTACTTTAATACTGCCCTCTGTGTATAGGAATACAACTACTAAAATACTGCCCCTGTGTACAAGAATGTAACTGCTATAATACTGCTCCTTTGTACAAGAATATAACTACTATAATGCTGTTTTTATGTACAAAAGTATAACTACTGTAATGCTGCTCCTATGTACAAGAATATAACTACTATATTACTGCATGTATATACAAGAATATAACTACTATAATACTGCCCTATGTACAAGAATATAACTACTATAATACTGCTCCTATGTACAAGAATGTAAATATATTACTGCCTGTATGTACAAGAATATAGCTACTATAATACTGCCCCTATGCACAAGAATATAACTACAATAATACTGCTCCTATGTACAAGAATATAACTACTGTAATACTGCTCCTATGTACAAGAATATATCTACTATAATACTGCCCCCTATGTAGAAGAATATAACTACTATAATACTGCCCCTATGTACAAGAATATAACTGCTATAATACTGCTCCTATGTACAATAATATCACCACTATAATACTGCTCCTATGTACAATAATATAACTACTATAATACTGCTTGCTATGTACAAGAATATAACTACTATAATACTGCCCTTATGTACAAGAATATAACTACTATAATACTGCCCTTATGTACAAGAATATAACTACTATAATACTGCCCTTACGTACAAGAATATAACTACTATAATACTGCCCCTATGTACAAGAATATAACTACTATAATACTGCCCCTATGTACAAGAATATCACCACTATAATACCGCTCCTATGTACAATAATATAGCTACTATAATACTGCTTCCTATGTACAAGAATATAACTACTGTAATACTGCTCTCCCACTCCCGACTCCAAGACTTCTCCCGCGCTGCGCCAATCCTCTGGAATGCTCTACCCCAAGAAATTAGGACTATCCACAATTTGCAGGGTTTCAGGCGCTCTCTCAAAACACATTTGTTCAGAGCGGCCTATCACATTCACTAATCAAAGTCATTCTATGCGTAAGTGTGTGTGTGTAGCCCATTCACTATCTCCATCCATCCCTCACTCCCTCAAGATGGCTGGACCATCATTGTAAATGCACCATTGTATATAAACACCTGTACTTTGTATCTCCCCACCTCATTGTAGATTGTAAGCTCTCACGAGCAGGGTCGTCTTATTTTGCTTTAATTATTGTATTGTTAACGTTGTTACTTATGACTTGTGTTCTGAAACTGTTAAACTGTAAAGCGCTGCGGAATATGATGGCGCTATATAAATAAAGATTATTATTATTATTATTATTATTACTGCTCCTATGTACAAGAATATATCTACTATAATACTGCCCCTATGTACAAGAATATAGCTACTATAATACTGCCCCATGTACAAGAATATAACTACTATAATACTGCTCCTATGTACAAGAATATCACCACTATAATACTGCTCCTATGTACAATAATATAACTACTATAATACTGCTTCCTATGTACAAGAATATAACTACTATAATACTGCCCTTATGTACAAGAATATAACTACTATAATACTGCCCTTATGTACAAGAATATAACTACTATAATACTGCCCTTATGTACAAGAATATAACTACTATAATACTGCCCCTATGTACAAGAATATAACTACTATAATACTGCCCCTATGTACAAGAATATAACTACTATAATACTGCCGCTATGAACAATAATACTACTTCTATAATACTGCCCCTATGTACAAGAATATAACTACTATGATACTGCCCCCTATGTACAAGTATATTACTACTATAATGCTGCCCCTATGTGCAAGAATATTAGTACTATAATACATCTCCTATGTACAATAACATAACTAGTATAATACTGCTCCTTTGTACAAGAATATAACTATTACAATACTGCTCCTTTGTACAAGAATATAATTACTATAATACTGCTCCTTTGTACAAGAATATAACTTCTATAATACTGCTCCTTTGTGCAAAAATATAATTACTATATTACTGCTATGTACAAGAATGTAACTACTATATTACTGCCTGTATGTACAAGAATATAGCTACTATAATACTGCTCCTATGTACAGGAATATAACTACTATAATATTGCCTCTATGTACAAGGGTATAAGTACTATAATACTGCCCCTATGTACAAGAATATAGCTACTATAATACTGCCTGTATGTACAAGAATATAACTACAATAATACTGCCCCTATGTACAAGAATATAAACTGCTATAATACTGCTCCCTATGTGCAAGAATATAACTACTATAATACTGCTCCTATGTACAAGAATATAACTACTTTAATACTGCCTGTATGTACAAGAATATAACTACTATAATACTGCCTGTATGTACAAGAATATAACTACTATAATACTGCCCCTATGTACAAGAATATAACTACAATAATACTGCTCCTATGTACAAGAATATAACTTCTATAATGCTGGTTCTATGTACAAGAATTTTACTACTATAATACTGCTTCTATGTACAATAATATAACTACTATAATACTGCTCCCTATGTACAAGAATATAACTACTATACTACTGCCCTTATGAACAAGAATATAGCTACTATAATACTGCTCTTATGTACAAGAATATAACTACTATAATACTGCCCCTATGTACAAGAATATAACTACTATAATACTGCGTGTATGTACAAGAATATAACTACTATAATACTGCCCCTATGTACAAGAATATAACTACTATAATACTGTCCCCTATGTACTGTACAAGAATATAACTACTATAATACTGCCCCTATGTACAAGAATATAACCACTATAATACTGCTCCCTATGTACAAGAATATAACTACTATAATACTGCCGCTATGTACAAGAATATAACTACTGTAATACTGTCCCCTACGTACAAGAATATAACTGCTTTAATACTGCCCCTATGTACAAGAATATAACTACTATAATACTGCCTGTCTGTATAAGAATATAACTACTATAATACTGCCTGTATGTACAAGAATATTACTACTATATTACTGCCTGTATGTAAAAGAATATAAGCACTATAATACTGCCTGTATGTACAAGAATATAACTAATATAACACTGCCCCTATGTACAAGAATATAACTACTATAATACTGCCCCTATGTACAAGAATATAACTACTATAATGCTGCCCCTATGTACAAGAATATAACTACTATAATACTGCCCCTATGTACAAGAATATGACTACTATAATACTGCCCCTATGTACAAGAATATAACTACTATAATGCTGCCCCTATGTGCAAGAATATAAGTACTATAATAAGTCTCCTATGTACAATGACATAACTACTAGAATTCTGCCCCTATGTACAAGAAAATAACTAATAATGCCCTATGTACAAGAATATAACTACTATAATACTGCTGCTTTGTATTATAGTATAATTTCCAGTATTTTCCCCTCTGACTTGCAGAGGCACAATAATACTTTTTGTCTTACTAGATTCATTCTTTATTTGTGAACTCTACCATGTTCTTGTCTCATCCATAAATTAAGAGTGCTCAGTATAATATTTATAAAATACAACTTTTTTAGTGCCATTTACAATTATCAAAAATGTGACTAAATATCAATCCTTACCAAAAACCTCCATGCATCTGATGAGTATGCCTTTACACTGCACCGATACTTGTTTCGCTACAGCGCACTCATTTTTTCCTGTCTCCAAGCATCCAAAACATGATATTCCATTGTTGTTAGTAAGTTTAGGAACTGGGAAGATAAAACAGCAAAAATAAATAAATAAATTACATCATCATCATCAATAAGCAAAAGCTAGAAACCTGTTTTACACCATAAAATAAAATGCTGGACATTTTATGAACCATAAAGTAATTTTCTTTAACTTAATATAAATAGATACATTTCATTAATTGGATGTGACCCTCCAAAACCAAAATAATATTCAATATTTATCAAAATGATGGGTCTATAATTTGATTTGATTGATTTAGTAGATACATTTTCTCATCTCTAATGTGGAGGGGCACTTTCTGGCGATACATAAGAGGTGTGCTGAAAGCCAATTAGATGATTCCCTCAGCTGCTCTCGCTCCTCTCTCACAGCCTGCAGTCTCACATACACACTATGAGGAGCTGACTACGGACTAAAGACTATTGGACTAATGGACGTAGAGCAGAGTCCAAGGGTCTAAGGGATATAGACTTTTCTCCAGCATGGAACACCAGTACGTTGATCTCATTGTTTTGTTTTATTGAAGATTTTTTTGCTCGTCTCTTTAAGGTGCAAAAATCTCTCCTGGAAAGTGTTCAACCTCACGAATCAATGTTTCCATTCAGTGATAGTAATCGGAGTAAGAGTTGAGGGCTGGATCTAATGTATACAGTGAGGGGAAATAAGTACCGTATATACTCGAGTGTAAGCCGAGATTTTCAGCCCATTTTTTAAGGCTGAAAGTGCCCCTCTCGGCTTTTACTCGAGTCATATACCGGGGGGTCGGCGGGGGAGCGCAGCTGTCCTATATACTCACCCCCTCCTGGTGCGGTCTCTGCAGCCCCTGCTCTTCTCCCATGGTCTCCGGCGCCTGTGTTCAGCAGTCAGTGGTACCGCTCATTAAAGTCATGAATATGCACATATTCATGACTTTATTGAGCGGTATCATGTGACCGCTGAAGTTATGCATAGCTGCCGGAGACCGTGGGAGAAGAGCAGGGGCTGCAGAGTCTGCGCCAGGAGGGGTGAGTATAAGCGATATTCACCTGTCCCCGGTCCACCGCTGCACGCCGCTCTGACGTCCTCGTCCTCTGGCTGCGATGTTCTGGTCAGAGGGCGCGATGACGTGGTTAGTGCGCGGCGCACCCTCTGCCTGAGCATTCACTGCCGGAGGACCCGGCAGACAGCGGCGTGCAGCGGTGGACCGGGGACAGGTGAATATCTCAGGTGCCGGGGCCTGAGCCAGCAGTGACACTGGCACCTGTCCCCCATAGCGCGCCAGTGTCCCCGCCTGCTCAGGACACCAGCACCTGGCCCCCAGCGACCAGAGGTGAGTATGTCATTTTTTTTTCATTTGCAGCGGCAGCATAAGGGACCTAGACTATCATATGGGGCATAATCTATAGAGCATCTTGTGGGGCATAATACATGGGGCAGAATATGGGGCATAATACATGGGCAGCATATGGGGCATAATCTATGGAGCATCATGTGGGGGAATAATACATGGGCAGCATATGGGGCACAATCTATGGAGCATCTTGTGGGGCATAATACATGGGGCAGCATATAGGGCATAATACATGGGCAGCATATGGGGCATAATCTATGGAGCATTATATGGGGGCATAATCTATGGAGCATCATATGGGGGCATAATACATGGGGCAGCATATGGGGCACAATCTATGGAGCATCTTGTGGGGCATAATACATGGGGCAGCATATGGGGCATAATACATGGGTAGCATATGGGGCATAATCTATGGAGCATCATATGGGGGCATAATACATGGGCAGCATATGGGGCACAATCTATGGAGCATCTTGTGGGGCATAATACATGGGGCAGCATATGGGGCACAATCTATGGAGCATCTTGTGGGGCATAATACATGGGGCAGCATATGGGGCACAATCTATGGAGCATCTTGTGGGGCATAATACATGGGCAGCATATGGGGCACAATCTGTGGAGCATCTTGTGGGGCATAATACATGGGGCAGCATATGGGGCACAATCTATGGAGCATCTTGTGGGGCATAATACATGGGGCAGCATATGGGGCATAATCTATGGAGCATCATATGGGGGCATAATACATGGGGCAGCATATGGGGCACAATCTATGGAGCATCTTGTGGGGAATAATACATGGGGCAGCCTATGGGGCATAATACATGGGCAGCATATGGGGCATAATCTATGGAGCATCATATGGGGAATAATATATGGGCAGCATATGGGGCATAATCTATGGAGCATCTTGTGAGGCATAATACATGGGGCAGCCTATGGGGCATAATATATGGGGCAGCATATGGTGCATAATATATGGGGCAGCATATGGGGCATGATATATGGGGCAGCATATGGGGCATTATCTGTGGAGCAGCATATGGGGCATAATCTATAGAGCAGCATATGGGGCTCCTGATTCAATATGGCTATTCAAAAATATTTAACCTACTTTAATTTTACTTTTATTGGTGTCTATTTTTATTTTTGAAATTTACCAGTAGCTGCCTCATTTTCCACCCTAGGCTTATACTCGAGTCGATACATTTTCCCAGTTTTTTGTGGCAAAATTAGGGGGTCAGCTTATACTCGGGTCGGCTTATACCTGAGTATATACGGTATTTGATCACTTGCTGATTTTGTAAGTTTGCCCACTGACAAAGACATGAACAGTGTTATCCACTGAGCCACCATGCTGCCCATTTTTAATGTCCTGGCGGAGGGAAGGAGGTTGTCACTCAGGATTTTACGGTACATGGCTCCATCCATTCTCTCATTGATGCGGTGAAGTAGTCCTTTGCCCTTAGCAGAGAAACACCCCCAAAACATAATGTTTCCACCTCCATGCTTGACAATGGAGACTGTGTTCTTGGGGTCATAGGCAGAATTTCTCTTCCTCCAAACACGGCGAGTTGAGTTAATGCCAAAGAGCTCAATTTTTGTCTCATCTGACCACAGCACCTTCTCCCAATCACTCACAGAATCATCCAGGTGTTCATTGGCAAGCTTCAGACGGGCCTGCACATGTGCCTTCTTGAGCAGGGGGACCTTGCGGGCACTGCAGGATTTTAATCCTTTACTGCGTAATGTGTTACCATTGCCAATGATTTTCTTGGTGACTGTGCTCTCAGCTGCCTTGAGATCATTAACAAGTTCCCCCCATGTAGTTTTAGGCTGATCTCTCACCTTCCTCATGATCAAAGATACTCCAAAAGGTGAGATTATGCTGGTGCCCTAGATCGATGTCGATTGACAGTCATTTTGTTTTTCTTCCATTTTCTTACTATTGCACCAACAGTTGTCTCCTTCTCTCTCAGTGTCATACTTACGGTTTTGTAGCCCATTCCAGCTTTGTGCTGGTCTATGATATTGTCCCTGACATCCTTATAAAGCTGTTTGGTCTTGCCCATGTTGTAGAGGTTAGAGTCTGACTGATTAATTGAGTCTGTGGACAGGAGTCTTTTATAAAGGTGACTATCTATGGCAGCTGTCTTTAATGCAGGTAACAAGTTGATTAGGAGCGTCTAACTGGTCTGTAGGAGCCAGAACTCTTAATGGCTGATAGGGGATCACATACTTATTTCTCACTGCAAAATGCAAATAAATTTATATAATTTATAAAATGTGATTTTCTGGATTTTATTTTTGATATATCCTATCTCTCAATGTTAAAATTAACCTACCCTTAAAATTATAGACTGTTCATGTCTTTGTTAGTGGGCAAACTTACAAAATCAGCACAACCCTATAGAGAGGCTGAAGACTGAGCTTCTAGAACATTCTTCAGCAAATGTTTAAAGGTGATGGTGTGAACACTTCTGCCCATCCGGGTGGCTGATCCCAGGAGAGGGAGAACAATAAGTCACATGTTTAGTGAGTGTTTGGTGCAGTGACATTAAGGGGCGAGGATCTTTTGCTGAGGTCCTAGAGCCCATGTATGGATGTCCTATGTAGAAAGGCTGTCGATTACTGGCTGGAGATGGATACACGTTCGGCGGTCATGGGATCTGTTGTCTGGAATTGAGGAACTATCCTAAGGACTTTTTTTTGCTGGCTGGAGCTGGATACATGTACTACGGTCGTGGAACCCGTTGCCTGGAAGAGCACGGACTGTGATTACAGACTATTTTGGTGGGAGATTTAAAAGCTGTGAGCCACCAAAAAGTTGGAATACAGTGGATATCGTACGGTACAGGAGCAATGGATCTACCGGCCCCAAGTTGGGATCTTGTGGACTGGGGGGCATTGCATTGTGGCCAACTACCCGGAATTGCTGTAAGACTATAGACGTAAGGAATAAAAAATAACTGCATCGTTAATCTGCCTATGTAACTATTACAGCCCACAACTTTAGATCCTCACAAAAACTGATTGAGTAAAACTGCAACTGCATACCCCTCCTCACTACCTTTTATTTGCTTTGTTACACAAGTGTGTTTTTTTTTCAGCTGAGAGGGACAGCAGGATTAGAAAGAGGGGAAGTCGAGCTGCTTTACTGTGCAAGTTTAAAAACTTTTCCAATCCATGTAGTAGATCCTAAGTTGTATTATTTTAGATTTCTATGGGTTGGTACATCTATGGGTTGCAATAGTCTGTCTATGTTCTGTGGAAAAGAAGTATTATTAATGCCCTCTTTGAAAACTTTACCCACTAAATGCATGGACTTTGTGATATCAAATAACATCAAGGTAAAAGTTCTCAGCTGTCATGTGGCAAAGAGCAAAAGATGGATGTTTTCGACAGTTTCAAGAACATCTCCTATGGGATCGATATTATAGCACTATATGAGACCCCCAAGCATATTGTACCCACCTTGCTGACTGGCTGCGTTGCAGCCATTCGTATTGCAGCATGAAAAATAACTGTAACGTTCATAGCTTCCTGTGTTGAAGGCAAACAGATTTGTACATGTTTCTCCAATGTTTGCTGATCCACAACCTAGCACATTCGATGATGTAGAAAGTACACCTGAAAGAAAACATGGCCATGTTGTTGATTGCATGAATTCAGTATCCTCCATAATAGATACCTTACCATGTCACAATGATTACTGTCCTGTATGTTTTTACAAAGATGATGGCTCATGGTAATTTACCAATTTCTCAACCAAAGAAAGAGCAACCAAAGGCATTTGTTAGTTTCTCCATTACTTGTTATTGTTGAGCTTTCTGAAGGCACAAGAAGCCCTTTAGGGGTCATGAGACGAGAAGGAAGAACAAACTCACATGGTCTTCATTCCCCAAGAATGATTTCAACCTGTAGTGGTTTATATGACCTGGAGATAAAGGTACAAGAAGCCCTTTACTTGCCACAAGACCTATAGAAAAAAAAGAAGCCTAAATTCATGTGGTTTCCATCTCCTTTCCCAGAGATGATGGCAACCAGTGGTAGATTATATAATCAGGAAAATATTTTTGCTATGACCAACTTTTGATTCATCGCATAGGCCCATTTCACTAAAATGATTTTAAACTGTGGTGGTTCATTCTCTCCGCATGTACCACTGGGAAAGATGGAGATAGCCTGTAAAAATGGATATTGAGTAAAAGTGGGTGGGTGTTCCAGGCCAGATTCGACAAACACTGATTGCTGATACAACAAGTTGAATAGCGCTTATCTCAGACCGATTGAAGCAAACCGCTTCAAACTTGATGGAGACTAATGATTGCCGGTCCAGCTAAGTACATCCTCCAGTATGACCAACAGTTTGGACTTCCTTCTTTCCATAGTTCTCTTAGCATCTAAAGAGCTTCTTATTCCTTTATTTCCAGGTGATGTGAACTACCATAGGTTGACATTATCCTTGGAGAAGGAAGTAGAGACGTGTTTCGGCTTCTTTCTCTCCTTAGGATATACATCCTTTGTTTACACAAGGCAATGAGCTACAAGCAAGAATTATTTTCAAGCCTTCATGAACGAGGTGATTTTGTTCATTCATAAGTTGATCACTACGGTTTACATGGCCCACTGATCATGAACGAGCATTCTCATTATTATTGATCCGCGGAAAAGGACCTTAAGGATTGATGTAGATGACTTGGGTTGTGCACCAGCAATAGAAGTAGACTACATTTTAGTTCCTCTTGGATTGAACTTCAATGTCTCATTTTCCCTCATTCTATGACTTTTAATGTGTCATTATGTACACCTTTATCTTGGTCTCCATTGTAAATTTCGTCATTGTAAATCATTCATTAGGATTAAAATAAAATCTAAAACTACTATATTCCAAAAGAGCTTTCTTCTCTTGTCTGCAGCAGGAACCCAATGATCCAGGCCACACATTAAGTAGAGGAGCTCTGCAAACAGGAATATGTAAACAGCAGATCAATTTCATGGAGTGTTAAGAAGAGATGGGATAAAGAGTTCTGACGCGCACATCAAAAAACAAATGGAAATCAGACTTCAAGACTTTATTTATAATGACAGGACAGCAGCCGGCTCATATGATTAAATGGCCTCCCGAGGGAGTCACTCTGCACAGTCTGGCTCGAAAATAGGCCATTATAAGCCGACCACTGGGGTGTCAAAGTTTCCTCTTCAAAAAAATGGAAGTCGAAGAAAAAGTTTAGCTTTATAGCTTGAGGGCGAGTTTACAAGACAGATGGGGTACAGGAAAATTCATTTTATTTTACCAGGTTTTAATTTATTTAGTCATGAGAAGTCAAAGAAAAAAGGACAGGTGAAACTTGTTGATTGCTCACGGTCCAAATGCTGGTACAGCAAACAATTCCTAGATTGGGGCTCTGAAACTACTGGGACAACAAATGATTCCAGGATCGGGGCTCTAAGAAATTGAGAACAGGACTTTTTTCATGCTTGACTTCTGCTCCATTCTTCGTCTATTGGACTGCCAGAAATAAACTACGTACAACAGCCCTATAAAAAAAGAATGGAGTGGAAGCCAAGCATTCTTAAAGTCCTGTTCCCAGGTCCAAATGGTTGGACCTCCAGTGGATGGCAAATTATATCCCCATAGGACAGGATATAAATTGTCAGAATATTGTTATGATCCTGGCTTATTGGAAATATAGTCAATATTCAGATCTTGTCTGCCATAAACCAAATGAAGCAATGTACAAGTTCCTGCCACATCAAATATAAAATATGGGGCAACCGAGACTCTCACCATTCTTCCATTCCTTCGTGGCCATGTTCACACAATAGTTGCTGACTTCATCGCAAAATATGGATTTATACGAGGACGAGCAGCCAACAGAAGAACTTGGACAAGAATTACATTGTAAGCGGTTCATGTAAACCTGAGAAGCTGAAGAAGGGAAACAGTGATACTCACATTATTGGACAGGATACACCAGGGCAAGCAATATTTTACAGATAAGGAGCAAGTGACACTACAGTCGCTTGCTAATAATCATCTGGCAATAAAAAGTTTTTTCATTGGTTTCCAAATGTAAATGAATTGAATCAAAGATGATGATGTTGCAGTTTCTATGCCAGTTTTATGGTTCTGACATTGACAGAGCTTCCTTCCTCTCTCTACCCAAGCAGTAATGAAGGGGACTGGCTTAGCTAATGAGCAGACCAAGACAGCTAGTCCCCCTTAACCATACAAGAGTTGCAAAACTTTTTGATTTGTTGCAAAACCCTTTTAACTTTTTGTCTGTAAAAACACGGTGGCTTGTAGGGGAAAACCAATGAAAAACACTTCATTGTTATAAATTGCAAAATTAACTATCCAGGTATGGCCAAATTACAACCCCCAGCATACTAATAGCTACAGATGTTGTGAATACTTACTGGAGTACCGGTTGATGTTGCAGAAGTTACTCTCGCAACATGTTGAAGTCATGTAGACTGAACGAGTCCCTGTATCGATGATTGAGGTTTGGTTGCACATATAGGTGGTGGAGCAGCCCTTCATCACAGTGTTACTACCACCTGCAGGTTACAAATTGGTCAATGTGTTAGTCATGAATTCTTCAAGTTATGCTTCATAAGGCTTGCCTGTCCGAATCTCTGTAATTCTAAGGCTTAAGTTACTGAATGTCACCATCTTTGGATCACTGATCATATGTTAGGCAAGCGTGAGTGAAGTGCCCGTTATGGGACCTGCAGGTCATATATTCAGCCTAAATTTACCAATTAGGGTGATAATATAACAAATGAGTCATCAAGTTAAGAACAAAATTCCATAAAATGCGGGTTTAGTTCACGAAAGTGTCAAAAAATACACATATATGATATATTAGAGAGGAGCAAATAAATTTGCAGGAGCAGGTCAGTATTCCATGGCCGTTTTGCATGCCAGTTTATAATAATTTAGCATTCTATTGAAAAGTAAAACTTATCTTACCTTATATGACTGAGTCAACAGGAAAATCTAATATATAAAGCTGAATGTATGTATGTGTGTATGTATGTGGGTATGTTTGTCCGGGATTGGAATCCGCACCGTCGCACTTACGGACATGAAATTTTGCACGCCCGCATGTCTCGACCCCGAAAGCGTCCTAGGCTAGTTTTTGAATCGAAATTTTAACCCCGCGCGTTCCAAATCGCCAAACAATTTTGGCCCTATCTACATAATGGGGAGAAAGCTGAATGCTTGTGTGTATGTCCGGCATAGGAATCTGCATTTACGGGCATGAAATTTTGCACACCCGCACGTCTCGACCCCGGGAGCGTCATAGGCTAGGTTTTGAGTCGAAATTTTAACCCCGCGCATTCCAAATCAGCAAATAATTTTGGCCCGGGATAGGAATCTGCACCGTTGTACTTACGGGCATGAAATTTTGCACGCCCGCACATCTCAACCCCAGGAGCATCATAGGCTATGTGTTGAATGGAAACTTTAACCCCCGCACGTTCCAAATCGCCAAACAATTTTGGCCCTATCTACATAATGGGGAGAAAGCTGAATGCTTGTGTGTATGTCTGGCATAGGAATCTGCATTTACGGGCATGAAATTTTGCACACCCGCACGTCTCGACCCCGGGAGCATCATAGGCTAGGTTTTGAGTCGAAATTTTAACCCCGCGCATTCCAAATCGGCAAATAATTTTGGCCCGGGATAGGAATCTGCACCGTTGTACTTACGGGCATGAAATTTTGCATGCCCGCACATCTCAACCACAGGAGCATCATAAACTATGTGTTGAATGGAAATTTTAACCCCCGCACGTTTTGGTGTGTGATTTTTATGTGCAGAATAAATTTTTGTTAACATAGTCTATTTTGTTACAGCTAACAGCAGTTATTAATTAACCCGGGCGAAGCCGGGTACTACAGCTAGTACATAACTAAAAATGCTTTGTTCTAAAAGCCCTAAACAAAAAGATCCTCGCTCGGTTTTGATGCTGAAATGTAAATGCTGGTTTTCTTTCTAGTGACACTCCAGAGATAACAATTCCTTATAGGATAAGTATTAAAATTAATTGCTGTCCACCGTGTTCATTGATTTTTAAGGAGTCGTTGGACACAACTCTCGGTTTTATCTGGCAGTACATGCCCTAACAAGGCCCAAGACTGGTGAGCAGAATAAAAGTGTGGACAATTAGGATGCATATACAGTAGGATCTGAAACCCCTTCGAATTTAGCGAGAGATGTCTAACATTGCAGACCTTCAAGAGTTGCTCTCCACTTTCTGCTCTGGCTCGTAGTGGAGGGTCTCGATTGGAGAAGCTCCTTTATTACCTCCATCTACACCATCAAGGCAAGAGCATTGATCAAAGTGGAGAGCCCCTTGAAGATATATTTCCCCCTTAAACATCATAAACGGTGAGCCAGATTTAGAGAGCCACTCTTAAGGAACCACTCCCATTCTGGTTCACATATCCTGTCCACGTATTAGATGGTCGGTCATGCACTTTTCCTGCATAGGTCATGGCTTTCTAAAACCACATCCTTAAGTGATCACCAACTGTATCTATTTAAATAGGACCCCTGTAAAAGATGTGAAAACGTTAATCAATGTATGATCTCATTTTTAACAAGACTGCCCCCTGTGTTTCCAGCTCTACTATTCTACAGGTTGGGCGATGCCATCATGTTAAGTATTCTGCTTAGTAAAGATTTATATCTGACCGAGATACTGAAGAGCTCAAAATCATTCTGCCAGAACGTCAGTGGTGTTCAGAATGTATAAAGATTTTCCCGGCTTGGGGGCTTACCGTGAATTTACAACTGTGACAGAACCAGTCTAGACAACTTCAGTCTCATAACAGCAGTCTCAGCAACGTATGAACAGGTATCTAAGTCAACGCGCAAGCTCAGCCGAATCATACATTTGCATATTGTTCTCTCATCTGTGAGATTAATTTGGTAAAACAAAATTTTCTCCTCCATTTAAAAAAAAAATCCCCAAATTGCAGTTTTTATTGGGGTAGTTTAACCAAAATTCTATATTGTTTCTGGGCTAGCAGACTCTTCAGCTCGCCATAGGTGGAGTAAACCAAGAAGAGAAGAATACATATATGGACCACCTGTGACATCTGAATCAGTGCTTGCCCTTTCTGCCTCTGCGTCTGCAGAGCTCTTGTTGCGGGTGTCGTGGAGCAACAGTTCTAATTTTGTGTCCTCTGGGAATGCTGTGCTGTTTGGGTAGGACTGCAAGCTACGCTCCTGAAATCCTGCTGTCCACTTCTAGTTATAATTTGAGTTGCTTCTGTGTAACTTGTGCCTTGCTATTCTCCCAGTGGACATTTCTGATTTTTGACCTTGTCTCGTTTTTTGACTATTCTCCTTTTTTATGATTTTGTCCCTACTTTGACCTCCTGATCTGACTCGGCTACCCAACAATTCTCTTGCCTCTGGTTTGCTCCTCCAGATAGCAGCTTGTCCGTGGAAGCAATCTAGTGGATGTCATGACCCAGGACGGGGTTTTGTCTTTGCCCCGTCCTGGTCAGACTGGGGTTAATGGTTTCAGCCTCTCTCTGGCAGAGGGCGGCTATTTAGTTGCCAATTGACCTAGGTCTGGTGTCAGTTATACTCCTGCCCTCGGCTGAGTTAGTTGACCTCCTGTGTGCCTGTGCCTTGTGCCTGATCTTGTTGCTTATTTGGTTTTGACCCGGTTCGTCTCTTCATTGTGAGTTTGTCTACTGTCTTGGTACTGTGTATTGGCCCGTTCTGGTTTTCTGATCCCTTGGCTACGTTCTGGTTATTCTCTGCCTGCTCCACTTGTACTGCGTTGTTTCCTTTGTGTATGACCTGGCTATCCTGACTATCCGTTTTGTCTATGCCCCTTGGTAACTCTGTCCCGTAGTTACGCTTCTAGGAGTTTTCCTTCATAGCTCTCTGGAGCTTAAGCCACGCCCATCAGCAGTCACGTGCTTAAGGTCCTCTGGCCTGAAACAATCTCTGTCTGTTACTGCCTTCTCTGAGAGACCTGTGGCCGGCGCCGCCCCTTGGCAGTCACGTGCTTAGGGTCCTGTTAGTCTGAAGCACGCATCTTCACCGCTACTGCCCCGCTCCACAGGTATCTTTGAGTGCAGTCTGTCTTATTCAGGACACGCGCACTGGCTCAGTGAGCAAGTGCAGTGCGGTGTTCGTGATAGTGGACCCCCATTTTAAGAACAGATCCCTGTACAGAAGTTAAAGGTTGAATGACAGGGTTCCACCAGAATCTGCCAAATGTAGCTTGCACCAAGTCTGTCCAAGGTAGCCTTTTTGAGCCTGCGGCCTCTGACAGACGGAGCTCCACCTGTTGTCATTTCCACCAATCCAGTTCTTGCACACCACCTCGTTTTGCTTCCCTCATATAAAAAAAGAAATGTATGATCCTTGGGCCCTCACCTGTGTGCTACTGCTTCCTGTGTGCACCCTATTACATACCCAATAGTGAAATAGTATGGACTAACTTGAGTTGTCCTTCCTGGAATACATACAAATTGGTGGTCACCTCTAGATATGCTCTTCTCCTTTCCCTTCGAATTTTAAGAGTATAAAATTGGATCCATATTTTACGTACCCTCTTCTGACAAAGAATGTTTAACTATTCACCTTAGGGATTCTGCACACCCTAGCAGGTCTCTAATGGGTGCAGTTTCATCCAGAGTAAAGTTAAAAAATATCAGTTTTGGGACCTGATGGTTCAGTTTGGCAACCATGGCAGTAGAGATACCCTAGTACCTGATTAATTTAATCATATATCTTAATATTGGTAGCAGCTCAGTTTATCTTTTGCACAGAGTCGATTTCATAGTGTAACAATGCTACTCACTTGGGAGCGAAATGAGGTATAACAGGAACCATTTCGATTTAAAAGTCCGGCTGGTCTATTTCTCACAAACCACATAATAGGAAAACTTAAATAAAGCCCTTGTCTGGCACAAAGTGAAACATAAAGTAAACAGTCCATACAATAGTGCAGGTTCACCCACTTGGCTTAGAGTCCAGCTTCTAAAGGTACTGTCACACTAGGCGAGATCGCTAACGAGATTGCTAATGCGTCACCGATTTTATGACGCAGCAGCGATCTCGTTAGCGACGCAGCTGTGTGTGACATGTAGCGGCGATGTGGCCCCTGCTGAGATGTCGCTGATCGGTCATGAACGTTCTGAGACGTTTTTTGGTCGTTGGTGTCCCGCTGGTGAGCCTGAATCGCTGAGTGTGACACCCTTTATGAACGACTTTACCAGCGTCGCAGGCGGGACTGTTGTGAATGGGCTTGAGATGAGTTCTGAGCAGAGGCTCCCTCTGGTGGTTACAAGCGGTACTGGTCTGTCCAGTGAAGATTGTGAGGATTGGGAATCAGGTGTTACTGACTGGTCTTATATAAGGGAGTCGCCTTCCCATCAGGGTTGCCGGTGATCAATTGTTCTGGTCTCTATCCTTGATTCCTGTTTCCCTTGTAGCCTGCTGTGTCGTGTCTGCATCTCCTGCTAACAGATAAGACATTTTCTTCTTTTTGTTTTTGTGCTTGATTTTTGCATTTTGTCCTGCACTTCTGTGGGGGCCTTCAGGGTCCCCTCCGGGGGCTTTTGCCCTCTCAGTTTTGTTCAGCCACTGATGTTTGTACTTTTGCTTTTTCCAGTTTTTTCAGTGGCTGCTGTTTTGATTTTGTTACACCAGAGAACTAATTTAGGTGGTAGAGGTCGTGTGATCTCAGGTGTTTTTGAAATTAGTAGAGTTGGTGCTTTTCAGGGTTTTCTGGGATTGCAGTAAGTACCCTTCCTATCCTTTTCTATTTAGTTAGTTTGGGCCCCAACGTTTGCTCATACTATTTTCTGTCTGTGTCAGTATTTCTTCTTGTCTAACCACCATTACATGTTTGGGGGCTTTCTATTATCTTTGGGGTTCTGCTCCGGGCAGATAGCTTTCCTATATCTATCTTTAGGTGTAGTTAGTTTCTCAGGCTGTGACGAGGCGTCTAGGACCAACGTAGGAACGCTCCACGGCTGCCTCTAGTTGTTGTGGTTAGTCAGGGTACTGCAATCTCATAGATTCCAACTGCTCTGGTGTATTGCCTTTTTTGCCTGCACTCCTCAGCTACCGAAACATAACACGGGACTAGGTTTTCCCAACAACCGCAGAGGTAGTTATATAGATCGCTGATCTCTGATGAGATCTTTGTGTTTGGAATCTAACTAGCGATCATATAGCGATCGCACTAGCGATCTCGCCAGGTCGTGTCGTTGTCGTGATCGCTGGTGCGATCGCTAAGTGTGACAGTGCCTTTAGTCGTTTAGCAAAGCCACACAATCCAGGAGGTCTACACACCTCCATACACAGAACCATGTGTCAGATAAACAGGTCGCATTTTGCAATGTGAAACACACCCAGGGGTGGAGATATTGTGAGTAGCTGTCCCGCCCTAACTCTTCACCTCCTCACAATAAAACCTGGCCCTAACATGGCTGATTAACCCCTCTTAGTACTTGTGTACTAGAGCATTACTCCAGATTTATATCACAGAGGACATGCACCTCTTTGATACATATCACCCATCCACTCTTTGTCCCGCAGCCACCTTACAATAAATATAAAGTTAAAACATCTGAAATATCCCATTTGTTTCTGCCTGCAGCTGCCACTAGTGGGAACTTAGG
This sequence comes from Oophaga sylvatica, assembly GCA_033576555.1. Classification (NCBI taxonomy): domain Eukaryota; kingdom Metazoa; phylum Chordata; class Amphibia; order Anura; family Dendrobatidae; genus Oophaga; species Oophaga sylvatica. The sequence goes on along the minus strand of JARQOD010000003.1, from coordinate 431,965,276 downwards.
TGCTGACTGCAAACTGTTAAATTTTCTTCGCATAAACCAATAGTATAAGTGAATATAGGAAACTTTGTAAATTATCTTATCTGAGATCTATACCTCACTTCCCTCTTATGTGCCTGTTTTTGTTTCCCACACAACCTGAACCCATCATTCACTCTTAAAAACAGCTAAAATCCATTAGGGCAACTGACAACTCACTGAAGGATAATATTATATCTGCCTATTGAAGTCTATAGGTGGTAAGAGGAGAGAGAGAAAGAGACAGAGAGAAAGTGCTGCTACTTTCAAGTAAGAGTTTATCAAATTTCAGAGCTGGATTCACAGCTACACTGCTCTGTACTGATCTTGCTGTTGCTGAAGTACATGTAATACCCAGAGACAGCAGAGCAGTATTCCCTCATATCTGTGTATGTGTAGTATATGGGAGACATCATAACTGTTCGTCTCCATTCACAAGTTCTGAGACACCTGAAAATTAGAGATAGGGCCCACAAAGGGGAAAACTGCAGAGTAAAAATCATATAATTGACAGAAATAGTGCTACTCCTCTATTCACAAGACAGCTTATTCTCAATAGTCACTGGAAATGACAGTTGTGCTTCAATAACAGCAGTAAGCAGGAGTCACAGCTACACTGTTCAGTATAAAGTCATCCATTGGCTGCTGCTTCTAAATATGTGCTACATAGACATAGAAGACCAGGAGTGCCTCGTGTCTGTGTGTTCAGTTTATGGGAGACATCATAGCAGCTATTCTCCACTCACTATCTCAGTGAGATGGAGCCTGCAGAACATAAAACTGCAGGCTACAAAATCATGTACTGCCCAGAAATAGAATTAAGTTATATACAAGACAGATTATTCTGAACATTTGGAAATGTCAGTTACACTTTACAGTGGTGGGCCACAAGTCATTTTTCAATTAAATAATCCACTAGTAAAATAGATCAAATGTATACTCACCTTGGCCGTGTCTGTGGAGGTCTCCTGACATTGCATATGAGCCCAGTAGCCAGTCTGTGGCCTTTTCTCAGTTGCCAAGTTCTCACTTCCCTCAGACGAATGGCGAACAAGTGAAAGAAGTAAAAGTGCAGCAGGCCAATAGCGGCCTCTGATTGGCTGCAGAACTGCATAACAATGCCACAAGCATCCTGGCAGACCCAGCGGCAACACTGCTGGAACGGCAACCGGTGTGAGGAGTATGTGTTGTTTAAAATTTTACTTAATTATTTGTAAAAAAGTGTTGTCCAGGGAGTGGACAACCCCTTTAACCCCTTCACCCCCAAGGGTGGTTTGCACGTTAATGACCGAGCCAATTTTTACAATTCTGACCACTGTCTTTTATGAGGTTATAAGTCAACGCTTCAACGGATCTTCGCGATTCTGAGACTGTTCTCTCGTGACATATTTTACTTCACGTTAGTGGTAAAAATTTATTCGATATAACTTGCGTTTATTTTTGAAAAAAAACACAAATATGGCGAAAATTTTGCAATTTTCAAACTTTGAATTTTTATTCCCTTAAAACAGAGAAATATGTCACACAAAATAGTTAATAAATAACATTTCCCACATGTCTACTTTAGGCCTCTTTCACACATCCGTTTTTCTCATTGTGGCGCCCCCGGAATTTTTCAGCAGCGCCGCATCACAAAACCGTATGCACCGCATGCGTTTTTTTTCCCATAGACTTTCATTAGCGCCGGATGGCGGCGCATGTCACTGCGGCGTGTCCGGTTGGTGCCGGATGCGGTGTCTGGTCACCGTCCGGTGTCTGGAAAAAACGTTGCATGTAACGTTTTTTGTCTGCGGCGCGTGCATTTTTTTTTTACAATGAAAGTCTATGGACGCCGCAATGCGCCGCATCCGGCTTGAGCCGCATCCGGTAGCCGCATCCGGTTTTTTAATTGATATACCAGCCCACAACAAACAGATACCAGACAGATACCACCCCTCAGCAAACATATAAAAAAAAAATTTGTGGGACATCAGACACATCCACAGAAGCCACAGAGCCACACACGCAGCCACCGGAGACGCTATAGGATGTTAGTTTTAAATTTGTTATACAGGTACAGATAACTTTGGCTAAAAGGTTCATAAATGCAACCTTTTTTACAAAGTTATGTCCCGGTTTTCTATTATCTTTTCACTAAAAATGTGTACTTTTTTAGATTATCCCCTACCCCAGGTTTCCCCTACTCCAGTCCTCAAGGCCCACCAAAAACATATCATGTTTTCAGGATTTCCTTTGTATTGCACAGGTGAGGCAATTATCACCTGAGCAATACAAAGGAAAGACTGAAAACTTGACATGTTGGTGGGCCTTGAGGACTGCAGTTGGGGAAACATGGCCTATAATGTACACTTTTTTAGGACAAATGGTGAAATACTTTTAATACAATTTCACCTTTTGTCCAAAAAAAGTGTACATTGTAGGCCATGGGTCCCCAAATCCAGTCATCAAGGCCCACCAACAGGTATTGTTTTCAGGATTTCCTTTGTATTGCACAGGTGAGGCAATTATCACCTGAGCAATACAAAGAAAAGACTGAAAACTTGACATGTTGGTGGGCCTTGAGGACTGCAGTTGGGGAACCATGGCCTACAATGTACACTTTTTTTGACAAAAGGTGAAATAAAACAGCCATGGACACAACAATGGCAAAAAGGTTGCAGTAGAAAACACACAAGAAGGTAGACAAGTAAAAAAATTAAAGGTTTATTGTGGGTAAAGAAAATTATTAAAAGAAACAATACATTTATCACACTCTGTCATCCTGCCAGTCAACACTACCTTCCGGTGACACAAAGTATTGAGCAAACTTGTCCCTCATTCTTGAAACCGCGACTGTACTGCGAGTGGTAATGTTGCTGTAGTCGTGCAAAGTTGTTTCTTGATTGTGGTCCTCCATAGAAATTGGTTCCTTGGTTAGTACAAAATTATGGAGGACCACGCACGCTTTTACTACATCATCAACAGTCTCAGTCTTCAAGTTAATTGCAGTCAAAAGGACACGCCATTTTGCTGTCATAATGCCAAAGGCACACTCCACCATCCGTCTGGCTCTTGTGAGGCGGTAGTTAAATACCCGCTTTGTATGGGTTAATCCTCTGCTGGCGTACGGCTTCAATAGGTGTTCGGACAGCTGGAATGCCTCATCACCTACACACACGAATGGCATCGGTGGGCCTGAGGTTTGAGGCAGTGGCCTGGGGGGGGGAAATGAAAACTGTTTCCATACAATTTACGTCCCATAGCAGATAGTTTAAAGACTTGGGAGTCATTAGACCGTCCATAAGACCCAATGTCCACCGCGATAAACTTGTAGTGCGCATCTGCAATAGCCATCAGGACGATAGAGAAATACTTTTTATAGTTAAAGAATTCTGATCCGGTTCCTTTTGGCTTTTGAATGCGGATGTGCTTTCCATCAACGGCCCCCAGGCAATTGGGGAACTGGCAGATGCATAAAAACTGGTCCGCTATTTGAAGCCATCGCTCTGTTGTTGGCTCTGGAATAAATTCTTCAACCAAAGTATCCCACAGAGCACGACAAGTGTACTTTATTATGCCGGATAGTGTTGAGATTCCCATCCGATACTGAAAATGTAGCGATGCCAGCGTCTCACCAGTTGCAAGAAATCTGAAAACAAATTAGAAAATACAAATTATTTTAGAAACGCAGCATTACATACCAGAACTCAGCTACGACTATTGGAGATACCAAACATAATCACATCTATGACAAAGACTGTTTTATAACTAGATTTGGGGCTACTCATGTGGTTTCCTAGTTGGCCTGTGATGTTAAATTAATGATAAAATTACAAGTGGGCTCAAGCAAACAGATCCAATACATATAGCTTACCTTATAGTCACCATGAGACGCTCCGCCGGAGATATCGAGAACCGACAGTAGGTGTCCGATTTTTTAATTTTGTCTCCAACACGCTCCAGCAAATCATCAAAGTTTTCTTTCTTCATCCGCAGATAGGCAAAAAACTTATCTGGATTTTGTCGCAGCTCCATGTTCAGTGTGGAATAGACACCACGAGTTAATCTCTGTGCCGTGATGGGGTGGATCCACATACGTCGTCGTCTTCGCTGGCGCTGACGCATAATGCGCTGCTCCTCAAACTTTCGCTCCTTCTCCAGAACGATAAACCTCAATCGATTCATCTCCGCAGTAAAATCAACAAGATTCCTGAAGATATTGCCGATAATGACATCCATGTTCGCCAATCAACCTGTCAAAGATGGGCTGTAGGAGCAGTGTATATATAGGATTACAGTAGCCAATCATGTTTGGAACCCCAAAAAGGGTGGTCTTAAAAAACCGGATCCGGCACATACGGCGTCAACGGACGCCAAACCGGATACACCGGATGAGACGGATGCGTTTTTTTGCCGCATTCGTGAACCGGATGCGGCGAAAAACCGGATGCGGCGCATCCGGTTTTCATACAAAATACCGGATGCGGCGCTGCGGCTAAATGCCGGGGGCGCCGTATAGGCGCCCGCCGGATGTGTGAATGAGGCCTTACATCAGCACAATTTTGGAACCAAAATTTTTTTTGTTAGGAAATTATAAGGGTTTAAAGTTGACCAGCGATTTCTCATTTTTACAACAAAATTTACAAAGCCATTTTTTTAGGGACCACCTCACATTTGAAGTCACTTTGAGTGGTCTATATGGCAGAAAATACCCAAAAGTGACACCATTCTAAAAACTGCACCCCTCAAGGTACTCAAAACCACATTCAAGAACTTTATTAACCCTTCAGGTGCTTCACAGGAGCTGAAGCAACATGGAAGGAAAAAATGAATATTTAACTTTTTAGTCACAAAAATGATCTTTTACAAACTTTTTTTTATTTTCACAAGGTTAAAAGGAGAAAATGGACAGATAAAGTTGTGCAATTTCTCCTGAGTACGCCAATACCCCATATGTGGGGGAAAACCACTGTTTGGGCACACGGCAGAGCTCGTAAGGGATGGAGCTCCGTTTGACTTTTTCAAACCAAAATTGGCTGAAATTGAGATTGGAAATCATGTCGCGTTTGGAGAGCCTCTGATGCGCCTAAACAGTGGAAACCCCCACAAGTAACACCATTTTGGAAACTAGACCCCCTATGGAACTTAACTAGATCTGTTGTGAGCACTTTGAACCCCCCAAATGTTTCACAAAAGTTTATAATGCCTGGGTGTAAAAAAAAAAACTATTTTCCACAAAAATTATTTTTTAGTCCCAAATTTTTGATTTTTCCCAAGGAAATTGGACCCCAAAAGTTGTTGAACAATTTGTCCTGAGTACGCTGATACCCCATATGTGGGGGGGGGAACTGTTTGGGCGCAAGGCTGGGTTTGGAAAGGAAGTAATAATGTTTTGGAATGGGGACGTTGATGGGGTCATGTTCCGTTTGCAGTGCCCCAGATGTGCCTAAACAGTGGAAACCCCCCACAAGTGACCGCATTTTGGAAACTAGACCCTCTAAGGAACTTATCTAGATCTGTGGTGAGCACTTTGAACCCCCAAGTGCTTCACACAAGTTTATAATGCCCGGGCATGAAAATAAAAAATCCTATTTTTTTCCCACAAAAATTATATTTTAGTCACCAATTTTTTATTATTTTCCCAAGGGTAACAGGAGAAATTGGACCACAAAAGTTGTTGTCCAATTTGTCCTGAGTATGCTGATACCCCATATGTGGGGGGAACCACTGTTTTGGCGCACGGCAGAGCTCGGAATGGAAGGAGCGCCGTTTGACTTTTTCCAACCAAAATTGGCTGAAATTGAGGTTGGACGCCATGTTGCATTTGGAGAGCCCCTGATGTGCCTAAACAGTGGAAAGCCCCACAAGTGACCCCATTTTGGAAACTATACCCCCTAAGGAACTTATCTAGATTTGTGGTGAGCAATTTGAACCCCCAAGTTCTTCACACAAGTTTATAACGTAGAGCCGTAAAATTAAAAAATCATATTTTTCCACAAAAATGATCTTTTCACCCCAATTTTTATTTTCCCAAGGGTAACAAGACCCCAAAAGTTATTGTGCAATTTGTCCTGAGTACGCTGATACCCCATATGTGGGGGTAAACCACTGTTTGGGTGCATGGCAGAGCTCGGAAGGGAAGGAGCGCCGTTTGACTTTTTCAACGCAGAATTGGCTGGACGCCATGTCGTGTTTGGAGAGCTCCTGATCTGCCTAAACAGTGGAAACCCCCGACAAATGACACCATTTTGGAAACTAGACCCCTCAAGGAACTTATCTAGATGTGTGGTGAGAACTTTGAACCCCCAGGTGTTTCACTAAAGTTTATAACACCCGAGCATGAAAGCAAAAAAATCATATTTTTTCCACAAACATGATTTTTTAGTCCCCAACTTTTTATTTTCCCAAGGGTAACAGGAGAAATTGGTCCCCAAAAGTTAAAAATTGAAAAAGTAACACTGGCGCAACTTAGAGGACAATTATGTAAAGATGGGCGTACAAAATATGTGCAAATGAAAATAGGTGTACAAGTGCATAGATATTTGCATATGCAACCCACCTGTTCCTGCACAATAAGATAGCAGCTGCTGGGGTGCTGTCAGCTGCTGTGCAACTGCTGACTGTGAAAACAAACAACTGATTGTAAAAATAGTAAACGATCACCCCGCGCTACAAGATAAAGCCCACTGTTATAATAAAGTAGAATAGTACAAACATGTGACCGAAGAGCAAAAATAAAGATACAAATATAAAAATGCCTATGTGTGAAGACCGTGAGTATGTCCTTATACGGCACCTGATATGAATAAATGCAGACTTACAGGTAAACCTGCAAGGAGCGTCCTCCCTAGAAAGCAGGATACCTCCTGACCTGACACACGGCTGTGATGGGGAGCTTCGGCGTCCTCCGGCCGAGAGGCGCCGATGAGAAGGAGAGAGAGCGGGAGAGGGAAAGACGGGGAGTGGGAATGGAAATGCTGGTGACGTCACCGCAGGTTTACCTGCCTGCCATTCTACCACCAGTGCACGGTCTGGGGCTACGTATATCGGGTTCCCACATTCAAACACCAACTCATGTGACCCAAGTAAGTCTGCATTTATTCATATCAGGTGCCGTATAAGGACATACTCACGGTCTTCATACATAGGCATTTTTATATTTGTATCTTTATTTTTGCTCTTCGGTCACATGTTTGTACTATTCTACTTTATTATAACAGTGGGCTTTATCTAGTAGCGCAGGGTGATCGTTTACTATTTTTACAATCGGTCCCCAAAAGTTGTTGTCCAATTTGTCCTGAGTACACTGATACCCAATATGTGGGAGAAAACTACTGTATGGGCGCACGTCAGGGCTCGGAAGGGAAGTAGTGACATTTTGGATTGCAGACTTTGATGGAATGGTCTGCGGGCGTCATGTCGCATTTGGAGAGCCCCTGATGTGCCTAAACAGTGGAAACCCCCCACAGGTGACCCCATTTTGGAAAATAGACCCCCCAAGGAACTTATCTAGATGTGTGGTGAGCACTTTGAACCCCGAAGTGCTTCACAGAAGTTTATAACGTACAGCCGTAAAAATAAAAAATCTTTTTTTTCTTTACAAAAATGATTTTTTCGCCCCCAATATTTTATTTTCACAAGGGTAACAGGAGAAATTGGACCCCAAAAGTTGTTGTCCAATTTGTCCTGAGTACGCTGATACCCAATATGTGAGAGAAAACTACTGTATGGGCACACGTCGGGGCTCAAAAGGGAAGTAGTGACGTTTTGGATTGCAGACTTTGATTGAATGGTCTGCGGGCGTCATTTCGCATTTGGAGAGCCCCTGATGTCCCTAAACAGTGGAAACCCCCCACAAGTGACCCCATTTTGGAAAATAGACCCCACAAGGAACTTATCTAGATGTGTGGTGAGCGCTATGAAGCCCCAAGTGCTTCACAGAAGTTTATAACGTACAGCCGTAAAAACAAAAAAAATCATTTTTTTTTTACAAAAATGATATTTTCGCCCCCAATTTTTTATTTTCCCAAGGGTAACAGAAGAAATTGGACCCCGAGAGTTATTGTGAAATTTGTCCTGAGTACGCTGATACCCCATATGTGGGGGTAAACTACTGTTTCGGCGCATGGCAGAGCTCAGAAGTGAAGGAGAACCGTTTGACTTTTTCAACGCAGAATTGGCTGGAATTGAGATCAGATGCCATGTCACATTTGGAGAGCCCCTGATGTGCCTAAACAGTGGAAACAACCCAATTCTAACTCCAACCCTAACCCCAACACACCCCTAACCCTAGTCCCAACCATAACCCTAACCACAAACCTAACCCTAACACACCACTAACCCTAATCTTAACCCCTTACTGCCATCGGACGTACTATCCCGTCCATGGTACCTGGGCCCGTAAGACCATGGACGGGATAGTACGTCTCGTGCGATCGGACGCGCTCCCGGGGGGAGCGCAGCCGATCGCGGCCGGGTGTCAGCTGATTATCACAGCTGACACCCATGACTGTGTGTGTCAGGAGCGGTCACGGACCGCTCCCGGCACATTAACCCCTTGCACACCGCGATCAAACATGATTGCGGTGTACTGGGGGCACAGGGGAGGATCGCGCAGGGTGGGGGCTCCCTGCGCGCCCCCCTGAGACCCTCAGAGCAGCGCGATATGATCGCGCTGTTCTGAGGGCTTCCTCCCTCCCAGGACCCGGATCCAAGATGGCGCCGGGGTCCTGGAGGGAGGCGGCTACCTCAGTGCCTGCCGAGAGCAGGCACTGAGAAGCCTGCTGCACTGCCTGAGCGATCGCTGGTGTGACAGAGTGCTGTACACACTGTCACACCAGCGATCTGATAAAATACAGTGATGTCCCACCCTGGGACAAAGTAAAAAGTTAAAAAAATAAAAAACATGTTTTAAAAAAAAATCCAAAATAAATAAAAAAAATATATATATATTCCCAATAAATTCACTTCTTCCTGTAAATAAAAAAAACAAAGCAATAAAAGTACACATATTTGGTATCGCCGCGTCCGTAACGACCCCCCCTATAAAATTGTCCCACTAGTTAACCCCTTTAGTGAACCCCTTAAAAAAAACGAAGCAAAAAATCAATGCTTTATCATCATACCGCCGAACCAAAAGTGGAATAACACGCGATCAAAAAGACCGATATAAAAAAACATGGTACTGCTGAAAATGTCATCTTGTCCCGCAAAAAATGAGCCGTCATACAGCATCATCAGCGAAAAAATAAAAAAGTTATAGCTCGCAGAATAAAGCGATGCAAAAATAATTATTTTTTATATAAAATTGTTTTTATTCTATAAAAGCGCCAAAACATGAAAAAATGATATAAATGAGGTATCGCCATAATCGTACTGACCCGAAGAATAAAACTGCTTTATCAATTTTACCACACGCGGAACAGTATAAACGCCTCCCCCAAAAGAAATTCATGAATTGCTGATTTTTGTTCATTCTAACCTCCCAAAAATCAAAATAAAAAGCGATCAAAAAACGTCACGTGCTCAAAAATGGTACCAATAAAAACGTCAACTCGTACCGCAAAAAATAAGACCTCACATGACTCTGTGGGCCAAAATATGCAAAAATTATAGCTCTCAAAATGTGATGATGCAAAAACTATTTTTGCAATAAAAAGCGTCTTTTAGCGTGACAGCTGCCAATCATAAAAACCCGCTATAAATAGTAAATCAAACCCCCCTTTATCACCCCCTTAGTAAGGGAAAAATAATAAAATTAAAAAAAAGTATTTATTTCCATTTTCCCGTTAGGGTTAGGGTTGCGGCTAAAGTTAGGGTTAGGGTTGGCGCTAAAGTTAGGGTTAGGGTTGGGATTAGGGGTGTGTTAGGGTTAGGTTTGTGGTTAGGGTTGGGACTAGGGTTAGGGGTGTGTTGGGGTTAGGGTTGGAGTTAGAATTGGGGGGTTTCCGCTGTTTAGGCACATCAGGGGCTCTCCAAATGTGACATGGCGTCTGATCTCAATTCCAGCCAATTCTGCGTTGAAAAAGTCAAACGATGCTCCTTCACTTCTCAGCTCTGCCATGCGTCCAAACAGTAGTTTATCCCCACATATGGGGTATCAGCGTACTCTGGACCCCAAGAGTTATTGTGCAATTTGTCCTATTTCTTCTGTTACCCTTGGAAAATAAAAAACTGGGGGCGAAAATATCATTTTTGTACAAAAAAAAATATTTTTTTGTTTTTAACGGCTGTACATTATAAACTTCTGTGAAGCACTTGGGGCTTCATAGCGCTCACCACACATCTAGATAAGTTCCTTGTGGGGTCTATTTTCCAAAATGGGGTCACTTGTTGGGGATTTCCACTGTTTAGGCGCATCAGGGGCTCTCCAAATGCGACATGACGCCCCCAGACCATTCCATCAAAGTCTGCAATCCAAAACGTCACTACTTCCCTTCCGAGCCCCAACGTGTACCCATACAGCAGTTTTCTCCCACATATTGGATATCAGCGTACTCAGGACAAATTGGACAACAACTTTTGGGGTCCAATTTCTCCTGTTACCCTTGTAAAAATAAAATATTGGGGCAAAAAAATCATTTTTGCAAAAAAAAAAAAGATTTTTTATTTTACGGCTGTACGTTATAAACTTTAGTGAAACACCTGGGGGTTAAAAGTTCTCACCACACATCTAGATAAGTTCCTTGAGGGGTCTAGTTTCCAAAATGGTGTCATTTATGGGGGTTTCCACTGTTTAGGCAGATCAGGAGCTCTCCAAACACGACATGGCGTCCAACCAATTCTGCGTTGAAAAAGTCAGACGGCGCTCCTTCCCTTCCAAACTCTGCCATGCACCCAAACAGTGGTTTACCCCCACATATGGGGTATCAGCGCACTCAGGACAAATTGCACAATAACTTTTGGAGTCTTGTTACCCTTGGAAAAATAAAAATTGGGGTGAAAAGATCATTTTTGTGGAAAAAATATGATTTTTAAATTTTACGGCTCTACGTTATAAACTTGTGTGAAGCACTTGGGGTTCAAATTGCTCACCAAAGATCTAGAAAAGTTCCTTAGGGGTCTAGTTTCCCAAATGGGGTCATTTGTGGGGGGTTTCCACTGTTTAGGCACATCAGGGGCTCTCCAAATGCAACATGGCATCCAATCTCAATTCCAGCCAATTTTGGTTGGAAAAAGTCAAATGGTGCTCCTTCCATTCCGAGCTCTGCCGTGCGCCCAAACAATGGTTCCCCCCCACATTTGGGGTATCAGCGTACTCAGGACAAATTGGACAACAACTTATGTGGTCCAATTTCTCCTGTTACCCTTGGGAAAATAAAAAATTAGTGACTAAAAGATAATTTTTGTGGGAAAAAAATAGGATTTTTTATTTTCATGCCCGGGCATTATAAACTTGTGTGAAGCACTTGGGGGTTCAAAGTGCTCACCAAAGATCTAGATAAGTTCCTTAGGGGGTCTAGTTTCCAAAATGGGGTCACTTGTGGGGGGTTTCCACTGTTTAGGCTCATCTGGGCCACTGCAAACGGAACATGACCCCCATCAACGTCTGCATTCCAAAACGTTACTACTTCCTTTCCAAGCCCTGCCGTGCACCCAAACAGTTTCCCCCCCCACATATGGGGTATCAGTGTACTCAGGACAAATTGTTCAACAACTTTTGGGGTCCAATTTCCTTGGGAAAATTCAAAAATTTGGGACTAAAAAATAATTTTTGTGGAAAATCGTTTTTTTTTTTTTTCACACCCAGGCATTATAAGCTTTTGTGAAACACTTGGGGTTCAAAGTGCTCACAACAGATCTAGATAAGTACCTTAGGGGTCTAGTTTCCAAAATGGTGTCACTTGTGGGGTTTCCACTGTTTAGGCGCATCAGGGGCTCTCCAAACACGACATGGTGTCCAATCTCAATTCCAGCCAATTTTAGTTTGAAAAAGTCAAACGTCGCTCCTTCCCTTACGAGCTCTGCCGTGTGCCCAAACAGTGGTTTTCCCCCACATATGGGGTATTGGCGTACTCAGGAGAAATTGCATAACAACCTTATCTGTCCATTTTCTCCTTTTACCCTTGTGAAAATAAAAAAAAAGTTTGTAAAAGATCATTTTTGTGGCTAAAAAGTTAAATATTCATTTTTTCCTTCCACGTTGCTTTAGTTCCTGTGAAGCACCTGAAGGGTTAATAATCTTCTTGAATGTGGTTTTGAGTACCTTGAGGGGTGCAGTTTTTAGAATGGTGTCACTTTTGGGTATTTTCTGCCATATAGACCCCTCAAAGTGACTTCAAATGAGAGGTGGTCCCTAAAAAAATGGCTTTGTAAATTTTGTTGTAAAAATGAGAAATCGCTGGTCAACTTTTAACCCTTACAACTTCCTAACAAAAAAAAATTTTGGTTCCAAAATTGTGCTGATGTAAAGTAGACATGTGGGAAATGTTATTTCTTAACTATTTTGTGTGATATATTTCTCTGTTTTAAGGGAATAAAAATTCAAAGTTTGAAAATTGCAAAATTTTAAAAATTTTCGCCATATTTGCGTTTTTTTTCAAAAATAAACGCAAGTTATATCGAAGAAATTTTACTTCTAACGTGAAGTACAATATGTCACGAGAAAACAATCTCAGAATCGCGAAGATCCGTTGAAGCGTTCCAGAGTTATAACCTCATAAAGAGACAGTGGTCAGAATTGTAAAAATTGGCCCGGTCATTAACGTGCAAACCACCCTTGGGGGTGAAGGGGTTAACCCTAACCCTAATCCTAACTATAGCACCAACCCTAACCCTAATGGGAAAATGGAAATAAATACATTTTTTAAATTTAATAATTTTTCCCTAAGGGGTTGATAAAGGGCGGTTTGATTTACTATTTATAGCGGGTATTTATGTTTGGCAGCTGTCACGCTAAAAGACGCTTTTTATTGCAAAAAATTGTTTTTGCATCACCACATTTTGAGAGCTATAATTTTTGCATATTTTGGCCCACAGAGCCATGTGAGGTATTATTTTTTGCTGTACGAGTTGACGTTTTTATTGGTACCATTTTTGAGCACGTGACATTTTTTGATCGCTTTTATTTTGATTTTTGGGAGGTTAGAATGAACAAAAATCAGCAATTCATGAATTTCTTTTGGGGGAGGCGTTTATACCGTTCTGCATGTGGTAAAATTGATAAAGCAGTTTTATTCTTCGGGTCAGTGCGATTACAGCGATACCTCATTTATATAATTTTTTATGTTTTGGCGCTTTTATACAATAAAAACAATTTTATATAAAAAACAATTATTCATACATCGCTTTATTCTGCGAGCTATAACTTTTTGATTTTTTTGCTGATGGCACTGTATGGTGGCTCGTTTTTTGCAGGACAAGATGTCGTTTTCAGCGGTACCATGTTTATTTATATCGGTCTTTTTGATCGCGTGTTATTCCACTTTTTGTTCTTTGGTATGATGATAAAGCATTGATTTTTTGCTTTGTTTTTTTTGTTTTTTTTTAAGGGGTTCACTAAAGGGGTTAACTAGTGGGACAGTTCTATAGGGAGGGTCGGTACGGACGCGACGATACCAAATATGTGTACTTTTATTGTTTTGTTTTTTTTACAGGAAGAAATGAATTTATTGGGGAATATTTTTTTTTCCTTTATTTTGGATTTTTTTTTTACACATGTGATTTTCATTTTTTTTACTTTGTCACAGGGTGGGACATTACTGTATTATATCAGATCGTTGGGCTCACAGTGTGCACAGCACTCTGTCAGACCAGCGATGTGACAGGCACTGCTGCAGGCTTTCTCAGCGCCTGCTCTCAGCAGGCGCTGAGGAAGCTGCCTCCCTGCAGGACCCGGCGGCCATCTTGGATCCAGGTCTTGCAGTGAGGAGAGTCCCTTGGAACAGCGCGACACATCGCGCTGTTCTGAGGGTCTCTGGTGAACACGCAGGGAGCCCACTCCCTGCGCGATACTTCCCTGTGCCCCCAGTACACCGCGATCATGTTTGATCGCGGTGTGCCAGGGGTTAATGTTCCGGGAGCGGTCCGTGATCGCTCCTGGCACATAGTGCCGGGTGTCAGCTGTAATAATCGTGCGACGTACTATCCCGTCCATGGTCAGATTGCCCCGGGTTTCATGAACAGGATAGTACGTCGCATGGCAGAAAGGGGTTAATAATAGCACCATTTTCAGTAAACTCCTCTGCTCCCCCTAGTGATGGCTGCAGGGATCTAAAATTCTATATGTTTTAACTTTATGTATATGTAGAGGTTTGGTGTCACTATTCCTCCTACCGGTTTGTCTAGAAGCTGTGAGTGACAGTTCATCCATCCAGTCTTGGACAGGGACGTGCTGAGCTGTGAGTTTGTTGACTGACAGTTCAGCAGTCCAATCAGGACTTCCTCCATGTGTCTGCTATTCAAGTGATTTCCTGGCTATTTAGCTGGCTCTCTGCCTACAATTAGTGCCAGACAGTTGCAGCTTTGCTCAAATAATGTGCACTTGCTCTGCTTTCTGTGTTCCTGTATTTGATCTCTGTTGCCCGACCTTGGACCTTGCCTCTGACCATCCATTTGCGTTGCCCCTTTTGTCTTGATCCACTACCTTCCTGGAATTCTGATCTCGGACTTTGACCAGACTACACCTTTGCCTTACCCATTTGTATATGACGAGCCCTCTTGGTATCTGACCCTGGACCTCTTTAATACCGAGCCTCATGCCTCATTGTCCGTGAGTTGTGACTACCTTCACATTTAGTAACTTTGCATCAGAAAAAATGAAATTCTGATCTCTATAAAGACATTTAAAAAAAAGTATCATCATAAAGCCTTGGAGCTAACAACGTGATTATAAATGTTAGAAATGGAGGGCTATTCTTTTTGCTCCGATCTCTTCACCCCTTTTTGTCTGTAATCATCAGAGGTGATGAATGGCTTCAGAGATTGATTTCCTATTCATTCCTATTTCTTATTCTTCTTGTATTATCTTATTAGCTGTTTTGTTACTCCTTTATGTTCGTAAGTCTCCTGCGATCGGGTGAAATGAACTGAAAGGCTGCTGCTGAAGGGCTCGAGGGAGCAGAGAAATGCATGAACAAGCAGGACTTGGGTCCACTGAACCTTAAAAAGATCCATAAGCTGGCACCAGGCGAATGCCCATAGGACGGTTTTATGGAAGGAGAAAAGTACAGATCTACTTACTACTATTTTCTCCTTTCTCTAGACCTGCATATCATGCAAATATATACTGGAAAAGAGAATACAGGAAGCAGACAAATGCTCCAAACTCTCTGCGCTGTAGGGAGCAACATTAACCCTTCCAAGGACATACTATATTACAACAGTGGAAGATTTATAGCGTTTTCTGCTAAAAAATTTTTATCCAGAGTAGAGAGCTGACTGTCCGTTTGGCTACAGGGATTATTTTGGAAATACATAGTTTTGCATAGGAGATACATGCACAAAACGGTGGAAGACTATTCGACATCTCATTTTTCTTACATGCACAGGATTTGTAAAATGGCTTCAAACTTATACATATTGTGAGGCAGTGACCAGTGTCACATGTGAGTGTCGCTGAGTGTTCCCCCAGGATGCGCACGGAGGCATATTGTGGCCATGAGAGTGCATTGCAGTCACAGGCGTAGCTGTGGTTGCAATGCAGACTAAAGTGAGTATACAGTGGGTACGGAAAGTATTCAGACCCCTTTAAATTTTTCACTTTTTGTTTCATTGCAGCCATTTGGTAAATTCAAAAAAGTTCTTTTTTTCTCATTAATGTACACTCTGCACCCTACCTTGATTGAAAAAAACAGAAATGTAGAAATTTTTGCAAATTTATTAAAAAAGAAAAACTGAAATATCACATGGTCATAAGTATCCAGACCCTTTGCTCAGTATTGAGTAGAAGCACCCTTTTGAGCTAGTACAGCCATGAGTCTTCTTGGGAATGATGCAACAAGTTTCTCACAACTGGATTTGGGGATCCTCTGCCATTCTTCCTTGCAGATCCTCTCCAGTTCCATCAGGTTGGATGGTGAACGTTGGTGGACAGCCATTTTCTGGTCTCTCCAGAGATGCTCAATTGGGTTTAGGTCAGGGCTCAGGCTGGGCCAGTCAAGAATGGTCACAGAGTTGTTCTGAAGCCACTCCTTTGTTGTTTTAGCTGTGTGCTTAGGGTCATTTTCTTGTTGGAAGATGATCCTTTGGCTAAGTCTGAGGTCCAGAGCACTCTGGAAGAGGTTTTCATCCAGGATATCTCTGTACTTGCCCACACTCATGTTTCCTTCAATTGCAACCAGTCGTTCTGTCCCTGCAGCTGAAAAACACCTCCACAGCATGATGCTGCCACCGCCATGTTTCACTGTTGGGATTGTATTGGGCAGGTGATGAGCAGTGACTAGTTCTCTCCACACATACAGCTTAGAATTATCACCAAAAAGTTCCATCTTCGTCTCATCAGACCAGAGAATCTTATTTCTCATAGTCTGGAAGTCCTTCATGTGTTTTTTTAGCTAACTCGATGCGGGCTTTTATACGTCTGGCACTGAGGAGAGGCTTCCGTCGGGCCACTCTACCAAAAAGGCCCCACTGGTGGAGGGCTGCAGTGATAGTTGACTTTGTGGAACTTTCTCCCATCTCCCTACTGCACCTGTGGAGCTCAACCACAGTGATCTTGGAGTTCTTCTTTACCTCTCTCACCAAGGTTCTTTTCACACGATTACTCAGTTTGGCTGGATGGCCAGGTCTAGGAAGACTTCTGGTGGTCCTAAACTTCTTTCATTCATGGATTATGGAGGCCACTGTGCTCTTAGGAACATTTAGTACTGCAGATATTCTTCTGTAGCCTTGGCCAAATCTGTGCCTTGCCACAATTCTGTCAATGAGCTCCTTGGCCAGTTCCTTTGACCTCATGATTCTCATTTGGTCTGACATGCACTGTGATCTGTGAGGTCTTATATCGACTGGTGTGTGCCTTTACAAATCAAGTCCTATCAGTTTAATTAAACACAGCTGGACTCCAGTGAAGGAGTAGAACCATCTCAAGGTGGATCACAAGGAAATGGACTGCGTGTGACTTAAATATGAGTGTCTGAGCAAAGGATGTGCAAGGAAGAATGGCAGAGGATCCCCAAATCCAGGTGTGAAAAACTTGTTGCATCGTTCCCAAGAAGACTCATGGCTGTACTAGCTCAAAAGGGTGCTTCTACTCAATACTGAGCAAAGGGTCTGAATACTTATGACTATGTGATATTTCAGTTTTTCTTTTTTAATAAAATTGCAAAAATTTCTACATTTGTAGAGCTCCACCTGTGAGAGGCAACATAGGCCAGTGGAGCAAAACAGCCAAGGCAGCTGAAAGGCCTGGCACCCACAATGTACACAGCGGTGCGTGTTTAGTGACTGTAAACTGGAGGATATGGTTCCTGGCTGCGATCCGGAGGATATCGTGTACTGTGTAATGCTGTGAGTAGAACATTAACATGGCGGTGTAGTCATTTCATTGCAGCGTCTCCGCAGGGTAAATGAAGTATTACATAGCGCTTCTAAAAATGAACGTATTGTCTGTACAATGCAGGACAGGACAGGTCCTTCAGAGAGAGAGGTTCTTTATAACCGCTCTACTTTTAAAGGAATACCCTCTATTTACTGAGAACTGGACAACCCCTTTAATGCATCTTGTCTCACCTTGCGACCTGTAAGCTATGGAGATGCAGCTGGTCTCGTAGGATGGACATGTCCTCACCACCATACGGCACGATGAGCTTGTACCGATGCACTGTAAGCATCGCAGGCAAAGCACTAGGGGAAAAGAAAAAGACATGAGTAAAATAAAGAATATACCAGTGCTATTCCAAGCCATTACCAGGTCAAGAGACGTAGTCAGGGGAACGACATAGAACATTTTGGATTTGTGGCTCTGCTGCACCTAATATTGGAATTTTCTGTCCTCAAATCTCACCATTGTGTCAACTTCCATAATCCTCTTCCCAACTTTTCTAAGCTTCTCCCGATTGTCATAGTCCATCTCTTTCATAGTGAACCTTTAGTTTAACTCATTCACAACCGGCGATGTATATTTACGTCATTGGCCGTGTCCCTAACGTTGATGTGGGCTCACAAGCTGAGCCTGCATCTTTTCCTACACTGAATGGCTGATTTAATAACCCATCAAGTGTCTCTAACAGCGGCGAGTGGATCCGAGAACCAACTGCTCTGTTAACATGTTAAATGCCGCTGTCAATCATTCATTTCACACTCGCAGACAGTAAGCGCATCATTGATCCTGCCCATTGGCACCCTTGTCATGTGATCGCAGGGTGGGGATGGGCTGTCATGACAGCCAAGGGTTTGCGGAACTCCCCCGTGCCTGTCATCATGATCCTCCTGTGAGTGCCGACTCGTGGCCTGCGTTCACAGGAGATCGCAGGGCTGAAGCTCTGCTATGTGTCGCACAGGTGATTGGACTATAGCATTTTCAAGTCCCCTAAGGGGACTAGTAAATACAGTATGAAGTAAAAAAAAGTTTTAAAAAATATTCTACAAATAAAAAAACGTTCAAAACACCCCCCTTTTGTGTTGCTCTATTTTTTGCTGGCTGCAGAATGAGTTAACTGATAATTAGTCAGTGAGCAATACTTCGCATACCAGTTTAGTTTTTTTTACCTGTATTTTACTTAGCTGTTATTAGCTGATTTATGACCATATACCACATGAAAGTTCAATATGCAGGTATCAAAGAGCCGGAAGAAGCAAAACGGTGCAATATTTTTTACAAAACCCAATAGAAAAAAATAATTTTTAACCTCAAATAAATGCGTTTAAGTAAAAAATACTGCATTTATCTGATTTAGATTTACATTATAAAGAACATAGCAAAAACTTACTAACATACCTTCACAGCCTCTGGATTCTTTCACATGACGTGACTGCGTGCACAGAGCATGCACAGTACAATACGGTCCTGTGAGAATGTGTGTCGCCATTTCGAAGATCTCTGCTTGCTGTTATTCAGTTAAACCATTCTTATTTACACTCCCAGGCTGAAAACCCTTTACACACCTCACACTTATCACAGCTGAAGTTTTGTTCCAATGTATCCATTCTAGACTCATGTACAGCACAAGTTTCCTAATAATTTGTTACAATGTATCAGCTTGCAATGGTTTGTATAATCCAGGTACAACTGTGGCCAAAACTAAACTGTGAGAACCATTGTTTTTTTGTGGTACATTATACTTTATGATAATGGTAAATTTAGGTCAATCTGTCTTGTGTTTATAAAAAATATCATAAATTTGACAAAAAATGTTAACAAAATTAGCAATTTTCAAACTTTGATTATCCCATTAATCCAGATGGTCATACCATAGAAAACATTAATAAATAACATTTCCCTCATGTCTGCTTTAAATCGCCACCATTTGTAATTTTTTTTTATTTTGTTAGCATTTTAAGAGGTTTAAAAATGTAGCAGCAATTTTTTTTTTTCAAGGAAATTTACAATATTTTTTTAGGGACCCAAAAAAGCCTAGTAACTTTGGGGTCTTACATATCGCAAAACCCCCAAAAGTGATGCCATTTTGAAAACTGATGTCAGGTAGATTTTTAACCCTCCGGGTAATTTTCAGAAATTAGCAAAGTGACATAACAGGAATAAAAAAGTGTATTTTTACCACCTAAATGTTGCTAGCTTCTGAACAGGCCGCTATAGATGGCAGACTCTAAAGGGTATGCCACACTAAACAATATCGCTAACGAGATCGCTAAAAAACGTCACTATTTAGCGATCCCGTTAGCGATATTGTTCAGTGCGGCAGCTTCCAGCGACGAGCTTCCTGCTGTGATCTCGCTCGTCGCTGGAATCGCTCCGGACCCTATTTTATCGTCGGCGCTCCCGCTGGGTGAGTATCTAATCGCTGTGTGGCACCTTTTCTTAGCGATTTAGCGGTACTTTTGTACCGCTAAAGTCGTTAAGAAGATCGCTAACGGCGATAGCGTCGTTAACTATATCGCTAAATGTGGTCGCATTTAGCGATATAGAAACAATCCCGCTAGCGATCGCATTAGTATGCGTCGTTATCGTGATCGCTAGCGGGATTGTTTAGTGTGGCAGTACCTTAAGGCCGCTATTTGGCCATGAATAGCCATGGCAAACGTCAGGACCACACAATCCTGATCTGTGGGTGCCGATGGGGATAAAGAGGGAGAAATCACACTCTGTTAGCCATTTATATGATGTAGTCACTCAGGGGCGTACATAGAAATCATGGGGCCCCATTGCAAAAGTCTGAATGGGCCCCCCCCCAAAAAAAAACAGGTGCTCTTAACTCCACATACACACACACCTGCATACCTCCCAACTTTTGAAGATGGGAAAGAGGTACGGAGGCCACGCCCCTGACCACACCCATTTCACAACTAATCACACCCATGTCCACGCCCCAACTATACCCATTTAGCCCTGCTGATCACACAGACTGGTACTGAGGGCACAGTGGCTGGTATTATGGGATCAGTGGCTGGTACTGTGCGCACACTGACTGGTACTGAGGAAAAGAAAGAAAGAGCAGAGTTTTAAAGTGCTCCTCGGGGCTCCGCCGTGTACTCCTGTGTCCACGGGAAAGTAAGCTGCCAGCCGGGACAGCGGGGCAGACCCTCTCTCAAAATCGGGACTGTTGGGAGGTATGAATGCTCCCCACCATACACCTTGTACATGTGTTGCGACCACGCACCACAATTGTGGATACCAAGGCTATGGGGTACTCGGAGCCGAGCCCATGGAAATCTATGGGAGTTGTCACTGGTAGCGGTGGCTCGGTCCGTGGCCCTGGCGGTCGTGCAATGGGGGAATATTTACAGGGGATTATTAGGATAGTTCGTGACGCCACCTGTGGTTTCTGGTAATTTGTACCAGCGCTGCTGTAAGGGTCTTCACAGGGGATGTTATGGGGCAGCTTGGTAGTAAGTCTCCCACAGGTGAGACGTGTCCCTGGAAGTCTATGGTGGTGATGATGCAGGGTATAGATAATAATTCAGTCACACACAAGGTAGTTCCTTTTCATACCTTTTACTGATGATGGTTCAAGCAGATCCCGGGGAGCTGGTCGGGGTGGAGAGTGCACATTCCGGTAACAGCTGAGCAGGTTAGAGGCCTCCTTAACTTCAAATGTGTAGGTGAGTCCAACTTGCCTGAAGCGAAGTTAACTCTGAAACTCCAGCTTTCTCTATAGCTGTACTGCCCGGCCAACGTTGTGGTGGAGCCTTCTAAGTGATGAAACTAAGTCCTTACTTTTGTCGTGCACTTGACTCAAAGTCCCTGTTCCACCTGACTCCGGTTACGTATTGACACTGAGGGCTGCTCTCTGCGACCTGTAGTCCAGATGACTCCGGGTTTCTTGTTACTATGCCTGAAACAGTAGCAACGCTTCGGACCCCGGTGTCCGGCAATTTAGTGCAAGTAATCCAATACCTGTAGCACTTTTCTATCTTCTCCACTGTGCCCTTCGCCCTGCTTCCCGCTTTTAACATAAGCACTTGTGGCAGTTGTGGAATAATGTCAGCTTCATCCAGAGCTCGCTGCACAGATCTCAGTTTCCTCCAAAGTCCACACAGGACCGAGACTGAATGGCTGCTCTGTCCTTGAGACAGAAGCTAACAGGCTGAACTCCACTGAACACTAAGCTCCACTCAGACTGATCTTATCTCAGACAGATAACTATCCAGGGATGACTCACTCCTAAGCCTCCCGGAGCTAACTATCTGACTATCTCAGACAGGAAACTATCCAAGGGATGACTCACTCCTGAGCCTCCCGGAGCTAACTAACTGAAATCACTCCTCTCTCCTACTCTCCCTCCTGACTACTCACTCCTGACTACTCACTCCTGCCACGTGTCACTCCCCCTTATATCTCAGATGGGTGTGTCTGAAAGTGTGAGTGACAGTGAATGCATATCAAGCGTTGCTGTTACCTTCTAGTGCACTCTCCTGGACTTTTATGTGTGCCTGCGTAGCTGGGCTACACATCCCCCCTTGGTAAAACACAGCACTCCCGGGCTGTAAAAGACAAAAAGAAACATTTTGTTTTGCAATAACATAACATTTCAACTCTTCCCATCCGGGAGGTAAGACTTCTTGAACGTTACTATTTGTACAATGAAGAATAATACAAAAGTATCAAAACATTTTTTAAATATTCACAGTATAGGCAGTATTCTTGTGGAGGACCCGCACCAAAAACCTCCCACGTGGGTCCTGGGTGGGCTGCAGGACTTTATTGCAGACCTCACTCTGGGCCCCACCATACGGGTTTTTCTTCTGAGGTAGTTAGCAATGGTTTCATGTAAAACCAAGATAATGCACCGAAGCTCAACTATTTACAAAGATCAGTTCTTGGGCTGGCTCAGTCCTCAGCCTCTCAGTCCATGAAAGGTTAAATCAGATATATTCTTCAAGTATTCACATGTCAATAACTTTCATATTCACATTATAATTTAACTTTTACTGGACCCAACCAGGGTATACTATGCATACCATGCACATTATGTAAACATTTATTCTTTAACTTTTCAAAATTCCTTTCCTTGTACCCAGCCGGGTATTCTACTCAATATGTAAACACTATACATACACAGTAATAAAGTGCAAAAATGGCAATTTTCTTTTATCAACTTTGTACAATTTCTAGAATGCGGTAAACCCCTGTCTGGGTCCTACCGGTCTTCACTTTTACAAACTTTCAATGACGTCTTCCACTCCTGGGGCTGGAACGACGCGATGATCTTTAGAGCGCATTACAAACAGGTCGTGACCTGCTATCAATGTCTGGGTCGCTACAGTCCTTGTGCGAACCGCTAGGGGCACGCCGGGTGCTTCCTCTTTGTGGGACGCCGATTGCGTCGCTACAGGTGCCACAACTTTTTGCGATACTAATTTGGTCGCAGTTTGCGATTTAGGCGGCAGCGCTGGCTGAGACCTGGGCTGCTGTACAGATTGCGACTTGGTTTGCGCTGAGTAAGCAGGAGGCGATGCCGATTGCGACATAGATTGCGATGAGCCTGCAGTGGGCGATGCTGGAGTACAGCCTGGTGCTGTGGGCGCTCGAGACGGGGACGCTTCGGTAGTGTTGACGTTACCAGCGTCGGGGACGGGGTCACTGATGATGGACACATTGAGGGCATACCAGCCCTTTAAACCCCAATGCCGTGTATAGCTCACTATGTCCCCGTTTACTAGGTCCCTTCCCGGATGACCGATGGGCAGGTGGGACTCCACATCCCGGCGGCTCACGAATACCCCAGGATAGAGTCCCGGTTCCCGGATGAAACCCCAGCCCTTGCGGAGCTGGAATTCTACCACGCACCCCTGCCGCCGCGGTTCCCTTCGGGTACCTTTGTCGTTGCGGACCATCTCCTTGTCAGCGACCAACTGCTCTTACTGCCGTTGTCGGTTCCGCTGCACCTCCCGCTCTTCCTCCTGCCGGCGTCGCTGCTCCTCTTCACGACACTGCATCTCTCTTTCCCACTGGACGGCATACGTGATGTCATCAATACGCTCCATCTCGTCCCAGTCGACTTCCGGCAACGATGGACAGGAACCCTCCGGTGTCCTTACCGGGGAACGGTAATCCGCTGCGGCCTCCTGGCCGGGCTGGCACTCCGGAACGGGCAGGACCTCCTCAGCCTCCTTCGCCTCCACCGCTCCATCGGTGGGATCAGGTACAGCTCTTTCGGTGGTCGCCTCCGGTCGTCCCTCAGCCTTCTCCAGCAGCGATTTCAAGAATTCAGGAGACGGCGCTTGGCTTGTAGGAGAGAACATGGCGTCCCACAGCAGCCGCTGTGTTTGGGTGCGCCAGCGTCTCTCCGTCTCCTGCAGTTCAGCACGACTCTGGAGCTTCTTTCTCAGCTCCTCGTTCTCCTTCTGCAGCTCCATCATGGCGGTGTCGGTGTCCCTATCTGGGGACAGCTCCGGCACAGGTAGGACATCATCCGGTCCTCGGCTCAGATCCTCCTGTCCTTCCGCCATCTCGCTCCAGGTACCACTGTGATATCCAACAGGAACATTCTGGTCCTTTCCGTGGAGGCGGGATTTGCGTCTCCTCCTCTTCGCATAGAGGATGAAGAGGAGGCGTATTTCTTTAGCAGTGGGGCTGGATCTCACATTGTAGTAGGCCTTGGAGAGGGCGGCCATATCTTTCACGCCTTAGGGGGGGTGCACGCCCACGAATGCACGCCCACCTTCTTCACCAGCGCCTCAAGGCGCCAACTTGGCGGTAAAATGGCGGAATTTGGCGCCAAATGCAGCAAACAGTCTTTTTCACATAGAACAGTTCAATAGGCACACAGGACTCACATTTGCAAGCCTCGCATCCTGTTCGTGACGCCAAAAAATTTAGTTGTTGCGACCACGCACCACAATTGTGGATACCAAGGCTATGGGGTACTCAGAGCCGAGCCCATGGAAATCTATGGGAGTTGTCACTGGTAGCGGTGGCTCGGTCCGTGGCCCTGGCGGTCGTGCAATGGGGGAATATTTACAGGGATTATTAGGATAGTTCGTGACGCCACCTGTGGTTTCTGGTAATTTGTACCAGCGCTGCTGTAAGGGTCTTCACAGGGGATGTTATGGGGCAGCTTGGTAGTAAGTCTCCCACAGGTGAGACGTGTCCCTGGAAGTCTATGGTGGTGATGATGCAGGGTATAGATAATAATTCAGTCACACACAAGGTAGTTCCTTTTCATACCTTTTACTGATGATGGTTCAAGCAGATCCCGGGGAGCTGGTCGGGGTGGAGAGTGCACATTCCGGTAACAGCTGAGCAGGTTAGAGGCCTCCTTAACTTCAAATGTGTAGGTGAGTCCAACTTGCCTGAAGCGAAGTTAACTCTGAAACTCCAGCTTTCTCTATAGCTGTACTGCCCGGCCAACGTTGTGGTGGAGCCTTCTAAGTGATGAAACTAAGTCCTTACTTTTGTCGTGCACTTGACTCAAAGTCCCTGTTCCACCTGACTCCGGTTACGTATTGACACTGAGGGCTGCTCTCTGCGACCTGTAGTCCAGATGCCTCCGGGTTTCTTGTTACTATGCCTGAAACAGTAGCAACGCTTCGGACCCCGGTGTCCGGCAATTTAGTGCAAGTAATCCAATACCTGTAGCACTTTTCTATCTTCTCCACTGTGCCCTTCGCCCTGCTTCCCGCTTTTAACATAAGCACTTGTGGCAGTTGTGGAATAATGTCAGCTTCATCCAGAGCTCGCTGCACAGCTCTCAGTTTCCTCCAAAGTCCACACAGGACCGAGACTGAATGGCTGCTCTGTCCTTGAGACAGAAGCTAACAGGCTGAACTCCACTGAACACTAAGCTCCACTCAGACTGATCTTATCTCAGACAGATAACTATCCAGGGGATGACTCACTCCTAAGCCTCCCGGAGCTAACTATCTGACTATCTCAGACAGGAAACTATCCAAGGGATGACTCACTCCTGAGCCTCCCGGAGCTAACTAACTGAAATCACTCCTCTCTCCTACTCTCCCTCCTGACTACTCACTCCTGCCACGTGTCACTCCCCCTTATATCTCAGATGGGTGTGTCTGAAAGTGTGAGTGACAGTGAATGCATATCAAGCGTTGCTGTTACCTTCTAGTGCACTCTCCTGGACTTTTATGTGTGCCTGCGTAGCTGGGCTACACACATGCACGGCTCCGCACACCTCATACACACACGGTTCCCCTCTGTACACCTCGCGCACACACGGCTCCACTCCGTACACGGCTCCACTCCGTACACCTCGCGCACACATGGCTCCACTCAGTACACACACGGCTTCACTCCGTAAACCTCGTACATAAGCAGCCACGCTCCGTAAACTTTGTACACATGTGGCTTTGCACCATACACTTCGTACACATGCAGTTCCTCTCCGTACACCTCGTACACATGCGTTTCCGCTCCGTACACCTCGTACACACGCAGTAACGCTCCATACACACGCGGCTGCACTTCTCTACACCCCGTACACACACGGCTCTGCTCCGCTCCGTACAAACACGGCTCTGCTCCGCTCCGTACACACACGGCTCAAGCACGGAGCCCTGTGTGTACGGAGATGAGCGGCTCAGCTCCGTACACTTCGTACACACAAGGCTCCGTTTTGTACGCCCCGCACACACACAGCACTGCTACAACTGTGTAGCCCTGGTACACAATACCAGGAGGATGAGTGGAGAGGTAACAGTTAAGGGCTCTTCATGACATCACATACACTTCTGACACACCCAGCAGGGGTGTGGAAGGGGGTGATTTAGTCAGTCAGTTTCCTGTCCTTGGACAGAGTAGACGTGTCCAGTCTGAGCCTGTTAGCAGTTCAGAAAGTGGAGGCTAGTACAGGTGGCCTAATTCACCTCAGCCTAGTCAGAGCTGTGCCCCACTGGAAGACAGACTGAGATATTTATTAAGAGTTGAGCAAATCGAAGGGCAAAGTGGAAGAGAGCAGAGAAGTGCCATAGGTATAGGATACCTGCACATTGCTACCGGTCACTGGAGACCGAAGGATCACTATAGCTTCAAGCATAGTGGTAAGAAGACCAGAGACTTACCGGACCTTAGGTAGCGGCAAGCAGCCCCGAATAGTCAGTACGTAACTGGGGTCAGAGGAAGTGAGGACCTTGAGTCAGTGCACGACAAGATAGGAATTCAGCTTTCTCACAGGAAGGCTCCGACCACAAAAACTGACCGGGCAGAACAGCTTTGGAATAGCTGGAATTATAGAGGGAACTACGCTTCAAGCTGGTTGGACTCATCACCATTGGACAGTAAAGGAGGCCCCTAACTTGCTTAACCGTTGCCTCAAAGCTCATCCTCCATCAACCCCATCAGCCTCCCTGGGACCTGCCTTACCATCTTGCAAGTAAAGGTATGGAAAGACGCTGACGGTGTGAGACTGAGTTATTTATTTGCATGCCTGCACAATCCCTATATAACTACCGACCTGAGGGAAGAGTCCCACCTGTAGGGGACCCGACATCTAGCTGCCTCACCATCCCCTCAGAGATCTACAGCAGCGCTGGTACAAATTACCAGAAGACTACAGGTGGCGTCACGAACTGTAAATATATCTATCCCCTGTAAATATTCCCCCAACATACGCCAGACCGCTAGGGCCACAGACCGAGCCACCGCTACCTGTGACAATCCCCATAGACTTCCATGGGCTCGGCTCTGAGTACCCCATTGCCCTGGTAACCCACAATTGTGGTGGCGGGTCGACACAAAACTTTGGCGTCACGAACAGGATACGAAACTTGCAGCATTGCGAGCCCTGTGTGCCTGTGGAGTGTTTTTGTGAAAAAGGACTGTTTGCACTTTTGGCGCCAAAATCGCCATCTTTGTCGCCATATTCGCGCCCTCAGGCGCTGGAGAAGAAGGTGGGCGTACCTGAAAGAGCGCGCAAAGTCTTGGACACGCCCCCGGCTCTGACTCAGCGGCAGGTCCTGCAACAGGAAGTGAACGCTCTGACATCAGAGCGCCTGCGACGAAGGTCCTGTTCCCACTGCGGTGCCTGTGAAATAGCAGCGTCTGAAACCGGTAGGCTCCGTTTAACCAAGGGGGCGCTAGGATGTCACAACAACCGGCTGACAGTGCGGCCCCAGCCGGAGTCCCCAATCCCGCACCGTCTGGTATTGTAGCGCCAGATGGAGGCGCAGGCCCTGCACCCAGTCCGGTAGTCCCGATCATGCCACTAACGCTCCCATATATGCCTGGGGCGAAATGGCTTCCCCAGTACAGCGGTGAGCCAGGCACATTAGCAGGCTTCAAGCGGAAGTTATGCAGCATCCTAGAAATGTACTCCATGCCTGAGAGACAAAAAGCTGCTGTGCTAATAGGGCAGCTAACTGGCGCTGCTGAGAGGGAAGTGGAGACTTGGGATACCGTTGATCAGGAGTCGGTACCTGCGATCTTCCTTAAGCTGCATGCCATATTTGAAGACCGCACAGAAACGGATCTCCGGATGGCCTTCTATCACTGTTCACAACAGCCAGGTGACAGCATCCGGGACTACGCTTGCCGACTACAGGGAGCCCTGAGAGCCCTCAAGCAAATTAACAATTTAAATGCTATCGACGAGAATAAAATGCTGAAAGAACAATTTATACAGGGATTGAGATCCCAAGAGGAACGCAGAACTGTAAACTGGTGGTCCTTAGACCATCCGGATGCTACCTTTGATGCCCTAAAGGACATGGCAATAAAAGGGCTGCGGCCCCTGGGCAAACCCGAGGTGGCAACCCAACATCATCAGGCTGAAGTCACTCTGGAACCGGCAGTAACCCCCTTTTCCCCGCTAGTGGCTGAAGCCAAAGCGCAGGTGACACCTCCTAGTGAATTGGACTGTCTGCGCTCAGAGGTGCGCCAGCTGACTAAAAATCTGGCTGCTGTAATGAGTGCCCTACAGCTGCGGAAAGAGGAGGAAGGGAAGATCTTGTTAGCTGACTGCCCAGAAGACGTCCCGTGGATGCTCCGGAGAAGAAAGAAGACGTCGCCCCCCCGGAGGAGGACAACGCCACCCCCAGGAGCGACCTCTGATCAACACCCTCCTCGTCGAGAGATCATCTGCTACCGATGCAACCGGAAAGGTCATCTGTCTCCACAGTGTCCTTTAAACGGGCAGAACCTGGGTCCGAGGGCCAACACCCAGGAGAATACCCGTCAGGCCCACTAGACTGGAACCGCAGGTATGTGGGTGGACGACCCTACCTGTCTATTATTCTAGATGGTATTGCTGTTCCGGCATTGTTAGACACTGGGTCGCAGGTGACCCTAATACCTGATGCCCTATATACTAAGTACTGGTCAATGGACAGTCTTAAACCCCCGAGCCCTGACTTTACCGTGTATGCTTCTAATGGTCTTCCTGTAGAAGTACTCGGGACAAAATGTGTAGATGTAAAGGTGGGCAGAGAGGAGTTGAAAGACCAGGGGCTTCTGGTAGTAAAGACTGTAAATGAGGAGAACGGTTTAAATATAATTTTGGGTACTAACATTATCGGTAATTGTTTGGGAGAAGTTGTGTTCTTACTCCAACAGCTCGCTGAGATTGCCCGACCAAGGCAGAGAGGAGTAATCCAAAGAGAGATCCGGGCCCTGGTGTGTCAGCAGCAAGCGAAGCTTACAGACGGCGAAATTGGTAATGTACGGGTCACTGACTCGGATCCTATTGTGATACCCCCAATGAGTGAAATGATCATCTGGTGCAGGGCAGCCATAGGTCTGAGAGGACAGAATTACCAAGCTGTAGTAGAACCCCACCATTCAGAACATAGACCTACACTTATGACTGCTAGAGGAGTAGTAGAAGTGGTGAATGGAAGAGTACCGGTACGGCTTCTCAATTGGGGAGATGATGAGGTAAATTTACCCCGTTATGCAACCATTGCTAAACTTCATGCTGTTGACAATAATTCTATTCTCCCGACTGAGTCCTTAGACTCCCGCCAAATAGCGGAGGACAATGACCCAGCAACCGAGGTGGCGGAATGGTGTCAGCAGCTCCATGTTGGGACGGACACCACTCCCGCTCACCAGAAGCAAGGGGTATTACGGGTGGTGCAAGAGTATGCCCAAGTGTTTAGCAAGAATCCACTTGATTTCGGGATAATTAAGGGAGTACAACATCATATCCCTACAGGCAGTCATCCTCCCATCAAAGAGCGGTATAGGCCCATACCTCCAGCTCATTATCAGAAGGCTAAAGAAATGTTGAATGATATGAAGAAAGCCGGGGTGATAAGGGATAGTTGTAGCCCCTGGGCAGCCCCTCTAGTTCTGGTTAAAAAGAAAGATGGTAGTATGAGAATGTGTGTGGATTACAGGCAGGTGAACCGCATAACACACAAGGATGCATACCCGTTACCACGTATAGAGGAATCATTAGCTGCTCTGAAAACGGCTAACTACTTTTCTACCCTCGATCTGACTAGTGGTTACTGGCAAGTGGCTGTGGCTGAGGAGGATCGTGAGAAAACGGCTTTCACCACCCCAATGGGGCTCTGTGAGTTCGACAGAATGCCGTTTGGGCTCAGTAGTGCCCCAGGAACATTTCAGAGAGTGATGGAAAACTGTCTGGGACATCTCAATTTTGAAACCGTGCTGCTATACCTAGACGACGTTATCGTGTATTCCAAGACATATGAGGACCATCTGAAGCACCTGGCAGAAGTGTTTGAGTCCCTGTCCAGGTACGGGATGAAGTTGAAACCCTCAAAATGCCATCTACTCAAACAGAAGGTACAATACTTGGGGCACATCGTCAGTTCGGAAGGAGTAGCGCCGGACCCAGAGAAAGTCACCGCCATCCAGAAGTGGCCGGAGCCGAAAAACCTTAAGGAAGTGCGACAGTTTCTGGGACTAACGGTTACTACAGGAGGTTCGTGAAAGATTACACGAAGAAGGCAGCTCCTTTACAGGACCTCCTGGTAGGACAATCCTTAAAGAGCAGAAACCCTCCCTTTAACTGGGGTAAAGAACAGGCTGAAGCATTCCAAAAGATGAAAGAGATCCTTACAGGTGATGAGATCTTGGCCTATCCTGATTACAGCCAACCGTTCCTGTTGTACACCGACGCCAGTAATGAAGGTTTGGGAGCAGTTCTCAGTCAGAAGCAGAATGGCCAAGAAAAAGTCATCGCATATGCCAGCAGAAAACTCAGGCCAACTGAGAGGAATCCGGAAAATTATAGCAGCTTCAAGCTGGAGTTTCTGGCGCTGGTCTGGGCCATTACTGAAAGATTTAAGCACTATCTGGCCTCCAATCAGTTCACTGCGTTTACAGATAACAACCCGTTAACGCACCTGGAGACTGCCAAGCTGGGTGCCATGGAGCAGCGATGGATGGCTCGGTTGTCCAATTACCAGTTTACTATCAAATACCGGGCAGGTCGAAAGAATGCTAATGCTGACGCGTTGTCCCGAAGGCCGCATGACTCTGATACGGAAGAAGAATCGGACGACCTGGAAGAAATTGAGCTACCTGCGTTCCATCGAAATGGGGTAGTCCATGAGCATCGAGTCCACAGAAAGCAGTATGGTGCAACATTAAATCCTTTACCCCATCACAGTTGGAAAGAGACTCAGGACAGTGATCCAGTGGTCAGCCGCATCAAGGAGTTGTTAAGACAGGAAGGCTCCTCTTTGGAAAAGGATGCACCTATGTCAGCAAAGCTCCTGTGGAACGAGAAAAGCAGGTTGTTCCTATACCGTGAGAAGTTGTGCAGGAGATACGTCAACCCCAGAACTCATGAGATGGTCTGGCAAATAGTGGTCCCCAAGGCAGACGTCCCAATGGTGTTGGAAGCGTACCACGATCAAGCAGGACACTTTGGCTGGAGAAAGCTGGAGACCTTGTTGAGATGCCGGTTCTACTGGGTAGGGATGCGCAGCTCCATCGAGAGGTGGTGTCGGAACTGTGGACCCTGTGGTCTCAGAAGAAAGGACTACGGTAGTCAGAAGGCACCCCTGCAACCTATCCGGACGACTCGTCCCCTGGAGATTGTGGCCCTGGACCACGTCAAATTGTCGCCAAGTAGATCTGGATACTCATACGCCTTGACCATGGTGGACCATTACTCCAGATTTCTGGTGGTTGTTCCAGTTAAGGACCAGACCGCAGTGACGGCAGCGAAAACCTTTCAAGCAAGCTTCTGCAGACCGCATGGGTATCCGGAGCAAGTATTAACCGATCAGGGACCTGCTTTCGAAGCTGATTTATTCAAGGAATTCTGTCACATGTATGGGTGTAAGAAAATTAGAACAACACCATACCACCCTCAAACCAACGGTCTTTGCGAGAAAATGAACCATATCGTCCTTGATTTGTTGAGATCCATACCGTTGGAAGATAGGAATCGATGGCCGGACTTACTACCTGATTTGGTTGATTTGTATAACCATATACCTGTAAGTTCAACTAACTGCACTCCAGCCTATCTTATGAGAGCAAGGCCCGGAAGACTACCAATGGATCTAGAACTTGGAGTGGTAGAACCGGAGGCAGACGACGCCGTTGAAAACTGGGACATCAATCAGCAAGAGCAATACAGAAGAGTGCAAATCTGTGTAGAGGAAAGTCTCAACAAGGCACGGAGAAACAGGAAGATATTTACAACAGAAATGCTCCTGCCAAGCCTTTGATGCCTGGAGAGGTAGTATTAAAAAGGAAAAGGAAGATGCACAAATTGGATAACCAGTGGGAGCAAGAACCCTACGTCGTACAAGATTCTAAATATGACAACAGAAAAGTTTGTGTCGTCAGTAAGGACGGAGGAAGAACAACAACCACTGTGTCCAGAGACCATTTGAAATTGTGTCCAGAACCCTTAAAGCGTTGTGAAAAGAACCCTGTCATCAATCAAGAAGAAAGAAAGGAAGAGGTCATACACACGGATCTGGAGATTTTCCTGCGGATTGGCCTAGACTGGGAGATGCTGTAATAGTTCCGGTGTTGCAGTTTTATCAGCCACAAGAGGAAGTTTTACCTCCAGTTGTGCCCGTGGTGCCAGTCGAGCCCGTTCAGGAGTTACCCATTCCAGCAACACCTCAACCTATGGAATCTCAAGAAGGATCATCTGAAGCAGCGCCCCATACTATGGGATCCCCTGGTGAAGCTGACTCACACCGCCCAGCCATCAGTACGCTTGCCAGATCCATAGAAAGATTGAGGCAGTTCTATAGTTTGCCGTTACGCAGTGCAGACAGATCACAACTTGATATACCTGAAGCTACCCCACGTAGATCAGAGCGAATCACAAAAGGGAAGTTACCCATTAGATATCAGCAGTGATTATAACGAATTGATGTGAATATTGTAAAAAGTCTATATATATATGTTTTTCCTATTATGTCTTATAATGGACTCAGAGGCTGAGGACTGAGCCAGCCCAAAAACTGTATCCTGTAAATAGTTGCACTAAGGTGCCTTTTAATGGTTTCACACGAAGCCTTGACTTACCTCTGAACATAAAACCCGTGTGGTGAGGCACTGAGTGAGGTCTGCATTTGGATGTCCTGCAGCCCACCCAGGACCCACGTTGAAGGTTTGGTGCGGGTCCTTCACAAGCATATTGTCTATTTATATGAAAATGTTATTTAATATTGTATTTTTCTATAATGTTTGGTTCGCAACGTTTAAGACATCCTTACCTCCCGGATGGGACGAATTAATGTTCATGTTTAATGTTAAATGCATAAACAAAAATGTCTCTTTATATTTTACAGCCCGGGAGTGCTGTCGTTTACCATGGGGGAATGTGTAGCCCTGGTACACAATACCAGGAGGATGAGTGGAGAGGTAACAGTTAAGGGCTCTTCATGACATCACATACACTTCTGACACACCCAGCAGGGGTGTGGAAGGGGGTGATTTAGTCAGTCAGTTTCCTGTCCTTGGACAGAGTAGACGTGTCCAGTCTGAGCCTGTTAGCAGTTCAGAAAGTGGAGGCTAGTACAGGTGGCCTAATTCACCTCAGCCTAGTCAGAGCTGTGCCCCACTGGAAGACAGACTGAGATATTTATTAAGAGTTGAGCAAATCGAAGGGCAAAGTGGAAGAGAGCAGAGAAGTGCCATAGGTATAGGATACCTGCACATTGCTACCGGTCACTGGAGACCGAAGGATCACTATAGCTTCAAGCATAGTGGTAAGAAGACCAGAGACTTACCGGACCTTAGGTAGCGGCAAGCAGCCCCGAATAGTCAGTACGTAACTGGGTCAGAGGAAGTGAGGACCTTGAGTCAGTGCACGACAAGATAGGAATTCAGCTTTCTCACAGGAAGGCTCCGACCACAAAAACTGACCGGGCAGAACAGCTTTGGAATAGCTGGAATTATAGAGGGAACTACGCTTCAAGCTGGTTGGACTCATCACCATTGGACAGTAAAGGAGGCCCCTAACTTGCTTAACCGTTGCCTCAAAGCTCATCCTCCATCAACCCCATCAGCCTCCCTGGGACCTGCCTTACCATCTTGCAAGTAAAGGTATGGAAAGACGCTGACGGTGTGAGACTGAGTTATTTATTTGCATGCCTGCACAATCCCTATATAACTACCGACCTGAGGGAAGAGTCCCACCTGTAGGGGACCCGACATCTAGCTGCCTCACCATCCCCTCAGAGATCTACAGCAGCGCTGGTACAAATTATCAGAAGACTACAGGTGGCGTCACGAACTGTAAATATATCTATCCCCTGTAAATATTCCCCCAACATACGCCAGACCGCTAGGGCCACAGACCGAGCCACCGCTACCTGTGACAATCCCCATAGACTTCCATGGGCTCGGCTCTGAGTACCCCATTGCCCTGGTAACCCACAATTGTGGTGGCGGGTCGACACACAACCACCTCGTACACACACAGCTCCGCTCCATACACCTCGCACACATGTGGTTCCGCACCATACACCTCATACACACGCGGTTTCCGCTTCATACACACGCGGCTCCACTTCTCTACACCCCGTACACACACGGTTCTGCTCCGTACACACACGGCTCAAGCACGGAGCCCTGTGTGTACGGAGATGAGTGGCTCAGCTCCGTACACACACTGCACTGCTACAGCCACCTCGTACACACACAGCTCTGCTCCATACACCTCATACACACACGGCTCCGCTCCGTACACCTCGTACACACACGGCTACGCTCCATACACTTTTCACACACGGCTCCGCTTTATACACCTCATACACACATGGCTCTGCTCCATACACCTCGTACACACACGACTCTGCTACATCCACACTGTAAATCCCTCCTGACCCCTCACATAAACTTACCCTCAGCGACAGCCAGCACCCATGACAACCAGCACAGCAGACTTGCACACGGAGGAGCCTGGCCATGTGACACCCAACTCCTCCCCTCCTGTGACCTCATCACAGGTCCTGTGTGCACAGAGTAGGAAAGCTCAGCAGGTCATTGCTCTGCTGTGAGAAGCTAAAGTGCAGCGCTGGAAGGCAACTATAGGGTGTATGGGGGGCATGGCGGCTCAGCTCAGTGCGGGACACATAGTGTCCCGCCGGGACAGCGGAGGAGGGGGTCAGAATCGGGACTGTCCCGGCCAATCCGGGACGGTTGGGAGGTATGCACCTGCAGTGCATGCAGGGCCCCCTACACCCTCCACAGTGCGTGCAGCCGGGCCCCTCTCCCTAAGGTGCAAAGTGCAGCCAGAGCCATTGTAAATGTAAAGTGCCAGCACAGTGAGGGGACACATTTAACAAAAAAAATCGACCCCCAGCCAGGCTCACCATCTTGTGTGTGCAGTGGCGTAGCAACTGTTTGTGGGGCCCGGGGCAGCTGAAAAATTTGCCGCCCCTTTGGTCATTGATAATCCTGAAGCATTCACCATTACAACCAAAAAAAGGCTCAAAGTAAATACCTTTCACCTGTAAAATCAGCATGGCAAAAATACACACTGCAAAGCAGCAACACACAGTATGGACTTGTGTTTATGATGTGCTTTATCCTCCTTGGACAAAAAGGACTTCTTTAGGCTTGGCTCACATTTATACAGTGCAGTCTGCTGGACAAATATGTCTGAATTGCAAAAAAAAATGGTATTCAGACGTATATGGAGGCATACACAAACCATAATGGGCAACACGTAGTGTAAAAAAAATGTTCTTCTGACTATGTTTTGCCCTGATCACGTTGTATTGTGGGAAAAAAACATAATTGACCAAAGGTACGCGTTTTTAATGTGGGGTGAAAAAAAGTTTATTCCTCTGGACACCTCCTCACAGAACTGATGCCAAAATGGAGTGGGATGGGACTGTTGACACCAGTAAAACTGGATGGAAAAAAAATGATTCTTTTTAAGTAAAAAAACATATAGAGACAAAGATGGAAGTACGATATCTATCAAATGTACTTGTTTAAATTCGTAGGTTGATGCATGGCATACGTTTTAATGTATACGTCCAACGCATTAAGTCTGCAGGCGTATAAATGTGAACCTAGCCTGACGGAACATGCTGCATAGTGTGCTCCGATGTAAGAAGTGTGGTGCCTAATCTGACAGCAGGTACAAGCAATGCCCATCATTCATGGCATCAAATAAGACAGGTAGACGGATGTCATATCTTTGTATATGAAATGATTGGAATATGTAAGCTATGCAAAGTTCCAACATGTGTACAAACTACAAGACACATTTTATCAGAGGTATGGTGACACAGAAATGCCGCACACAATATCTTCCATAACATCTGCAGAACTTCCACTCTCAGGCACCTCATGAGCTCAGCACGCCCCATGTAATTGCTGTCTCCCAGGTGCATGCCTCTGGGGTGAAGGAGCAGAATAAATTAGTAACATTTATTGGCTGCACCATGATTTCCAGGGCATTGCACATTTTTAGTATTGCATGACATGCATTGTTGCACACCTTGACAGTGAAGTTGGTGGTGGGACATAGACTGGACATGGTCTTACCTACAGCTAGGAAGCATCATCCTGCCTGGTGGTGGTACAGGGGTTAAATCACATGAAACCAGCTCCAATGGAGAAGCAATGTGAGGAGTACAGAAGGGTGGCTGCAGTGCATGCAGGGCCCCCTCCTCCACAGTGCCTGCAGTCAGGCCCCCCTCCCTAAGGTGCAAAGTGCAGCCAGAGGCTAGCCATTGTAAATATAAAGTGCCAGCACAGTGAGGGGACACATTCAACAAAAAAAAT
Source organism: Oophaga sylvatica (assembly GCA_033576555.1). Taxonomy (NCBI): domain Eukaryota; kingdom Metazoa; phylum Chordata; class Amphibia; order Anura; family Dendrobatidae; genus Oophaga; species Oophaga sylvatica. The sequence continues at coordinate 431,928,579 of JARQOD010000003.1, read as the reverse complement.
CCACCCCATACCCCAGCCAGCAGGGCTCTCCGTCTTGTGTACCTCTCCCTGAGTGAAACTTATGAATGTTTTCTGCTTCCTGCGATGCACGTGTTGCTCTCTGGCTGCCAGGCTGGCTTTCTTATGCAAATGCAGCCAGAGACTTAAGCCAACTGCTGACCAGGAAACAACAAGGAAAGGGGACCTTCAAGGGGGTTTACAGTGTCCAGCAGCCGTTGCTTATATTTAATTAAAGGAGATAGTACTGTGTCAGCACAGCACAGCTGCCAAACCACAGCGGCCGTCGTGGGCCCCCTCACCTGTCTGGGCCCCATAGAAGCTGCTTGGTCTGCTACTATTCACGGAACGCCACTGTAGTCACTATTGACAGCAGCATCTAAGGGGTTAAACAGACATGGATGGTGCCAACACTGATCGTGGCTAATGCAGCAAGTTGTCAGCTATAGTGAACAGCCGACAGCTGCTGGATTGACATTTGTCGGAGGATGCCATTCTCTTATAGCTCAGGTCAGTAAAAAGACGTATTGTCGGTTATTAAGGGGTAAAAGAGATGACATGAAACCTAAAGCATATTCAAAAGTTACAGTATTTTTCAGTACTGGGTATGTGGTCTAAGTTGTGCAATATTTCAGCCATGGGTGGAGGAGCAACTATGATGTTTGCTATACACAGCACACAGACATGAGGGACTCCTGCTCTCCTATCTCTATACACACACATACATCATATACACTTCATGGAAGAATTGCCCAACAGTCAAAACAAAGATGATAATAGTAATTGATGAAGGCTATCCTGCCGAAACGCGCGTCGGGGTCGGTACACCTTGGGAGGTTTCCACCATATCTTGTATACAGGTAACTACTTTCCAGGATGATTATGAATATAAGATGTATTATGCTTTTGTGATTGCCTGTTGTATATATCGATCCATATATGCTCCCTGGGACTAGATATGCATGCTCAGCATTATTGGTTGTAATTTAGGCATATTGATTTATCCTTATATTCATTATTTGGCCACCATATTATTAATATATGCTGCACATTATATATATATGTTTTGTAGGCCATTAGGGATATGTGCAATTATATGATTTCTCATTATGTCCTGTGCATTGCATTCCCCAATATATATATATATATATATATTTTTTTTCATCTGGTGTACCCCTCATTTCACATGTAGTTTGGTACGAACCCCTTTTCTACCCTTTTGAATATCCTGTTAATCAATTAATAAAATATATATCTTTTACTTAAAATTAATTTGTTTTGGGATTTTTCATCGCTTCTTTTTTTCTTGTGTGTATTTACACACATACATCGGGGACTCCTGCTCTCCTGTCTCTATACACACACAGACATGAGGGACTCCTGCTCTCCTGTCTCTATACACACACAGACATGAGGGACTCCTGCTCTCCTGTCTCTATACACACACAGACACCAGGGACTCCTGCTCTCCTGTCTCTATACACACACAGACATGAGGGACTCCTGCTCTCCTGTCTCTATACACACAGAGACATGAGGGACTCCTGCTCTCCTGTTCCTATAGCACACACAGACATTAGGGACTCCTACTCTCCTGTCTCTATAGCACATACAGACATAAGGGACTCCTGCTCTCCTGTCTCTACAGCGCACACAGACATGAGGGACTCCTGCTCTCCTGTCTCTATAGCGCACACAGACATGAGGGACTCCTGCTCTCCTGTCTCTATAGCACACACAGACATGAGGGACTCCTGCTCTCCTGTCTCTATAGCACACACAGACATGAGGGACTCCTGCTCTCCTGTCTCTATAGCACACACAGACATGAGGGACTCCTGCTCTCCTGTCTCTACAGCGCACACAGACATGAGGGACTGCTGCTCTCCTGTCTCTATAGCACACACAGACATGAGGGACTCCTGCTCTCCTGTCTCTATAGCACAGAGAGATGAGGGACTCCTGCTCTCCTGTCTCTATAGCACACACAAACATAAGGGACTCTTACTCTCCTGTCCCTATAGTTCACACAGACATGAGGGACTCCTGCTCTCCTGTCTCTATAGCACATACAGACATCGGGGACTCCTGCTCTCCTGTCTCTATAGCACACCAATATGAGGGACTCCTGCTCTCCTGTCTCTATAGCACATACAGACATCCGGGACTCCTGCTCTCCTGTCTCTACAGCGCACACAGACATGAGGGACTCCTGCTCTCCTGTCTCTATAGCACATACAGACATCGGGACTCCTGCTCTCCTGTCTCTATAGCACACCAATAAGAGGGACTCCTGCTCTCCTGTCTCTACAGCACATACAGACATCGGGGACTCCTGCTCTCCTGTCTCTACAGCGCACACAGACATGAGGGACTCCTGCTCTCCTGTCTGTATAGCACACACAAACATGAGGGACTCCTGCTCTCCTGTCTCTATAGCACATACAGACATCAGGGACTCCTGCTCTCCTGTCTCTATAGCACACACAGACATGAGGGACTCCTGTTCTCTTGTCTCTATAGCACATATAGGCATGAGGGACTCCTGCTCTCCTGTCTCTATAGAGCACACAGACATGAGGGACTCCTGCTCTCCTGTCTCTATAGCATATATAAACATAAGGGATGCCTGCTCACCTGTCTCCAAAGCACATATAGACATGATGGACTCCTGCTCTCCTGTCTCTATAACACATGCAGATATGAGGGACTCCTGCTCTTCTGTCTCTATAGCACACACAGACATGAGGGACTCCTGCTCTCCTGTTTTCATAGCACACACAGAGATGATGGACTCCTGCTCTCCTGTCTCTATACACACACAGACATCAGGGACTCCTGCTCTTCTGTCTCTATAGCACGTACAGACATCAGGGACTCCTGCTCTTCTGTCTCCATAGCACATATAGACATGAGGGACTCCTGCTCTTCTGTCTCTATAGCACATACAGACATCAGGGACGCCTGCTCTCCTGTCTCTATAGCACATACAGACATGAGGGACTCCTGCTTTCCTGCTTTCATAGCACACACAGATATAAGGACTCCTGCTCTCCTGTCTTTATAGCACCTACAGACATCAGGGACTCCTGCTCTCCTGTCTCTATAGCACACACAGAGATGATGGACTCCTGCTCTCCTGTCTCCATAGCACATACAGACACGAGGGACTCCTGCTCTCCTGTCTCTATAGCACATACACACAAAAAAAGGCTGCACTCTATCATACTAAAGCATGACAATATGGAATACATGAAATTTAGAATAGCAATATGGCTTTGGAATATAAGGAAAAATTTGAGACGCTTAGTATAAACATTTGGCCAAACATTTTAAAGCCCACCAACCATCGTCAAGGTGGTCTCAATACTGGTGAGTCCCTAACCTAATGTGAACATACCTCTATTAGGCTGATATCTGAATTTCTGGGTGAATATGCACCTCTGTCAGCAATGCCTGCATTTATGGGTAAAGTAGGGACCTGGTGTAATTAAAATCACCACCTGGTGGGGGCGGAGTGCTCGGTCAGCAAGCTAACATTCAATAGACAAAAAAACCTGACTGGCACTTCCAGACTAATGTGAACTAGGTGCAAGCCAAGGGAAGCTACCCCCATGTAAAACATACAAAAAAAGGCTGCACTCTATCATACTAAAGCATGACAATATGGAATACATGAAATTTAGAATAGCAATATGTTTTTTTTGTATGTTTTACATGGGGGTAGCTTCCCTTGGCTTGCACCTAGTTCACATTAGTCTGGAAGTGCCAGTCAGGTTTTTTTGTCTATAGCACATACAGACATCAGGGACTCCTGCTCTCCTGTCTCTATAGCACATATAGACATGAAGGACTTCTGCTCTCGTGTTTTCATAGCACACACAGACATAAGGGACTCCTGCTCTCCTGTCTTTATAGCACACACAGACATGTGGGACTCCCGCTCTCCTGACTCTATAGCACATACAGACAAAAGGGACTCCTGCTCTCTTGTCCCTATAGCACATACAGACATCAAGGACTCCTGCTCTCCTGTCTATATAGCACATACAGACATTAGGGACTCCTGCTCTCCTGTCTCTATAGCACACACAGACATCGGGGACTCCTGCTCTCCTGTCTCTATAGCACACACAGACATGATGGACTCCTGCTCTCCTGTCTCTATAGCACACACAGACATGATGGACTCCTGCTCTCCTGTCTCTATAGCACACACAGACATTAGGGACTCCTGCTCTCCTGTCTCTATAGCACACACAGACATGAGGGACTCCTGCTCTCCTGTCTCTATAGCACACACAGACATTAGGGACTCCTGCTCTCCTGTCTCTATAGCACACACAGACATTAGGGACTCCTGCTCTCCTGTCTCTATAGCACACACAGACATTAGGGACTCCTACTCTCCTGTCTCTATAGCACACACAGACATTAGGGACTCCTGCTCTCCTGTCTCTATAGCACACACAGACATTAGGGACTCCTGCTCTCCTGTCTCTATAGCACACACAGACATTAGGGACTCCTGCTCTCCTGTCTCTATAGCACACACAGACATTAGGGACTCCTGCTCTCCTGTCTCTATAGAAAATACAGACATCAGGGACTCCTGCTCTCCCGTCTCTATAGCACATACAGACATCGGGGACTCCTGCTCTCCTGTATACAGTGGCATAGCGTGAGGAGGGGGCGGTCCGCCCCAGGCGGCACGTGTGTGGGGGCGGTACGGCAGCAGCAATTCCATACCTCCCAACAATCCCGATTCTAACCCCTCCCACCCGCTGTCACGGGACACTATGTGTCCTGCAGTGAGAGAAACCCCCATGCACCCCTTCCTGCCCTCCCAGCTCTCCAACTTCTCACAGCCAGCATTTACCCATTGCTGTGCTGTCCTCTGTAAAGGTGCGAGCAGGACCTGTGATGAGGTCACAGGAGGGGAGGAGTTAGGTGTCACATGGTCAGGCCCCTGTGTGCAGGACTCTGCTGTGCTGGTCGTCATGGTGCTGGATGATGGTAAGTTTTTATGTGTGGGATCAGAAGGGGTTTACAGTGTGGATGTAGCAGAGCTGTGAGTGTACGAGGTGTACGGAGCAAAGCCGTGTGTGTACGAGGTGTACAGAGCAAAGCCGTGTGTGTACGAGGTGTACGGAGCGGAGCCGTGTGTGTACGAGGTGTACGGAGCAAAGCCATGTGTGTAAGAGGTGTACGGAGCGGAGCCGCGTGTGTACAAGGTGTCCGGAGCAGAGCCGTGTGTGTGCGAGGTGTACGGAGCGGAGCCGTGTGTGTACGAGGTGTACAGAGCGGAGCCGTGTGTGTACGAGGTGTACGGAGCGGAGCCTTGTGTGTACAAGGTGTACGGAGCGAAGCCGTGTGTGTGCGAAGTGTACGGAGCGGAGCCGTGTGTGTACGAGGTGTACGGAGCGGAGCCGTGTGTGTACGAGGTGTACGGAGTGGGGCCGCGTGTGTACGAGGTGTACGGAGTGGAGCCGCGTGTGTACGAGGTGTACGGAGCAGAGCCTTGTGTGTGCAAGGTGTGCGGAGCGGAGCCATGTGTGTGCGAGGTGTGCGGAGATGAGCCGTGTGTGTATGGGCCCACAAAGAGCGGAGCCGCGCATGTACAAGGGTCCTGTTACTTGCGGGAGCTGTGTGCGTGGGGGCTTTAGGGGGGAAGGAGGGTGCCATTATGTGCATGGGTCTGCGTGGGGACGAAGCGAATACTGTTATCTATGTAGGGCTGGGTCCCTGTCCCGCTGTCTTGGCCAGGAGGTTTACTTTCCTGCATTAGAATCGTACATGCGGAAACCCCGGGGACCTCCCACACGTTCTGGCAGCCACACGTCACGTTCCACCGGAAGTGACGTGCTGTAAGTCAGCTGAACGCTGGAAATGACCACTGACCTCATTTCCCGTGGTCAGCTTACAGCAGCAGGTACTGTAACCCGTTCTCGGGAGAGTCTTCAGAACGGCGACGCATCGAGCCGCTGGATCTGTTGGAGTGAGAGCCGGGTATTGTATGGAGCGCTGCATACAATACCCGGCTCTCACTGAGGCAGGATCTGGGGATCTCATCATGGGATCTGTTCAACAGATGATGAGATCCCCAGATCCTGCCTGTCTCGCTCAGTGAGAGCCTGGTATTGAATGGAGCGCTGCATAGCTGATGAGATCCCCACATCCTGGGGAAATGAGGTCAGCGATGGAACGTGACGTGTGGCTGCCAGAATGTGTGGGAGGTCCCCGGGGTTTCTGTATGTACGATTCTAATGCGGAAAGTAAACCTCCTGGCCGAGACAGCGGGACAGGGTCCCGAAATCTGAAAACCGGGACGGTTGGGAAGTATGTGTTTATAATTATTGTTTATGAAACAGTGTGATCAGCAGTGCTAAATGGGTGTGGTCAGGGCATGGATATGGGTGTGACCAATGAAATGGATGTGGCTAGGGGCATGGCCTAAAATTTGCCGCCCTGGGCGCCACAAACAGTTGCTACGCCACTGCCTGTATAGCACACACAGACATTAGGGACTCATGCTCTCCTGTCTCTATAGCACATACAGACATCAGGGACTCCTGCACTCCTGTCTCTATAGCACATACAGACATCGGGGACTCCTGCTCTCCTGTCTCTAGCACATACAGACATCAGAGACTCCTGCTCTCCTGTCTCTATAGCACATACAGACATCGGGGACTCCTGCTCTCCTGTCTCTAGCACATACAGACATCAGGGACTCCTGCACTCCTGTCTCTATAGCACATACAGACATCGGGGACTCCTGCTCTCCTGTCTCTAGCACATACAGACATGAGGGACTCCTGCTCTCCTGTCTCTATAGCACACACAGACAGGGACTATTGCTCTCCTGTCTCTATAGCACACACAGACATGATGGACTCCTGCTCTCCTGTATAGCACACACAGACATGATGGACTCCTGCTCTCCTGTCTCTATAGCACATACAGACATCAGGGACTCCTGCTCTCCTATCTCTATAGCACATACAGACATCAGAGACTCCTGCTCTCCTGTCTCTATAGCACATACAGACATCAGGGACTCCTGCTCTCCTGTCTCTATAGCACATACAGACATCAGGGACTCCTGCTTTCCTGTCTCTATAGCATATATAGACATGATGGACTCCTGCTCTCCTGTCTCTATAGCACATACAGACATGAGGGACTCCTGCTCTCCTGTTTCTATAGCACATACAGACATGAGGGCTTCCTGCTCTCCTGTCTCTATAGCACACACAGACATGATGGACTCCTGCTCTCCTGTCTCTATATCACATACAGACATCAGGGACTCCTGCTCTCCTGTCTCTATAGCACATACAGACATGAGGGTTTCCTGCTCTCCTCTCTCTATAGCACACACAGACATCAGGGACTATTGCTCTCCTGTCTCTATAGCACACACAGACATGATGGACTCCTGCTCTCCTGTGTAGCACACTCAGACATGATGAACTCCTGCTCTCCTGTCTCTATAGCACACACAGACATGAGGGACTCCTGCTCTCCTGTCTCTATAGCACACACAGACATGAGGGACTCCTGCTCTTCTGTCTCTATAGCACACACAGACATGATGGACTCCTGCTCTCTTGTATAGCACACACAGACATGATGGACTCCTGCTCTCCTGTCTCTATAGCACACACAGACATGAGGGACTCCTGCTCTCCTGTCTCTAGCACACACATACATCAGGGACTATTGCTCTCCTGTCTCTATAGCACACACAGACATGATGGACTCCTGCTCTCCTGTATAGCACACACAGACATGATGGACTCCTGCTCTCCTGTCTCTAAAGCACACACAGATATCAGGGACTCCTGCTCTCCTGTCTCTATAGCACACATAGACACAAGGGACTCCTGCTCTTCTGTCTCTATTGCACACAGAGACATGATGGACTCCTGCTCTCCTGTATAGCACACACAGACATCAGGGACTCTTGCTCTCCTGTCTCTATAGCACACACAGACATGATGGACTCCTGCTCTCCTGTATAGCACACACAGACATGATGGACTCCTGCTCTCCTGTCTCTATAGCACACACAGACATGAGGGACTCCTGCTCTCCTGTCTCTATAGCACACACAGACATGACGGACTCCTGCTCTCCTGTCTCTATAGCACACACAGACATGACGGACTCCTGCTCTCCTGTCTCTATAGCACACACAGACATGACGGACTCCTGCTCTCCTGTCTCTATAGCACACACAGACATGACGGACTCCTGCTCTCCTGTCTCTATAGCACACACAGACATGAGGGACTCCTGCTCTCCTGTCTCTATAGCACACACAGACATGATGGACTCCTGCTCTCCTGTATAGCACACACAGACATGATGGACTCCTGCTCTCCTGTCTCTTTAGCACATACAGACATCGGGGACTCCTGCTCTCCTGTCTCTATAGCACACACAGACATCAGGGACTCCTGCTCTCCTGTCTCTACAGTTTGTTGCCAATGATTAGAAGCAGCTGTAGCAGCATGGAGGAGCAAACACAGTATGAAAAGTTTTACAACGTTACAACATACTTTTTGCATTAATTATTTTCAGGATTCTTGCTGTCAGTGAGTAGAAGCTTTCAGGGTATAATAATTGTAAATACATTGAAAATTCCTGTTACATGACAGCAAGCAGAAGTCTTTAAACATGCTGAATGTGTTGTAAGAAGCATATGCTCCTTAGACCTTGCGTACACTGTTGTGTACAACGGTTTATGGGTTCAGGGACTTCTGGGTCTGAGGAGCATATTGTGAAAATGTAAAACTTTACAAAGGCAATGTCATTTGTTGAGGGTTTGGTAAAAGATGCAAATTTTTTTTATTTTTCCCAAGCAGAAAACTCTTTGTTGTTGCTTCCCTTGTGTAAGCCTGGTTCAGCCCTTCGCCCCTAGGGGGCTATGACATTTGCTCCTGGAACTTTAAATAGAACTATTCTCAGCATACAAAGGAGTGGGCGTCATGACTGAGACTGCGACACATACGCATACAGACAATACGCGATGAAAAGATGTTTGCCAAGATTTATAAAGACAAAAGCGGCACATTCAAGTCCAAAAATATCGCGAGTGTCATATAGCTGAGGCCCAGCCCTACATGCCTCAGATTGCTAGTGAAGCAGCGCACAGCCCTACGTCATGGGCAGGGTCGTCATGTGGGATGCATCGCTTCCTCTGCACAGAAATCAAAACAATTAGGGACGTCAGTGACACAAATGTGGGGAAATTCCCCAATTTCTGATGCTTTGGTGTTTATTTTGCTCATTACTCTCTTTAAAATTCATGTTCTAAGTGACGAGCTCAGCTCTGTTGTATTGTCAGATGTGGATCTGCTGCATCATATGTAAAGCGCCATGAAATAAATGGCGCTATATAAATGTGTAATAATAATAATAATAATCTGATCCGTGAGAATTGCCCAGGAGACTGTGGGATCCTGGAAAAGTGTTTTCAGCACCCGGCAGGATGGACAGTTCCTCCGCATAATCCACTTATTTCTGCATTAGGATCACTGCATAAAAGGAAGTTTCATAATTTGTATTTTACCAGTTAATATTAAGACTACATATACTGTATATACATTGTACATATGTAGATAGATATATAACAGATATTTTATAGAAGATAGATATTAGATATATGTATAGATAATGGATAATTATGAAATAGAAAAATATATAGATATATGATAGTTAGATAGATATACAGTACAGACCAAAAGTTTGGACACACCTTCTCATTCAAAGATTTTTCTTTATTTTCATGACTATGAAAACTGTAGAATCACACTGAAGGCATCAAAACTATGAATTAACACATGTGGAATTATACATTACACTTTACAAAAAAGTGTGAAACAACTGAAAATATGTCTTATATTCTAGGTTCTTTAAAGTAGCCACCTTTTGCTTTGATTACTGCTTTGCACGCAGAAAAGGTAAACGGATGGACTCTACATGCCTGGTTCCCACCGTGAAGCATGGAGGAGGTGGTGTGATGGTGTGGGGGAGCTTTGCTGGTGACACTGTCGGGGATTTATTCAAAATTGAAGCGGTGAGTGGTCCAGCTCACCCCAAACCATCTCGATTGGGTTCAGGTCTGGTGACTGTGGAGGCCAGGTCATCTGGCGTAGCACCCCAACACTCTCCTTCTTGGTCAAATAGCCCTTACACAGCCTGGAGGTGTGTTTGGGGTCATTATCCTGTTGAAAAATAAATGATGGTCCAACTAAACGCAAACCGGATGGAATAGCATGCTGCTGCAAGATGCTGTGGTAGCCATGCTGGTTCACTATGCCTTCAATTTTGAATAAATCCCCAACAGTGTCACCAGTAAAGCACCCCCACATCATCACACCACCTCCTCCATGCTTCACGGTGGGAACTAGGCATGTAGAGTCCATCTGTCCACCTTTTCTGCGTGCAAAACAGTAATCAAAGCAAAAGGTGGCTACTTTGAAGAACCTAGAATATAAGACATATTTTCAGTTGTTTCACACTTTTTGTAAAGTGTAATGTATAATTCCACATGTGTTAATTCATAGTTTTGATGCCTTCAGTCTGATTCTACAATTTTCATAGTCATGAAAATACAGAAAAATCTTTGAATGAGAAGGTGTGTCCAAACTTTTGGTCTGTACTGTATATTAGATATATAGATAATAGACAGGTGAGAGACAGTTATGTAGATAATAGATAGATGTATGGATCTATATATTATCTGTCTATTATGTATATATCTATTTATTATCTATCTCTATCTATTATCTATCATCTATCTTTTGTCTATTATCTATTATCGATCTATAATCTATTATCTATCTATCTATTATCTATCATATTCTTTGTACTTTGTATTTTTCTCTATTGTCATCCATCAGTAATTCTCTGTTTTCTCAGCTGCAGTCAGTGGTGTAGATCCATGCCACGTTTTGCAGGTTTGTCACAATAGATCGTACCTCGATTAAATGATTACTCCACCCAGAATACATCCTTCTGCTGCTTTATCCCCGGACGACCTGTCATCTGATCCTGACCTCTTACCTGACTCTTCCCGTCTATCTACCGGTGTATCAGCAGTCAGTATATCAACGGTAACAGTGTGTTGAGGAATTGCAATTTGTGCAATTTTCCCAAAATTACTTCTTCTTTCATTTGTGTCATCACCAATCATGGTAAATCCTAGGGATCTACCACCAATATCTTATCTCGGGCCTTACAACTTCTTACAATTTCTAAGGATTCGGCGGCATCCCTTTTACTGCGACACTCCAGGTACGGTAATTACGAGATCTAATAATACAGCGATTATTGTCAATTATCCCGGATTTATTCCTTCGACTTTTATTGTTTTTTTTTCTTCTATATCAAAAATAAGTAAATTCAGACTCATTTGTAAGTTTATGAAGCAGAAAGATTCCTAATTTTCCATCTTCAATGAATTTATTATGGATAACGGCAGAAACAAACAGGCTTATCTCCGCACAGCCGGAGCAGACAACATTGCCTCAGATAATGCCGCTTGTAAAATATGAAAGAGCAAATTGCTAAAAAGGGAGATAACAAGTCTTCAATCACTGGGAAACATCAAGGCGGCGCGCTTCAGCTGGGGCGCGGGCGATAATTACACGGGAAGGCTCTGCCATTATCTGGTCGTTGCACGCAGGTTGGTGAAAAACAGAGCCCAGTCGTGAAGGTAAATCTATGTACGGACACAATTCTTTGTGGTCTCATGCGCAAAACAATTAGATGTTTTCAATGGGAGGGGCACAAGACATGAAGGGATTTTCACCACTTGTGCAATTGCAGTGTCTCCCAACCGGTGGTGTTCAAGGTGTTGCAAAACTCATCATGCCCTGACACACACATTACAGACCAAAAGTTTGGACACACCTTCTCATTTAAAGATTTTTCTGTATCTTCATGACTATGAAAATTGTAAATTCACACTGAAGGCATGAAAACTATGAATTAACACATGTGGAATAATATACTTAACAAAAAAGTGTGAACAACTGAAATTTTGTCTTATATTCTAGGTTCTTCAAAGTAGCCACCTTTTGCTTTGATGACTGCTTTGCACACTCTCGGCATTCTCTTGATGAGCTTCAAGAGATAGTCACCGGGAATGGTTTTCACTTCACAGGTGTGCCCTGTCAAGTTTAATAAGTGGGATTTCTTACCTTATAAATGGGGTTGGGACCATCAGTTGTGTTGTGTAGAAGTCTGGTGGATACACAGCTGATAATCCTACTGAATAGACTGTTAGAATTTGTATTATGGCAAGAAAAAAACAGCTAAGTAAAGAAAAACAAGTGGCCATCATTACTTTAAGAAATGAAGGTCAGTCAGTCCGAGAAATTGGGAAAACTTTGAAAGTGTCCCCAAGTGCAGTTGCAAAAACCATCAAGCGCTACAAAGAAACTGGCTCACATGAGGAACGACCCAGGAAGACCAAGAGTCAACTCTGCTTCTGAGGATAAGTTTATCCGAGTCACCAGCCTCAGAAATTGCAGGTTTACAGCAGCTCTGATTAGAGACCAGGTCAATGCCACACAGAGTTCTAGCAGCAGACACATCTCTACAACAACTGTTAAGAGGAGACTTTGTGCAGCAGACCTTCATGGTAAAATAGCTGCTAGGAAACCACTGCTAAGGACAGGCAACAAGCAGAAGAGACTTGTTTGGGCGAAAGAACACAAGGAATGGACATTAGACCAGTGGAAATCTGTGCTTTGGTCTGATGAGTCCAAATTTGAGATCTTTGGTTCCAACCACCGTGTGTTATGATTTGGTAGCTGAGGAGTGCAGGTAAAAAGGCAATACACCAGAGCAGTTGGAATCTATGAGATTGCAGTACCCTGACTAACCACCACAACTAGAGGCAGCCGTGGAGCGTTCCTACGTTGGTCCTAGACGCCTCGTCACAGCCTGAGAAACTAATTACACCTAAAGATAGAAATAGGAAAGCTATCTGCCCCGGAGCAGAACCCCAAAGATAATAGAAAGCCCCCAAACATGTAATGGCGGTTAGTAGTGTTGAGCATTCCGATACTGCAAATATCGGGTATCGGCCGATATTAGCTGTATCGGAATTCCGATTCCGAGTTCCGATATTTTCGTCTTATCGGATACCGGAATCGGGATTGTCACTGTCACTGTCAGTGTCCGTCGGTCGGGTCTGTCAGGAGTCAGCGGCACTTACCTGGCAGAAGATCTCCGGCGGTCACATCCCGGACTGCTTCATGGCCGCCATCTTCTTTCCCCGGCGGTCACATGCAGTTTCTCGCGATAACTGCAGTGACTGCTGGGTAATCCCGGCCGTAAAGCAGTCAGTCCGATGACGTCACCGCTGGGGAAGCAGGTAATCAGCTGTGCTGCGTCGCGATGACAGGCTCTGCCTGTCATTGCGATGTAGCACAGCTGGATCGTCGTGGGACTATCGTTATGGACTGCGTCGGACAGGTGGTATACTGTTGGTTTGTTTTTTTTCTTTTTTTACAGGAGATCGATGGCGTCGCAGGAATGAGAGTGTAATAAAAGAAATGAAAACTGTGTTGTCTCTTATTTCATTAAAATACTTTTTTCTTGCTTTGTCTTTTTTTTATACATTTAATAACTTTGGGATTAATAATGGATCGGTGTCTTATTGACACCTCTCCATTATTAACCGGGCTTATTGTCACCGTGCAATCAACGGTGACAATAACCCCTTATTACCCCGCTTGCCACCGCTACAGGGCAAGTGGGAAGAGCCGGGTAAAGTGCCACAATTGGCACATCTTTTGATGCGCCAAATGTGGGGCTGCTGTAGCCTGGTATTATCAGGCTGTTGAGGGCCAAAATCCATGGGCCTTGACAGTCTTTTAATACCAGGCCGCAGCAGTCTGCATTTTACTTGGCTGGTTAACAAAAATAGGGGGGATCCCCACGCCGTTTTTTTTTCGAGGGGATCCCCTATTTTTGTTAACCAGCCAAGCTAAGCAGACTGCTGTGGCCTGGTATTATCAGGCTTGCAAGGTCCATGGATATTGGATCCTTACCAGCCTGAAAAACCAGGCCTCAGCGGTCTGCTTCATCTGGCTGGTTAACAAAAATAGGGGGGACCCCACGCCAATTTTTTTCGAGGGGATCCCCTATTTTTGTTAATCAGCCAAGATATGCAGACTGCTGTGGCCTGGTATTATCAGGCTGGCAAGGTCCATGGATCTTGGCTCCTTAACAGCCTGAAAATCCAGGCCTCAGCGGTCTGCTTCATCTGGCTGGTTAACAAAAATAGGGGGGACCCCACGCCAATTTTTTTCGAGGGGATCCCCTATTTTTGTTAATCAGCCAAGATATGCAGACTGCTGTGGCCTGGTATTATCAGGCTGGCAAGGTCCATGGATCTTGGCTCCTTAACAGCCTGAAAATCCAGGCCTCAGCGGTCTGCTTCATCTGGCTGGTTAACAAAAATAGGGGGGACCCCACGCCATTTTTTTTTCGAAGGGAACCCCTATTTTTGTTAATCAGTTCCCTCTGACGTCACTGATTGTGTCCCTGGCTGACCTGAAGTGAAAGTGGAAAGCAATCAATTAAGCTTTCCACTTAAGGGCCCGTCTCACATAGCGATATCGCTACCGAGATCGCTGCTGAGTCACTAGTTTTGTGACGCAGCAGCGAGCTCACCAGCGATATCGCTGTGTGTGACATTCAGCGACGATCAGCCCCCCTGCCGGGTATCGCTGATCGTCGCTGAAATGTCAGGACCTTTTTTTGATCGCTGGTTTCCCGCTGACAGGCACACATCGCTGCGTGTGACAGGCGGGAGACCAGCGATCCGCTGGTAACCAAGGTACACAGCGGGTTTCCAGGCGCGGGGCTGTGCCTAGAAACCCGCTGTGTACCTTGGATACCAGCGCCCTGATGCAGGGAGCTGGTATCCAAGGTACACAGCGGGTTTCCAAGCGCTGCGCGGTGCCTGGAAACCCGCTGTGTACCTTGGTTACCAGCGGATCGCTGGTCTCCCGCCTGTCACACGCAGCGATGCGTGCCTGTCAGAGGGAAACCAGCGATCAAAAAAAGGTCCTGACATTTCTGCGACGATCAGCGATACCCGGCAGGGGGGCTGATCGTCGCTGAATGTCACACACAGCGATATCGCTGGTGAGCTCGCTGCTGCGTCACAAAACTAGTGACTCAGCAGCGATCTCGGTAGCGATATCGCTATGTGAGACGGGCCCTTAAGCGATGTTACCCGCAGTGTCGCTGTCCCAGATCGCTGCCTGAGCTGCCTGTTTGGCAGCTCAGCAGCGATCATGTAGCGATACACCAGCGATCCTGACAAGTGCATATCGTTGTCGGGATCGCTGGTGTATCGTTATGTGACACCCAGCCTTTACTCTCCTGTCAGGCAGGAGAGGAACTCATTCATTTGGGGTTTACTGTGAGGCTGCAGCATTAGCTGCGGTCCCTGCAGTAAACATTAACCCTTTCTGAAGGATTTCACCGTGGGACCTGACTGTGCATGGGATAGGTAAGAATAATTTTGCTTTTTTATTTTATTTTTATTACAGGAAATGGTTTTAGCAGGTAAATAAAATATGGTCAAAAACTGTGTGATTATTTCATTAAACTTCTTTTTTATTAAAGTGTGTGTGTTTGATTTTTCTTTCATACAATAGGATTAATAATTGATAGTTGTCTAATTGACAGCTCTCAATTATTAACCTGGCTTAAAGTGACCTTTCAATTGCAAGGTCATTTTAACCCCTTATTAACCCATTCGCCACCGCTACAGGGCAATGGGAATAGACGGGCAAAGTGCCAGAAAGGGCAAATCTAATTAGAGATTTGCCCTTTCTGGGGTGTCTGGGGGCAGATGTTAAGTAGCCGGGGGGGCCAAAAATAATGGTCCCTCTCTGGGCTATTATTATCTGCCCCCACTCACTGGCTTTGTCTGTCTGGTTGCGAAAATAGGGCGGGAGCCCACGCATTTTTTTTCAGCAATTTTACACCTCATATATATATATATATACATGTCATTGAATTTGTGACACATATATATATATATATTTATATTTGTAGTTCATACACTTCTACATAGTATAATAGCCGCTAATTCAATTGCCGGCTTTTGTGAAAATGCAGAACCCGACATGAAATGACACTTGGTGTACATAGGGTTAACCATGTCTTTTCATGTCCTTTGCTATCTAATTTGCACAAACAATTAAATCAGACTATGTGTGCAAAATTTCACACCTGTAGGGGTTAATTAAAGGTGTAAATTCGTAGCAAAAAAGTCCGTTTTTTTTACAACGAATTTACACCTTTAATTAACCCTACAGGTGTGAAATTTTGCACACATAGTCTGATTTAATTGTTTGTGCAAATTAGATAGCAAACGACATGAAAAGACATGGTTAACCCTATGTACACCAAGTGTCATTTCATGTCGGGTGACCCGACATGAAATGACACTTGGTGTACATAGGGTTAACCATGTCTTTTCATGTCCTTTGCTATCTAATTTGCACAAACAATTAAATCAGACTATGTGTGCAAAATTTCACACCTGTAGGGGTTAATTAAAGGTGTAAATTCGTAGCAAAAAAGTCCGTTTTTTTTACAACGAATTTACACCTTTAATTAACCCCTACAGGTGTGAAATTTTGCACACATAGTCTGATTTAATTGTTTGTGCAAATCAGATAGCAAACGACATGAAAAGACATGGTTAACCCTATGTACACCAAGTGTCATTTCATGTCGGGTGCTTCTGTCTTTTCACTGAAGCCGGCTTTACCCGGCAATTGAATCAAAGGATATTTTACTATGTAGAAGTGTATAAACTATACATATATGTATATATATATGTCACAATGACATGTATATATATATATGTATTCTATGTGTGTATATTTAGTGTTTACAAGGAAAGAATGGGGTTTTTTTAGTTGCGATATTTTGTTCCCATAGACTTACATGGGACTTCCGGTATCGGTATCGGGTATCGCCGATTTTTTAGTGATATCGGCGATACCATTCCGATTCCGATACTTTAGGATATCGGAAAGTATCGCTCAACTCTAGCGGTTAGACAAGAAGAAATACTGACACAGAAAGAAAATAGTATGAGCAAACGCTGGGGCCCAAACTAACTAAATAGAAAAGGATAGGAAGGGTACTTACTGCAATCCCAGAAAACCCTGAAAAGCACCAACTCTACTAATTTCAAAATCACCTGAGATCACACGACCTCTACCACCTAAATTAGTTCTCTGGTGTAACAAAATCAAAACAGCAGCCACTGAAAAAACTGTAAAAAGCAAAAGTACAAACATCAGTGGCTGAACTAAACTGAGAGGGCAAAAGCCCCCGGAGGGGACCCTGAAGGCCCCCACAGAAGTGCAGGACAAAATGCAAAAATCTAGCACAAAAACAAAAAGAAGAAAATGTCTTATCTGATAGCAGGAGATGCAGACACGACACAGCAGGCTACAAGGGAAAATGGATTCAAGGATTGAGACCAGAACAATTGATCACCGGCAACCCTGATGGGAAGGTGACTCCCTTATATAAGACCAGTCAGTAACACCTGATTCCCAATCCTCACAATCTTCACTGGACAGACCAGCACCGCTTGTAACCACCAGAGGAAGCCTTTGCTCAGAACTCATCTCAAACCCATTCACAACAACCGTGTCTTTGTGCAATGCAGAAAAGGTGAACGGATGGACTCTACATGGCTGGTTCCCACCGTGAAGCATGGAGGAGGTGGTGTGATGGTGTGGGGGTGCGTTGCTGGTGACACTGTTGGGGATTTATTCAAAATTGAAGGCATAGTGAACCAGCATGGCTACCACAGCATCTTGCAGTGGCATGCTATTCCATCCGGTTTGAGTTTAGTTGGACCATCATTTATTTTTCAACAGGACAATGACCCCAAACACACCTCCAGGCTGTGTAAGGGCTATTTGACCAAGAAGGAGAGTGATGGGGTGCTACGCCAGATAACCTGGCCTCCACAGTCACCAGACCTGAACCCAATCGAGATGGTTTGGGGCGAGCTGGACCGCAGAGTGAAGGCAAAAGGGCCAACAAGTGCTAAGCATCTCTGGGAACTCCTTCAAGATTGTTGGAACACCATTTCCGGTGACTACCTCTTGAAGCTCATCAAGAGAATGCCAAGAGTGTGCAAAGCTGTCATCAAAGCAAAAGGTGGCTACTTTGAAGAACCTAGAATATAAGACATATTTTCAGTTGTTACACACTTTTTGTTAAGTATATAATTCCACATGTGTTAATTCATAGTTTTGATGTCTTCAGTGTTAATGTACAATTTTCATAGTCATGAAAATACAGAAAAATCTTAAATGAGAAGGTGTGTCCAAACTTTTGGTCTGTACTGTACATGCTCATCCATTGTTTGTCTATGAGACTGCTGGAAAAATCTATTTCTAGCAGTACCATAGACAATATATGGAGTATAAACGCACATGCTCAATCTTCGCTTCATTTTGACAGGTTCTCAAAATCACTCAGGGTCTTAGGTCTCTTTAAGACATCCGTGGACTTTGGTCTGATCTTGGATGCAATGTACGGACTGTCCGCGTGTCTCATAGAAATATATGAAGCTGATACGCTCAGATCGGGAGAACTGTGGCCAGTCCGTGCTTTAACAGTCCGTGCTTTAGCAGTCCATGATCTGACACATACATCTGAATGAGCCCATAGTAGGAAATAACTATCTTTGGAAAACACATTTAAAGGGGTTTTCTCATGTTCAATATTCAGGAGCACACAGCTCCTCTGCCTTTCAGCTTCCTGATTGCCGGGAATAGTGCACTCTTGATGATTGACAGTTCAGATCAGCGGCATGGTAGCACAGCTGATAGCAGAGGCAGCTTTCTTTTTGCAACACAAGGAAGCTGATCAGATCTGGTGGTCAGAGCAGCACTTACGAGCTCTATAACAAAGAACTTGTAAGCACTGTGCTCCGCACCTAAGAAACTGGCACCTTCTGATAACTAAACCTAAAACATTGTCACCGTGGCTACTCGGGACATACCTCTAGAGATACCTTCTGATAACTGTACACTATAGAATTTTTAATTCCTCTGTTCTGTAGAAAAGAGAATTTTTTTAATCTGTCAGCAGGTTTATACTATATATTCTGAGAGCAGCATAATGTGAAGGTTGAGACCCTGATTCCATCAATGTCACTTACAAGGCTGTGTATTTGTATTGTTTCAATAAAAGCATTTTTATCAGCAGGAAATTATCACTACTAGTTCTCGTGTCTAGGTGTCTCATGCCTTCTTGTCCAACCACGTCCACTACACTGATCGTACACAGAAAGCATCCGATCAGTGGAGTGGGCAGGTTTATATACGATTCAGCATTCTGAGCTCAGTACAAAAAACAGGGATTGTATCACAACTGCTGCACCCAGTAAACTAAATGATACATCGCTGGAATCAGGGTCTCTGTCCCTGAATCATGCTGTTATCAAATGAGATAGCAAAAACTTGGTGACAGATTCCCTTTAATAAGAGGTAAATTGCAAAGTTGCTTGTTTTTAAAGTAATTTTTAAGCACATTTTATTTTTTCTCTGTAGTCTAATAAGCATTTTTTTATATTATACAGTTAATATATTATGGGTTTTTAATTAAATTAACCATGAAAGAGCTTTTTTTATGGAATTTTATAGTATACTGTATGTATATATATAGATAGAGAGATATACACACACGTATATTTATTTATTTATTTATTTAATCATCAATTCTGTTTTTTTCTTTTTTTTCACTTTACTAATACTTTGAACCATTATAGATATTAAAAACTAATAAAAAAAATTCTGATACCTCTGGATTTTCTATCTTTTTATTTAGCCATATTTTTACCGTCTTCTCATCTATCTGAAGGCCACTGCGGGTGTCTCTGTCACTCTACTTACAAGTTATCATGTTGTTTTGGGTTGTGGTAAAGAGACTATCCATAATTCTAAAAACATGGCTGCCTTCGTCCATAAACAGCGCTTCACCTGTCCACAGGCTGTGTCTAGTATTGCAGCTCAGCTCCATTAACATGAATGTTGCAGATCTATAATACTGCACACAACCAGTTATTGTTTTCCATAATAAATTACACATTAACTTTAGTCTGCGGATCAGTATAGTTATGAAGATACCAAATTTATGTAGATTTTTTTAATGTTATTCCCTTTTTTGGAAACCCATCACCAACCTGTGATCATTTGCGGGGTGTTGGTATAGGGAGTCCTTTCTGCTTCTCAAACATATTAGGGGTTAAACGTCTGGGATCGGTTCGGAGGTAACTGCGAACCTTGACATTATGGCTCTTGGTTCTCGTCACTGCTGAGACTCATCACCATGGTCATGTCTTCGGGTTGTTTGACACAATTGTAATGATGTGCAGTATGTAAAGTATGTGAAGTAGAAGGACGACTTTAGCTTCAGATGACCATGCGTTTCCATAATACTACTGTAATGGGCCTGAGATCAGGGTTGGACTGACCCAGCAAAAGACCTACCCATAACAAGAGGCAAGGACACAGGAAAATGGGCCAGAAGGAATTTGGGCAATCAGAATAATTTCTTATGGGAACCAAAGGTGTCTCAGTAATATAGGACTACAGAAAGTAAATCTTGGAGAGATTTAAGGTCATGGTGGTGCATGAGCTCCTGTAATGGGAGACAATTCCAGGAGTGGAAGTTCAGTTATACTTTTCAGAAAAGCTTTCTAATAAGTTCCAAGTTAATTCATATAACTGCAAAAAAAAACGTGCTGATGCATCAACAGCTGAGGAGGACTCAGGCTGGGGACCACTTACCGCGTTTCGGGGTTCCTATGTCCCCTTCATCAGGAAATACCACATTTCATGTAGCATGAAATGTGGTATTCCCTGACGAAGGTGACATAGGAACCCCGAAACGCGTACAATAAACCACTTTAAATCTTGGATATTATCTCTGGAACTCATCCTTGCGGCAGCGCGGAGGTAATTCACAAATTTCTACTGAAACCTATATCAATAAAGGTAAAGCACTGGCCATGTGCTCTCGGTGCCAGCTGCCAGGCATCTAAAAAAACCACACACTTTGCCACTGTTCGGTTATCTAGTTATATGAAGGAAATCATAGTTTATCCACTTCAGTCTGTATTTTTTTTCTTTTTTTTTTTTTTAAAATACATCTTTTTAACAATCAATCAAATCCATCTCAATCCAGAAAAGGAAGAAAAAAATCCATCTTGGTACGGAAAGAAAAAGTACACTACCCGTGTTCTTAATTTTTTTCTATTTCTTTCTGAAATAGATTTTAATGATCATGAATAAAAAAATAATTTTATAGAATAATACAGACTGAAGCTAGTATTTCCATCAATCTCGAAAAACACCCAGCAATGGGAATCTCCACTATCAACAATAGATAATTGGGGGAATGGGTGTGGTTTTTGTTTTCTGTATTATCTAGTTATGGTAAGGAGCTGAATCTTTGCACTGGTTAAATAAATATTTGGTACAAATGGGGACGACGGAACTTATTTGATCTGCAAATTATCAATCTATCGCTGTCTTGGCATCATTTTAAGACTTCTGCTAGTTTCCTCATCTCAAGCACATATATTGGCAATCTAGGGTTGGAAATCAATGGAAATTAGAATGCCAGTGTAATGGAACCAGCACACAAGGGGTGAAAGAATCTTCCAAGAACAAGCAGGGAACATATTGTACATAATGGTAACCAGTTGAATTCTAACTTGGTGCTGAGCCCACTTAAAGTCATTCACGGCCTTGGACTGGCCCATTGGAGAACAGGTAAATCCTAGGGTAGGCCTCCCACATTTGCAGGGCTTGACAGTACACTTAATGCATTATTTACAGAGGAAACAAACATCATTGATTTAACAAACTACCCAGTTATTTTTATGGAAGCATAGACACGTTTATGAACGATGGTCAGGTAATATCATATGTAGTTGAACAGTGAGCCCTGAGTTTCAGTATTACTGGTGGGCCCCTGGTACCCGATCCAATACTTGGCATAGGGGTCCCATTTTTAATGTGGATTACGGCTACAACTCTATACCTTTTAACTAGCAACCATATGGATATCAGCCCCATTCAAATCCAATATATATATATACAAAAGATTTACAAAGATTCCAAACTAAACAAAACTAATATAGCATTTGTGTAAGTGTATCCTCCAGACAGATCTCACTCCGGCAAGTGTAGACTGACAGTATGAGGGTCTCGAATGGGCACTCACCTTGTGAGATGTGGAGGCAGAGCAGTAGCAGCGTCCAGCCTTTTGCCATTATCTCCAGGTGTCCAGGTCAGCCCCTAGGCTCTCTCCCCCCAGCCAATGTTGGACGGTCTGTGGGGGAGGCTTTGTCCGCACCTGTCTCTATGCTGGATAGCACTATGGAGAATTGAGGACATAGCTGAGAACTGGTTTGGTGATGAATGACACACCTCGCCTCTTTCTTTTTTCTCCTCCCTTCATTGCAAAAAAAATGCAGAAAAAAATTGTAAATTTTACAGTGAGGAACACTTGACCTATAGACAGGGGAAACACCCCAAAGAAATAAATGCCATTATGTGTTAATCATTGGGCCTGACGAGCATCGCAGTCGTAATCAATGTCCATTTTGCCGGCCTCGTTTTCTGGATTCCAACGTCTGAAGAAATCATCATTTACAGCAGCGTTATTGTTATTATTGACAAATACTGAACGATACTATGTAATGTAATCTGATACATTGTGCTGCACTGTCATACTACACATCTTATACACCTCAGCTGCTGCAGAACCTCATAATACACCTCAGCTGCTGCAGAACCTCATAATACACCTCAACTGCTGAATAACCTCACAATACACCTCAGCTGCTGCAGAACCTCATAATACACCTCAGCTGCTGCAGAACCTCATAATACACCTCAACTGCTGAATAACCTCACAATACACCTCAGCTGCTGCAGAACCTCACAATGCACATCAGATGCTGCAGAACATCATAACACACCTCAGCTGCTGCATACATCATAATACACCATAGCTGCTGCAGAACCTCATAATACACCTCAGCTGCTGCAGAACCTCATAATACACCTCAGCTGCTGCATACCCACATAATGCACTTCAGCTGCTGCAGAACATTATAATACACCTCAGCTGCTGCATAACCTCATAATACACCTCAGCTGCTGCAGAACATCATAATACATCTCAGTTGCTGCAGAACATCATAATACACCTCAGCTGCTGCATAACCTCACAATACACCTCAGCTGCTGCAGAACCTCACAATACACCTCAACTGCTGCAGAACCTGACAATGCACATCAGATGCTGCAAAACATCATAAAACACCTCAGCTGCTGCATACATCATAATACACCACAGCTGCTGCAGAACCTTCATAATACATCTTAGATGCTGCATAACCTCATAATACATCTCAGCTGCTACAAAACCTCATAATACATCTCAGCTGCTGCAGAACCTCATAACACACCTCAGCTGCTGCAGAACCTCACAATACACCTTTGCTGCTGCAGAACCTCATAATACACCTCAGCTGCTGCATAACCACATCTCTTCTTCCCACAACCGCATACAAGACTTCTCCCGGGCTTCCCCCATACTCTGGAACTCCCTGACGCAAAACATCAGACTTTCACCAACAACGGAGACCTTCAAGAAGAACCTGAAGACCCACCTGTTCCGACAAGCCTACAACCTGCAATGTTCCTCAGTCTACTGAACCATCGCACGACCAGCTCTACCCTCTCCTAGTGTATTCTCACCCATCCCTGTAGACTGTGAGCCCTCGCGGGCAGGGTCCTCTCTCCTTCTGTACTTGTGTGTCCCTTGTCCAGCACATGTTTATTGTACCTGTCTATATTTTCCCTTTTCATATGTAAAGCGCCATGGAATAAATGGCGCTATATAAATGTATAATAATAATAAAATAATAATAATGCACCTTAGCTGCTGCAGAACCTCACAATACACCTCAGCTGCTGCAGAACCTCATAATACACCTCAGCTGCTGCAGAACCTCATAATACACCTCAGCTGGTGCAGATCATCATAATACACCTCAGCTGCTTCAGAACATCATAATACACCTCAACTGCTGCAGAACCTCACAATACACCTCAGCTGCTGCAGAACCTCATAATACACCTCAGCTGTTGCAGAACATCATAATGCACCTCAGCTGCTGCAGAATCTCATAATACACCACAGCTGCTGTAGAACCTCATTATACACCTCAGCTGCTGCAGGACATCATGATACACCTCAGCTGCTGCAGAACATCATGATATACCTCAGCTGCTGCATAATCTTCTAATACACCTCAGCTGCTGCAGAACCTCATAATAAACCTCAGCTGCTGCAGGACATCATGATACACCTCAGCTGCTGCAGAACCTCATAGTACACCTCAGCTGCTGCGGAACTTCATAATGCACCACAGCTGCTGCAGAACATCATGATATACCTCAGCTGCTGCATAATCTTCTAATACACCTCAGCTGCTGCAGAACCTCATAATACACCTCAGCTGCTGCTGAACCTCGTAATACACCTCAGCTGCTGCAGGACATCATGATACACCTCAGCTGCTGCAGAACATCATGATATACCTCAGCTGCTGCAGAACCTCGTAATACACCTCAGCTGCTGCAGTACATCATGATACATCTCAGCTGCTGCAGAACATCATGATATACCTCAGCTGCTGCATAATCTTCTAATACACCTCAGCTGCTGCAGAACCTCATAATAAACCTCAGCTGCTATAGAACCTCATAATACACCTCAGCTGCTGCAGAACATCATAACACACCTCAGTTGCTGCAGATCATAATACACATCAGCTGCTGCAGAACCTCATAATACACCTCAGCTGCTGCAGAACCTCATAGTACACCTCAGCTGCTGTGGAACTTCATAATGCACCACAGCTGCTGCAGAACCTCATAATACATCTCAGCTGCTGCAAAACATCATAATACACCTCAGCTGCTGCAGAACATCATGATATACCTCAGCTGCTGCATAATCTAATACACCTCAGCTGCTGCAGAACCTCATAATACACCAGCTGCTGCTTAACATCATAATACACCTCTGCTGCTGCAAAACCTCGTAATACACCTCAGCTGCTACAGAACCTCCTAATACACCTCAGCTGCTGCAGAATCTCATAATACACCACAGCTGCTGCAGAACCTCATAATACACACCAGCTGCTGCAGAACCTCATAATACACCTCAGCTGCTGCAGAACCTGATAATACACCTCAGCTGCTACAGAACCTCATAATACACCTCAGCTGCTGCAGAACCTCCTAATACACCTCAGCTGCTGCAGAACCTCATAATACACCACAGCTGCTGCATAACCTCAATGCACCTCAGCTGCTGCAGAACCTCATAATACACCTCAGCTGCTGCAGAACCTCATGATACACCTCAGCTGCTGTAGAGCCTCATAATACACCTCAGCAGCTGCAGAACCTCATAATACACCACAGCTGCTGCAGAACCTGATAATACACCTCAGCTGCTGCAGAACCTTATAATACACTTCAACTGCTGCAGAACCTCATAATACACCAGCTGCTGTAGAACCTCATAATACACCTCAGCAGCTGCAGAACCTCCTAATACACCACAGCTGCTGTAGAACCTCATAATACACCTCAGCAGCTGCAGAACCTCATAATACACCACAGCTGCTGCAAAACCTGATAATACACCTCAACTGCTACAGAACCTCACAATACACCTCAGCTGCTGCAGAACCTCATAATACACCTCAGCTGTTGCAGAACATCATAATGCACCTCAGCTGCTGCAGAATCTCATAATACACCACAGCTGCTGCAGAACATCATAACACACCTCAGTTGCTGCAGATCATAATACACCTCAGCTGCTGCAGAACCTCATAATACACCTCAGCTGCTGCAGAACCTCATAGTACACCTCAGCTGCTGTGGAACTTCATAATGCACCACAGCTGCTGCAGAACCTCATAATACACCTCAGCTGCTGCAAAACATCATAATACACCTCAGCTGCTGCAGAACATCATGATATACCTCAGCTGCTGCATAATCTTCTAATACACCTCAGCTGCTGCAGAACCTCATAATACACCTCAGCTGCTGCTTAACATCATAATACACCTCTGCTGCTGCAAAACCTCGTAATACACCTCAGCTGCTACAGAACCTCCTAATACACCTCAGCTGCTGCAGAACCTCATAATACACACCAGCTGCTGCAGAACCTCATAATACACCTCAGCTGCTGCAGAACCTGATAATACACCTCAGCTGCTACAGAACCTCATAATACACCTCAGCTGCTGCAGAACCTCCTAATACACCTCAGCTGCTGCAGAACCTCATAATACACCACAGCTGCTGCATAACCTCATAATGCACCTCAGCTGCTGCAGAACCTCATAATACACCTCAGCTGCTGCAGAACCTCATGATACACCTCAGCTGCTGTAGAGCCTCATAATACACCTCAACAGCTGCAGAACCTCATAATACACCACAGCTGCTGCAGAACCTGATAATACACCTCAGCTGCTGTAGAACCTCATAATACACCTCAGCAGCTGCAGAACCTCCTAATACACCACAGCTGCTGTAGAACCTCATAATACACCTCAGCAGCTGCAGAACCTCATAATACACCACAGCTGCTGCAAAACCTGATAATACACCTCAACTGCTGCAGAACCTCACAATACACCTCAGCTGCTGCAGAACCTCATAATACACCTCAGCTGTTGCAGAACATCATAATGCACCTCAGCTGCTGCAGAATCTCATAATACACCACAGCTGCTGTAGAACATCATTATACACCTCAGCTGCTGCATGACATCATGATACACCTCAGCTGCTGCAGAACATCATGATATACCTCAGCTGCTGCATAATCTTCTAATACACCTCAGCTGCTGCAGAACCTCATAATACACCTCAGCTGCTGCAGAACATCATAATACACCTCTGCTGCTGCAAAACCTCGTAATACACCTCAGCTGCTACAGAATCTCCTAATACACCTCAGCTGCTGCAGAACTTCCTAATACACCTCAGCTGCTGCAGAACCTCATAATACACCACAGCTGCTGCATAACCTCATAATGCACCCAGCTGCTGCAGAACCTCATAATACACACCAGCTGCTGCAAAACCTCCTAATACACCTCAGCTGCTGCAGAACCTCATAATACACCACAGCTGCTGCATAACCTCAATGCACCTCAGCTGCTGCAGAACCTCATAATACACACCAGCTGCTGCAGAACCTCATAATACACCTCAGCTGCTGCAGAACCTCATAATACACCTCAGCTGCTACAGAACCTCATAATACACCTCAGCTGCTGCATAACCTCATAATGCACCTCAGCTGCTGCCGAACCTCATAATACACCTCAGCTGCTGCAGAACCTCATGATACACCTCAGCTGCTGTAGAACCTCATAATATATCTCAGCTGCTGCATAACCTCATAATGCACCTCAGCTGCTGCAGAACCTCATAATACACCTCAGCTGCTGCAGAACCTCATGATACACCTCAGCTGCTGTAGAACCTCATAATACACCTCAGCAGCTGCAGAACCTTCTAATACACCACAGCTGCTGTAGAACCTCATAATACACCTCAGCAGCTGCAGAACCTCATAATACACCACAGCTGCTGCAGAACCTGATAATACACCTCAACTGCTGCAGAACCTCACAATACACCTCAGCTGCTGCAGAACCTCATAATACACCTCAGCTGTTGCAGAACATCATAATGCACCTCAGCTGCTGCAGAATCTCATAATACACCACAGCTGCTGTAGAACATCATTATACACCTCAGCTGCTGCAGGACATCATGATACACCTCAGCTGCTGCAGAACATCATGATATACCTCAGCTGCTGCATAATCTTCTAATACACTTCAGCTGCTGCAGAACCTCCTAATACACCTCAGCTGCTACAGAACCTTCTAATACACCTCAGCTGCTGCAGAACCTCCTAATACACCTCAGCTGCTGCAGAACCTCATAATACACCACAGCTGCTGCATAACCTCATAATACACCTCAGCTGCTGCAGAACCTCATAATACACCTCAGCTGCTGCAGAACCTCATAATACACACCAGCTGCTGCAGAACCTCATAATACACCTCAGCTGCTGCAGACCCTCATAATACACCTCAGCTGCTACAGAACCTCATAATACACCTCAGCTGCTGCATAACCTCATAATGCACCTCAGCTGCTGCAGAACCTCATAATACACCTCAGCTGCTGCAGAACCTCATGATACACCTCAGCTGCTGTAGAACCTCATAATACACCTCAGCAGCTGCAGAACCTCATAATACACCACAGCTGCTGCAGAACCTAATAATACACCTCAGCTGCTGCAGAACCTCATAATACACTTCAACTGCTGCAGAACCTCATAATACACCTCAGCTGCTGTAGAACCTCATAATACACCTGAGCAGCTGCAGAACCTCCTAATACACCACAGCTGCTGCAGAACCTGAAAATACACCTCAGCGGCTACAGAACATCATAATGCACCTCAGCTGCTACAGAACCTCATACTACACCTGAGCTGCTGCAAAACCTCATAATAAACCACAGCTGTTGCAGAACCTCCTAATACACCTCAGCTGCTGCAGGACCTCATAGTACACCTCAGCTGCTGCAGAACATCATAATACATCTCAGCTACTGCAGAACCTCATAATACACCTCAGCTATTATATCTCTAGGCTGCTTTCACAGATCAGTTTTTTTGTTTCAGGCATAATCCGTCGAATACCTGAAGGGACGGATCCGGCGCTGAAATGAAAAAACTGATGCAACGGATCAGTTTTTTTGCTGGATCCGACCTGAACTTTTGAACCCGGAAAAAGAAGTTTTGCAGCCGGAAAATGCAGGTACGCATGTCCGGACCGAGGAGAGAGAGAGAATACTATGGGGCCCGATGCCTGTGCCAGTAAAGGGGGCCGATGCCTCAAGCAGAGCAGCGGCCAGTGAGGAGAGTTGAGTATTTCATTTTTTATTTTTTTTTATGTTTGGCGCAATATATGGAGACCATCATATGGGGCCTATCATACACTGGAGCATCATAAATGGGGCCCATTATATATGGAGCATTATAATGGGTCCACATAATATACTGGAGCATCATATATAGGTCCATTATATGGGGCCCATCATGCACTGGAGCATCATATACGGGGCCCATCATATACTGGCACATCATATGGGGTCCATTATATATGGAGCATTATATGGGGCCCATTATATATGGAGCATTATATGGGGCTCATTATTCTGTATGGAACACTATGGGGTAGCCATAATACTGTATGGAGCAATATATGGAGCTCATTATTCTGTATGGAACACTATGTGGTGCCCATAATACTGTATGGAGGACTATACTGTTTGTCTTTTGAGCTATTGTAGAATTTACGATACCACTCAGGTAATGTAAGAAGTGAAGTATTTGGCATTGTACTATACCTATATTTCTCTGCCGAATCTGTGCATCATGAATTGTGGTAAGTATTAAAGGGGCCCATTGAGACCCTTTCGCCTGGGGCCCATGAAAACCTGGAGCCGACCCTGTTGTTTGCTACTCCATGCCTAGTTTCCTATCCAGGAAGTGCAGCACTTACAAGAGCTTGTAAGCACTGAAGCAGGCCGGATCGCTGGATCTGACTAGTTTCAGTGTCCCCGCTCTCCTCTCCTCCTGTTTCCCAAAGCTGCCTCTACTTGCTCCATGGGAGAGCACACATTTTGGACCAGGAGTGCAGCACTTGCAAGCTCTTTGCTATAAAGCTTGTAAGCACTACTCAGAAGCTGACCTGATCGCTGGATTTGGCCACTGTCAGTGTCCCTGCATTCCTCCATTGCTGCAGAGGCAAAGTATCATGGGAGAGCACACAATTTAGACCATGGAGTGCAGCACTTACAAGCTCTTTGCTATAGAGCATATAAGCACTTCTCTGAAGCTGGCTGGATTTCTGGAACTGGCCAGTTTCAGTATCCCTGCACTCCTCTGAAGCTGCCTCTACTTGCATTATGGAAAAATGCACAGTTCGGACTAAGGTGTACAACGCTTACAAGCTCTTTGCTATTGCGCTTGTGAGCATTATTCAGAAGCTGGCCGGATTGCTGGACATTGACAGTTTCAGAGTCCCTGCTCTCTTCCGATGCTGCTTCTAATTGTATCATGAAAGAGGGCACAGTTCACTTGCAAGCGATTTTCTATAGAGCTTCTAAGCACTGCTCTGAAGCTGGCCGTATCTCTGGATCAGGATAGTTTCAGTGTCCCTGCTCTCCTCCGAAGCTTCAGAGGCAAAGCTGCCTTTACTTGCTCCATGGGAGAGCGCACAGTTCAGATCAAGGAGTGCAGCACTTGCAAGCTCTTTGCTATAGAGCTGGTAAGTACCACTTTTAAGCTGGGTGAATTGTTGGATATGGCCTGTTTAAGTGTCCCCACTCTCCTCCGATGCTGCATAGGAAAATTTGCTTCTACTTGCATCATACGTGAGCTCACAGTTCAGACAAATAAGCGTTGCGCTTACAAGCTCTTTGCTATAGAGCTTGTAAGCACTGCTCTGAAGCTGGCCAGATTGTTGGATTCACCTTGTGTTAAGGTACTGCCACACTAAACGTTCCCGCTAACGATCACGATAACGACGCTATCGTTGGTGTGATCGTTTTAAGGTCGCTAGTAGCTGCCATACTTGACGATCTCATTAACGTCGCATCAGCGGTTAGCGACCTTTTTAACGACTTTGGCGGTCGTTGGGATGTGCCACACTGCATGTACTGTGAAAGATCACGACCTCGATAGGCATGACTGAGCGCGACCTTTTGCACGCCCCTCATCACAGATTGGTGGTCACTATGTATGTCATAGATATTTATCACAGCTCTCCCGCTTTGTGATTGGATGACCGCGTCATAAAAGACGACGTATCAGCACTCCTCTCCATTGCTCTCGAGCAGAAGCGGTTCTTTCAAATCACCCAGTGTGTCCTGCTAGTCTTGGTAGCTACTGCGATCTGGTTTACGCCACTATTTCGGTTGCTACGTTCTGGAGTTTTTGCGATCCAGTCTGTGGAGTATCCTCTGCGATCCAGTTTGTGGCGCTAGTTTCCCTTTTTTTTTTTTTTTTTCAGAATCACACAAGTTTTGTAAGGTAGGTAATTTTTTTTGTCACATTTAATTTTTCTTTTGTCTTTAATTGTACCGATCCATTTTAGATCTCTGCTGTTGTTAACCATTGTTGTCCATCATGTTTTTTCATTGTTTTGTTCAGGCACGCCCACCATTTTATGATCCCAGCTCTGTCTATGTTTACTCCTGCGTCGCCCACAACCACCATTTTGTGATCCCTGCTGTTTTTTGCGTAATTGTTTATCTAGGTTTTTTATCCCATTGTTTTGTTCGTCCCCCGCCCACAACCACCATTTTATGATCCCAGCTCTATCTATGTTTACTCCTGCGTCGCCCACAACCACCATTTTATGATCCCAGCTCTATCTATGTTTACTCCTGCGTCGCCCACAACCACCATTTTGTGATCCCAGCTCTATCTATGCTTACTCCTGCGTCGCCCACAACCACCATTTTATGATCCCAGCTCTATCTATGCTTACTCCTGCGTCGCCCACAACCACCATTTTGTGATCCCTGCTGTGTTCTATGTTGTAGACTGTGTGAGCATTTTATTTAACCATTCTGCTGTTCTCACATAATCATTTTTTTTATTACAGATGGCTGATAAGCAGGAGTTTTTGTGTGATTTTATCGAGCTGTACCGCTCAATGCCGTGCCTGTGGAAAATTAAGTCTGCAGATTACTGTAACCGGTTGAAAAAGAAGGACGCCTACCAAAAACTGGTGGAGCTCTGCAGGAGCCGTTACCCTGATGAACCGGCGGATGAGTCAACGGTTAAAAAACGGATTCAGGGCCTCCGCACGGTTTATAAAAAAGAGCTCAATAAAGTTATCAATTCAACCAAATCTGGAGCCGGGGCCGAAGAAGTTTATGTCCCCCAACTGTGGTACTTTGATCTGTTCGCTTTTACAAGGGACCAGGAAGTACCCAGACAAGGGACATCCATGTCGGATCTAGACCCAGTGATCCAGCCGGACACCCCTGTCATACATGTAAGTACCTTTGTATTACAACACATTTTAATGTACATGCCAAAGTGGGCTTAAATTTAAAAAATATTATTGTGAAATGTAGATAAAATGGCAGAATATATCCCTTCATGTACTGATAATTTATGTAGCTCAACGGTTGAGGCCTTTCCATTTAAAAGTGTCGTTTTCACAATTTTGCTGTTTTTGGGTGTTATAGTGTGAAGATTAATTTCTTTGTCTATACAAGTGTCGTTTTCACAATTTTGCTGTATATGGGTGTTATAGTGTGAAGATTAATTTCTTTGTCTTTGTGATTTACCATTTGTTTTTTGTTCATGCAGGACACAGAAGAGGCGGTCTCCACACCTGCAACTGAACAAGACAGCATGCCGGAAGTAGTCGAGCCACCATCATCTGTGCGGAGGCGGCTTTCACTTTCAGGAATGAAAAGGAAGGCTCCCACCTCGGCTCCCACCTCGGCTACTCCTGAATTGGTGGAAATTGCAAAAAAAGTTCTTACGGCAGAAAAAGAAACAAAAATAACTGGCTTTGCATATTTTGCGAATGAGAAGCTGCCTACACTGGATCCTGTTCAGCGGCTTCATGATGAGAGACTGATGTTAGAGGTACTGAATCAAGCGTCTTTTGGAAACCTTGACAACAGATATGTCGTCATGCCAAGACCGCAGTACCCGGACTACTCATGGCCGCACAATCCTGTGCCAAACCCAGTTGGGATAAACCCAAACGCTGGTGCTCCCCCTTATTTTTATACACCGCAGAGGCAGCGTGGTAATGGCAATGATCCATCTTACCAGCAGTTGTAGGTTTTAAAATGTTTTACAAATGTTTTTTTTGGGTTGTTTTTATATTTTTACATTGTTACCTTTTTTTAATAAAAAACTTATTTATCTAATGAATTGTGGTCTTTTCTTATGTGATGTCAACTATTAAAATGTTGTATTTTTATTACATCTACTTGTCACACATGAGGTCATGGGAATACTAGCTATCATAGGTGTTCCATCATAGGGAAAAAATGAAATGAAAAAAATATCAAAAATTAACATTTTTTTAAGGCCCCTGGTCACACTAGCGCTAAAACCTTATACTAAAAATAATACACCACACCTGCGTAGATTAAAGTAAAATATAAAATATATATTCATGTCATATTTTTTTTTTTTTTTTTTTTTTTAAATAAAAATATAAAATTTAAATAACAGTAATAACAATAACATAACAAAATAACAAAATATAAAAAAATAATAAACTACAAAATAATTAATAAAGAAAAAAAAATTAATGAGGGCCCCGGTGTCCAGCCGCTGCCCTCTCCAGCATCATCCCGTGGTGATGCAGAGCTCCCATCGTTCTTTGCAGCGCTGCGACCGCAGTATTAATCGATGCCACAGCGCTGCTCAATTCCGTCATCAGCCGGCGGTGGGACACCAACAGGTCCTGGGCAGTCGGGATTTCTGTGGAGGTAAAGGTAACAGTTAATAGTGAATTCTGTTGCAATATCAACATGTACATGTTATGTTAATTAACACTTACGGTTTTCGTCAGACGACCCGCTGACCGCCCACCCAGAACCTGTTGGTCCGCCGGCTAGGGAAACACAGAAAAAAAAATTATATCACAACAGCCATTACATATAAGACCTAACAAAGTTCTCAAACTTGTCTGAAGCTTACATAATGTGCGTTAATTACCTGATGGGGAGCCTGCATCCGTGTGACGGGATGATGCTGGAGAGAATCCATTACCAGAAGGACTGGAAGACCCCAACTGTGGAGGGGGGTTGCTGCCAGGGAAGGGGTTGAAGGGATGGAGAGGTGTGGTGAGGATGGTGTGTCTCGACCACGCACCACAATTGTGGGTTACCAGGGCAATGGGGTACTCAGAGCCGAGCCCGTAGAAGTCTATGGGATTGTCACAGGTAG
This sequence comes from Oophaga sylvatica, assembly GCA_033576555.1. Taxonomy (NCBI): domain Eukaryota; kingdom Metazoa; phylum Chordata; class Amphibia; order Anura; family Dendrobatidae; genus Oophaga; species Oophaga sylvatica. Next base: position 431,894,355 of record JARQOD010000003.1, on the reverse strand, counting down.
CGGTGGCTCGGTCTGTGGCCCTGGCGGTCTGGCGTATGTTGGGGGGAATATTTACAGGGGATAGATTTATATACAGTTCGTGACGCCACCTGTAGTCTTCTGGTAATTTGTACCAGCGCTGCTGTAGATCTCTGAGGGGATGGTGATGCAGCTAGATGTCGGGTCCCCTACAGGTGGGACTCTTCCCTCAGGTCGGTAGTTATATAGGGATTGTGCAAGCATGCAAATAAATAACTCAGTCTCACACGGTCAGCGTCTTTCCATACCTTTACTTGCAAGATGTTCAGGCAGGTCCCAGGGAGGCTGATCCAAGGAGAATGTATTTTGAGATAGCAGCTGGACAAGTTAGGGGCCTCTTTACTTTCAACACGATGAGTACAACCAGCCTGAAGCGTAGTTCCCTCTATAACTCCAGCTATTCCATAGCTGTACTGCCCAGTCAGTTTTGTGGTAGGAGCCTTCCTGTGAGAGAGCTGAATTCCTGTCTTGTTGTGCACTGACTCAAAGTCTTCACTCCCCCTGACCCAGTTACGTACTACTGACTATTTGGGGCTGTTTGCCGCGACCTAAGGTCCGGTAAATCTCTGGTTTTCTTACCACTAAGCTTGAAGCTATAGTGATCCTTCGGTCCCCAGTGACCGGTTACAATGTGCAGGACTTCTTCAATCCAAAAGCACTTTTCAAATATTCCTTTCCACTGTGCCTTTCGCCTTGTCCTCGCTGGTAGCATAAACACTCACACTTGCAAAAAGTCATGTAATCACTCCCTTCTTCTCTTCCTTCAGAGTTAGTTAACAGATTCTCAGTTATCCACTAGGCAGGAGCACGTCTCTGAACCTTTCACTGTCCTTGAGACAGGTGACTGAAGTATTTCTGTACTAAGCTCTTCTTTCTTAATCAGTGTCTTCAAGTGAGGTACAGCTCTGACCAGGCTGAGGTGATCTATATCTCGCCCTTACTGGCCTCCACTTGCTGAACTGCTGATAGAGCAGGCTGGACTGCTTCCTCCCTCCAAGTCCCAGCTAGACTCCACACGTCTGCTCTGTCCGAGGACAGGAAACTGACTCCTCTAATCACTCAACGAATACACCCTGACCACTCCCTCACAAGTGACTACACTACCCTAAGGGTGTGTCTAGTGTATGTTGAGTGAATGGGTATTGAGCATTGAACTGCTATCTCTCCACACATTCTCCAGGGTACTGCGTGTGCCTAACACCAGGCTACACATTCCCCCATGGTAAAAGACAGCACTCCCGGGCTGTAAAATACAAAGAGACATTTTGTTTATGCATGAAACATCAACAATAAACATTAATTCGTCCCATCCGGGAGGTGAGGATGTCTTGAACGTTGCAAAACAAAAACATTGAATATAGAGAAATACAAAAGTATTAAGGCATCAAAACATTCAATAAATACACAGTATTCTTGTGAAGGACCCGCACCAAACCTTCAACGTGGGTCCTGGGTGGGCTGCAGGACATCCAAATGCAGACCTCACTCAGTGCCACACCACACGGGTTTTGTATTCAGAGGTAGTTGTGCTGGTTTTATGTAAAACCAAGATAAGGCACCGAAGCGCAACTATATACAAATAAGTTCTGGGCTGGCACAGTCCTCAACCTCAAAGTCCATTGTAAAACGAAGACATATTATATCACATTATAATAATAATAAAGTGCAAAACCTTTTATCTGTTACCCAGCCGGGCATTCTACTGTTGGCAATATATAAATATATTATATACTCGTTTAACTTGTGCAAAAATTGGCAAACATTCTTAAACTTTTTACAACTTTACTTATGGTAGACCCCTATCTGGATCTCACCGGTTTTTACTGTTTAACTATTCATTTATTTCAAATACACTTTCCACCCCGGGGGCTGGAACAATGCGATGGTCCCTAGATCCCAGGACTAACAGGTCGTGACCTGCTATTGGGGTTTGAGTCGCCACAGTTCTTGTGCGAACCTCTAGGGGCGCAACAGGTACTTTCTCCTTGCGAGACACCGATTGCGTTTCAACCTGAGTCACAGTTAACGATATTGATCGTGTCATGGATTGCGATGGAAACTGGGTCGCATGTTGCGATGTAGATGTTGCTTTCATTTGCGATGAGCCTGCAGGGGGCGATGCTGGGGCACGGCCGGATACTGCTTGAGCTGGAGACGGGGACGCTGCGGTAGTGGTGACGTTACCTGCGTCTGGGACGGGGTCACGGACGATGGTGACGTTAAGGGCATACCATCCCTTCATTCCCCAGTGCCGTGTATACGTGACAATGTCTCCATTAACTAAGTCCCTCCCGGGATGGCCTTGCGGTAGGTGGGATTCTACGTCCCTGCGACTAACAAAGACCCCTGGGTAGAGGCCCGGTTCACGGATGAAGCCCCAGCCCTTCCGGAGCTGGAACTCAGTCACACACCCCTGCCGCCGCGGTTCCCTCAGGGTACCTTTCTCTCTCCGGACACTCTCCTTGTCCGCGATCAGCTCTGCATGTTGCCGCTGACGATTCCGCTGAGCTTCCCGCTCTTCCTCCTGCTGGCGTTTCTGCTTCTCCTCACGACGCTGCCACTCATATTCCCACTGGGCGGTGTAGGCGACGTCATCCAGGCGCGCCATCTCGTCCCAGTCGACGTCTGGTAACGACGGACAGGACCCCTCCAGTGTCCCTGCCGGGGTTCGATCATCTGCTGCGGCCTCCTGGCCGGGCGGGAGTTCCGGAACTGGCGGTACCTCCTCAACCTCCTTCGCCTCCACCGCTTCACCGGTGGGATCAGGATTGGTACTTTCGGGGGCAGCCTCCGGTTGCTCCTTTGCCTTGGGCAGCAGAAGTTTTGGTAACTCCAGACGTAGGGGATCATCGAAGGGGGAGAACACCGCGTCCCACAGCCGCCGCTGCTCCAGGGTACGCCGGCGTCTCTCGATCTCTTCAAATCCAGGTTGTGGCAAAATCATCTTTCTTAGTCGTGCATTTTCCTCTTTAATCTCCAGCAATGCTTGCTGCAGGTGCAGGACCACGGATGACTCCGGTGCTGGTGGCAGCTTGGCTGGGGCACGGGGCCTGCCTTCCTCCGCTTCCCTGCTCGGCTGCACACGTCCTGCTTCCATGATGTTCCAGAAGATTCTTTCTTCTTCCTCCAGAGACGTCCGGTCTCTTCCGTGGAGGCGGGGTTTGCGTCTCCTCCTCTTTGCAGGAAAGGTGAAGAGGAGGCGGACCTCCTTTGCTGTAGGGCAGGATCGCATATTGTAATAGCACTTTGAGAGGGCAGGCATTTTCTTCGCGCCACAGGGGGGTACACGCCCGCGAAGGCACGCCCACCTTCTTCTCCAGCGCCTGAGGGCGCGAATATGGCGACAAAGATGGCGATTTTTGGCGCCAAAAGTGCAAACAGTCCTTTTCACAAAAACAACTCCATAGGCACACAGGGCTCGCAATTTTGCGAGTTTCGCATCCTGTTCGTGACGCCAATTTGTCTCGACCACGCACCACAATTGTGGGTTACCAGGGCAATGGGGTACTCAGAGCCGAGCCCGTAGAAGTCTATGGGATTGTCACAGGTAGCGGTGGCTCGGTCTGTGGCCCTGGCGGTCTGGCGTATGTTGGGGGGAATATTTACAGGGGATAGATTTATATACAGTTCGTGACGCCACCTGTAGTCTTCTGGTAATTTGTACCAGCGCTGCTGTAGATCTCTGAGGGGATGGTGATGCAGCTAGATGTCGGGTCCCCTACAGGTGGGACTCTTCCCTCAGGTCGGTAGTTATATAGGGATTGTGCAAGCATGCAAATAAATAACTCAGTCTCACACGGTCAGCGTCTTTCCATACCTTTACTTGCAAGATGTTCAGGCAGGTCCCAGGGAGGCTGATCCAAGGAGAATGTATTTTGAGATAGCAGCTGGACAAGTTAGGGGCCTCCTTTACTTTCAACACGATGAGTACAACCAGCCTGAAGCGTAGTTCCCTCTATAACTCCAGCTATTCCATAGCTGTACTGCCCAGTCAGTTTTGTGGTAGGAGCCTTCCTGTGAGAGAGCTGAATTCCTGTCTTGTCGTGCAGAGACTCAAGGTCCTCACTCCCCCTGACCCCAGTTACGTACTGACTATTTAGGGGCTGCTTGCCGCGACCTAAGGTCCGGTAAATCTCTGGTTTTCTTACCACTAAGCTTGAAGCTATAGTGATCCTTCGGTCCCCAGTGACCGGTTACAATGTGCAGGACTTCTTCAATCCAAAAGCACTTTTCAAATATTCCTTTCCACTGTGCCTTTTGCCTTGTCCTCGCTGGTAGCATAAACACTCACACTTGCAAAAAGTCATGTAATCACTCCCTTCTTCTCTTCCTTCAGAGTTAGTTAACAGATTCTCAGTTATCCACTAGGCAGGAGCACGTCTCTGAACCTTTCACTGTCCTTGAGACAGGTGACTGAAGTATTTCTGTACTAAGCTCTTCTTTCTTAATCAGTGTCTTCAAGTGAGGTACAGCTCTGACCAGGCTGAGGTGATCTATATCTCGCCCTTACTGGCCTCCACTTGCTGAACTGCTGATAGAGCAGGCTGGACTGCTTCCTCCCTCCAAGTCCCAGCTAGACTCCACACGTCTGCTCTGTCCGAAGACAGGAAACTGACTACTCTAATCACTCAACGAATACACACTGACCACTCCCTCACAAGTGACTACACTACCCTAAGGGTGTGTCTAGTGTATGTTGAGTGAATGGGTATTGAGCATTGAACTGCTATCTCTCCACACATTCTCCAGGGTACTGCGTGTGCCTAACACCAGGGCTACACAGGTGGTGGAGGGGTAGCCGGGGAAGGAGATGGAGGTGGAGGGGTAGCTGGGGACGGTGGAGCCGCTGGTGCTGGTGAAGGTGGTGCTGTAAATGAAATGTACAATTCAGAATCCCCATTATCACTGGCGGTACTCCCATCGCTGCCTGCAACATGCAACATCACTGGCGGTACTCCCATCGCTGCAACATACAACATCACTGGCGGTACTCCCATCGCTGCCTGCAACATGCAACATCACTGGCGGTACTCCCATCGCTGCAACATACAACATCACTGGCGGTACTCCCATCGCTGCCTGCAACATACAACATCACTGGCGGTACTCCCATCGCTGCAACATACAACATCACTGGCGGTACTCCCATCGCTGCCTGCAACATGCAACATCACTGGCGGTACTCCCATCGCTGCAACATACAACATCACTGGCGGTACTCCCATCGCTGCCTGCAACATGCAACATCACTGGCGGTACTCCCATCGCTGCAACATACAACATCACTGGCGGTACTCCCATCGCTGCCTGCAACATACAACATCACTGGCGGTACTCCCATCGCTGCAACATACAACATCACTGGCGGTACTCCCATCGCTGCCTGCAACATGCAACATCACTGGCGGTACTCCCATCGCTGCAACATACAACATCACTGGCGGTACTCCCATCGCTGCCTGCAACATGCAACATCACTGGCGGTACTCCCATCGCTGCAACATACAACATCACTGGCGGTACTCCCATCGCTGCCTGCAACATACAACATCACTGGCGGTACTCCCATCGCTGCAACATACAACATCACTGGCGGTACTCCCATCGCTGCCTGCAACATGCAACATCACTGGCGGTACTCCCACGGCGGGCGCGCTTGCACGCGTTCATGTGCGTTTGTCGTGCGCTGCGCTATCCAGATACCCTCATGAATACTCACTCAGAGGCCTGCGGAGCTGGGCCCGGATGCTGGCGACCCTATCGCGTGAGCGGTATCGCAGGTCCGCCAGCTTCTTCCTTATTTGCGCTTTTGTGCGCACCACATTGTACCTCCTCTGCAGGTCCCGCTGGATCCTCTGCAGGCATACCCTTTTGTGGCGCATTGGACGCACCACAGGTAGCCTGCAGTGGTAGTCCCAGAGGTCCGTCTTCTTTATGAGAAAACGGACCTCCTCATCGGACCATTTTGGGCCGCGTTGTCTCCTCGCCGCCATTGCCGCCATTACAAACAACAGCGTATTGGGCGACGCCAGCGCCATGACATCACAGCGTGCGCGTTACGTGCGGCCGCACCGCGACGCAAAACGGTTTTGCGATTAAAAAGTGACCGCAGCAGCCATGCGGCAGCCAAGCACAGATATGAGATGCTGTTGCAATCGCAATACCACTGTTCCAAGGTAGGCGATCACAATGGCGTGTCATGTCTTTATGGCTGGGGCTCGTGACAATCTTCACCTTGCAAGTCACAATGGCTTTTTGCATAGCGTGAGTAGTCAAATTGCGATGACAATAACGTCGCATATCTTGATGGCTGGGGCTCGCTAATCCCCTTTGCAAGTCACAATGGCTTTTTGCATAGCGTGAGTAGTCAAATTGCGATGACAATAACGTCGCATATCTTGATGGCTGGGGCTCGCTAATCCCCTTTGCAAGTCACAATGGCTTTTTGCATAGTGTGAGTAGTCAAATTTCTATGACAATAACGTCGCATATCTTGATGGCTGGGGCTCGCTAATCCCCTTGCAAATCACAATGGCTTTTTGCATGTGTATGCATATCTGTGTAGCTGAGTAGTCACATTGCGATCACAATGACGTCGCATATCTGTGAATAGCTGATTCCCTGGTGAATGTTGACCTTTACCTCCCCCAGAATTTTCAAATATATGTATAACAATTTTTTAATCTTTCATATTATGACTAAAATATATATATTATATATTTAAACTTTATATATGCAGCTGTGGTGTATTATCTGTTATATATAATTATAATGTTTGAACGCTAGTGAGACCATATGCCCTTAAAATAATTGAAAATATTTGAAACTTTTTTCTTTATTTTTTTAACAATGAACTCCTATGACTGATGGTACTCCCATGAGCACGTGTGTGACAAGTAGATACAATGTAAAACAAAAAATAGACAACAAAAAAGCCTTTAAAAAGATTTTAAAAACTACAGCTGCTGGTAACATGTCTCGTTGCCATCCCCATTACTCCCTCCCCACATCTCACCCATCATTAGCCCTTCTCCCATATTGGTAAAATAATTGAAAAAAACACGAATGCATTTTTAAAATAAAAATATTTTATTATCAAAACATTGTTAAAAAAAAGGGTAAAGTCAAACATTATAAAAATCAAATTAGACCTGATGCTGCCAACTCACTGCACCAGGCCCATTAAAGTATTGGCAGTACTTGTCTCTGCCGGCCTTCGCATCGTCCTTGCTCCTGCCTTGATTGACAGGTTGAAGGCCTGCAATAGCGGGATCATTGTCACGCCATTCTCCGAGCACCACGTCACCATTGCTGTCCGAGTCCATGAATCCTGGCGGACTGTAAGTACCAGCATCGCGTTTTCTTAGAAAATTGTGCAGCACACAACAGGCCAACACCAGAGTCTATCGATTCCAGCTTCATGTTGATTGGAGTGTGGAAAACCCTGAAGCGATTGGCCATTATGCCGAAGGCATTCTCCACAACGCGCCATGCCCTAGACAGTCTGTAGTTAAAAATCCGCCTTTCCCCTGTCAAAGTCTTTTGTGGGTACGGTTTAACAAGATGCGCATGAAGGGGGAAGGCTTCATCGCCCACAAACACAAAGTTTAGGTTGGCGGTGGTGTCCATGTTGGTTGGCAAGTTAAGTTTATTATTAAACAACCGTTCACCAAAACTTGTGTGCTCCAAAACGCCACCGTCAGAAACCCTTCCATTAATGCCAACATTAACGTCAATAAACTCATAATTGGCATTAACAAGGGCCATGAGGATCACGCTGAAGTAGCCCTTGTAGTTATGAAAAAAGGATCCACTTTTGGCTTGTTGCGTGATCCGCACATGTTTGCCATCCAAGGCACCACCACAGTTTGGGAACTGCCAAATCCTTTCAAAATCAGAGGCAATTATTTGCCATTCCGCCACTGATTTGGGAAAAGGCATGTAGCTCCGTAAACTGCGGACGATGGCGTTGCATGTCTCCGGAATTAGTTCGCCAAGCAGCGATCGAGAAAATGCAGCAGAAAATTGCAAATCCTTCATTGAACATCCGGTTGCCAGAAATCGCAGCGTTACTGCCAAACGTTCCTCTGCTGAAACAGCTGCACGCATCCGTGTATCCTGCCGTTCAATGAGTGGCCTCACAGCTTCCAGTAGGAGCTTGAATGAATCCTCCGACATCCGTAGATAATTCCGGAAATCCTGCGGATTCTTCTCCTGCAACTCCCTCACTAGATGCATGTGGGAGAATTTGGACCTCTGCTCCAGCCATTCCCTGGTCCACATGCGACGCTTTCGCTTGGAGCGCCTCTCTTCCACCCGCGCCTCTTCCTGACGATCTGCCTCCATTGACAGTGCAACTGCCACAATCATACGCTCCGCGGTGGACAGGTTCATTATGTAACCTGTACGGTAAAGAAGAGAAAAGTTAATTACTAATTAATTACTATTAATAAAGTGTTGAAACAAAATAAAATAAAGAATAGAATAAAAAATATATAAAAAAAAAAAATAAACTTTTCTGTTAACATTTAATATACAGTTTACAAGTGTCTACAATGGTGGGGGTGTAAAAAAAAAAATAAGGTCAGGGATGTAAAATAAATAAAGCAGACGAAAAAAAAAAAAATAAGGTTAAAAAACATTATCAAACAACATCAGAAATAATATGTACCTTGAATCAAAATATCCCGAAGATCCAAATGAGGAAGGATGGTGCTCTAGCTACTGATGCTACTCAGACAAGATCGCAAAAACTCACCACTGCGCCACAAATAGGATCGCAAAACTCCGACACGCGATACTATCCTCGCAACAACGCAAAAAGAGACCCATAAAGTGCTCTGGAAACAATGGATGGGGGCGCAGTTATAGCTGAGGTGATGTTGTGGTCACCAATCAGAGCTGTAGGGCGTTAACAAAAGAAAACAAAGTCCGCCTACGCCGCTGACTAATACGTCATAAATATTTATCACAGCTCTCCCGCTTTGTGATTGGATGACCGCGTCATAAAAGACCACGTATCAGCACTCCTCTCCATTGCTCTCGAGCAGAAGCGGTTCTTTCAAATCTCCAGCATCGTTCCAGTGTGTCCTGCTAGCCTTTGTAGCTACTGCGATCCATTTGTGCCACTATTGCTGTTGCTGCGTTCCGGTCTACGACGTTGTTTTTCTGCGATCCAGTCTCTGGCGTTATATCCTCTGCGATCGTCTCTGGCGTGATCCAGTTTGTGACGCTATTTTCCCTGTTTTCTTTTTTCTCCAGAATCACAAGTTGTGTAAGGTAGGTATTATTTTTGTCACATTTCATTTTTATTTTTACTTTAATTTTACAGATCCATGTTTAGATCTCTGCTTTTGTAAACCATTGTCGTTCATCAATTTATTTTTTTTTTTTTGCCATTGTTTGTTTTGTTCTGGCCACCAACCACCATTTTGTGATCCCTGCTGTGTTCTATGTTGTAGACTATGTAAGCATTTTATTTAACCATTCTGGCGTTCTCACATAATAATTTTTTTTATTACAGATGGCTGATAAACAGGATTTTTTGCGTGAGTTTATCGAGCTGTACCGCACAATGCCGTGCCTCTGGAAAATTAAGTCTGCAGATTATTGTAACCGGTTGAAAAAGAAGGACGCCTACCAAAAACTGGTGGAGCTCTGCAGGAGCCGTTACCCTGATGAACCGGCGGATGAGTCAACGGTTAAAAAACTGATTCAGGCCCTCCGCACGGTTTATAAAAAGGAGCTCAATAAAGTTATCAATTCAACCAAATCTGGAGCCGGGGCCGAAGAAGTTTATGTCCCCCAACTGTGGTACTTTGATCTGTTAGCTTTTACAAGGGACCAGGAAGTACCCAGACAAGGGACATCCGTTTCAGATCTAGACCCAGTGATCCAGCCGGACTCCCCTGTCATACATGTAAGTGTTGTGACCCGTACCACAATTGTGGGTTACCAGAGCAATGGGGTACTCAGAGCCGAGCCCATGGAAGTCTATGGGGTTGTCACAGGTAGCGGTGACTCGGTCTGTGGCCCTGGCGGTCAGGCGTATGTTGGGGGGAATATTTACAGGGGATTTGGTATATAACGGTTCGTGACGCCACCTGTAGTTGTCTGATCACTAAGACCAGCGCTGCAGTAATTCTCTGAGGGGATGTTGTGGCAGCCAGATGACGGGTCCCCCACAGGTGGGACTGGTCCTCAAAGTCTATGGTATTAATGATGTCGGGTGCAGATAAATAAATCAGTCTCACACCATCCAGCGTCTTTCCATACCTTTTACTTGTCAGATGTTTAGGCAGGTCCCAGGGAGGCTGGTCGGGTGGAGAATGTGCTTTGAGATAACAGCTGAACAGGTTAGAGGCCTCCTTTACTTTCCATATGATGAGTCCAACTAGCATAGAGCTAAGTTCACTCCGAATACTCCAGCTAACTCCATAGCTGTACTGCCCGGTCAGTTTTGTGGTCGGAGTCTTCCTTTAATGTGAGAGGGCTGAGTTCCTACTGTTGTCCTGCATCGACTCAAGGTTCCCACTCTCCCTGACCCCAGTTACGTACCGACACTCCAAGGGCTGCTTTCTGTGACCTAAGGTCCAGTAAGACTCTGGTTTTTCTACCACTACGCCTGAAGCTGTAGTGACACTTCGGTCCCCAGTGACCGGTGAACAATGTGCAGGATAGTCCAATCCTTAAGGCACTGCTATAACTTCTTCCACTGCGCCCTTCGCCCTGTTCGCGCTTGTAGCATAAGCACTCCACACTTCCTAAGGTAATGCAAGTCAATCCCTTCTTGCTTCTTCCTTGGAGCTCGCTAACAGATGCTCAGTATTCTTCTAGTTCAGGAGCACGTCGACTGAACTTCACTGTCCTTGGGACAGGCGACTGAAGTTTCTGCTGCTAACCCTTCTTTCCATCCAACAGTCTGTCTGACTTTAGCTCACACCGAGCTCTGACAGGACATGTTATCTGATCTCCTCTCCTCCTGCACAGACTGCACACTGACCCACTGACCTGTCCGACGACAGGAAACTGACTGACTGGCTACATACCCTATGGGTGTGTCCAAGTGTGTGGTGGAGTGAATGGTTATTAAGCATTAAACTGTTACCTCTCCGCACATCCTCCAGGGTACTGTGTGTGCCTTCACACCAGGGCTACACATAAGTACCTTTGTATTACAACACATTTTAATGTACATGCCAAAGTGGACTTAAAATTAAAAAATATAATTGTGAAATGTAGATAAAAAGGCAGAATATATCCCTTCATGTACTGATAATTTATCTAGCTCAACGGTTGAGGCCTTTCCATTTACAAGTGTCGTTTTCACATTTTTGCTGTATATGGGTGTTATAGTGAGAAGAATTATTTCTTTTTCTTTGTGATTTAACATTTGTTTTTTGTTCATGCAGGACACAGAAGAGTCCGTCTCCACACCTGCAACTGAACAAGACAGCATGCCGTTGATCGAAGATGAAGAAGAGACACCATCCTCATCTGTGCGGCGCCGGCTTTCACTTTCAGGAAGGAAAAGGAAGGCTCCCACCACCTCGGCTCCCACCTCGGCTACTCCTGAATTGGTGGAAATTGCGAAACAAGTGCTAACAGCAGAAAAACAACCTAAAATAACAGGGTTTGCATACTTCGCAAATGAGAGGCTCCCTACTCTGGATCCTGTTCAGCGGCTTCATGCAGAGAGACTCATGTTTGAGGTACTGACTCAAGCGTCTTTTGGAAACCTGGATAACAGATATGTTGTCATGCCAAGACCGCAGTACCCGGACTATTCATGGCCGCACAATCCTGTGCCAAACCCAAACGTTGGTGCTCCCCCTTATTGTTATACACCGCAGAGGCAGCGTGGTAATGGCAACGATCCCTCTTACCAGCAGATGTAGTTTTTAAAATTTTTTCCAAAATTTTTTTTTGTTGTCTATATTTTTTTTACATTGTTACCTTTCTTAATAAAAAAACTTATTTATCTAATGAATTGTGGTCTTTTATTCTTATGTGATGTCAACTATTAAAATGTTGTATTTTTATTACATCTACTTGTCACACACGGGGTCATGGTACCACCAGCTATCATAGGTGTTCCATCATAGGGAAAAAAAATCTAAAATTAACATTTCTTTTAAAGGCCCCTGGTCACACTAGCGCTAAAACCTTATACTAAAAAATAATACACCACACCTGCGTAGATTAACGTGAATTATTAAATATATATTATTTTCATATATATATTTTTTTTAAAATAAATAAAATTTAAATAAAAACAAAACATTAACATAATAAAATAAAAAATTATTAATAAAATATGAACATAAAAACAAATTATTTACAAAAAATAAATTAATGAGGGCCCCGGAGTCCAGAAAATTGTCTCTCCTGCATCATCCCGTGGTGATGCAGAGCTCCCATGGCAGTTTGCAGCGCTATGACTGCTGAATTCATGCCTGCCACAGCTGAATCCATGCCTGCCACGGCTGAATTCATGGCTGTGGCAGCTGAATTCATTGCAGACACAGCGCTGCTCATGGCCGCCACTGCGGTATGCATTGCCGCCATCAGCCGGCGGTGGGACAGGAACAGGTCCTGGGCAGTTGGGATTTCTGTGGAGGTAAAAGTAACAGTTAACCAGGGAATTCTGTAGCAACATCTACATGTACATGTTATGTTTGTTAACACTTACGGTTTTCCTCAGAGGAACCGCTTACTGCCCACCCTGATCCTGTTGCTCTGCCGGCTAGGGAAAAAATGAAAAAAAATTTTATATCACAACAGTCATTACACATAAGACCTTACAAAGTTCTCTAACTTGTCTGAAGCTTATATAATGTGCGTTAATTACCTGATGGGGAGCCTGCATCCGTGTGACGGGAAGATGCTGGAGAGAAGGCAACGTTGGAGGGGGAAGGGCTGGAACCCACCGAGTCACGAGGGGTGGTTGCTGCCGGTGAAGGGGTGGAGAGGTGAGGTGATGCTGGTGGTGGAGGGGTAGCCGGGGAAGAAGATGGAGATGGAGGTGGAGGGGTAACTGGGGACGGTGGAGCAGCTGGTGCTGGTGAAGGTGGTGCTGTAAATGAAATATACAATTCAGAATCCCTATTATCACTGCCGGTACTCCCAAGAAAGAAAGAACAGAGAGAGAAAGAAAGAGGGGAAAGAAAGAACAGAGAGAAAGAAAAAGAACAGAGAAAGAAAGATGGGAAAGAAAAAAAAACTACTGAATAATGGCCCCATATACTGCTGTATACTGTATAATAGCTCCACATAATGCTCCATACTGAATAATGGCCCCATATACTGCTGCATACTGTATAATAGCTCCACATAATGCTCCATACTGAATAATGGCCCCATATACTGCTGCATACTGTATAATAGCTCCACATAATGCTCCATACTGAATAATGGCCCCATATACTGCTGCATACTGTATAATAGCTCCACATAATGCTCCATACTGAATAATGGCCCCATATACTGCTGCATACTGTATAATAGCTCCACATAATGCTCCATACTGAATAATGGCCCCATATACTGCTGCATACTGTATAATAGCTCCACATAATGCTCCATACTGAATAATGGCCCCATATACTGCTGCATACTGTATAATAGCTCCACATAATGCTCCATACTGAATAATGGCCCCATATACTGCTGCATACTGTATAATAGCTCCACATAATGCTCCATACTGAATAATGGCCCCATATACTGCTGCATACTGTATAATAGCTCCACATAATGCTCCATACTGAATAATGGCCCCATATACTGCTGCGTTCATGTGCGTTTGTCGTGCGCTGCGCCTTTTCCCGGTGTGCGCCCATACGCGCTAGACGCTACATGTTGCATTATTTTTTTTCCGGTCAAAATAGACAGAGATGATAGAGCCAGAGATGATGGAGACAGAGATGATAGAAATGTGACACATAGACAACGCATGCGCCAAAAAAATGGGGCCCTATGATTTCTATGTACGCCCTTGCCCTCATCAATACTCACTGTGAGGCCTGCGTAGCTGCGCCCGGATGCTGGCGACCTTCTCGCTGGACCGGTATCGGAGGTCCGCCAGCTTTTTTCGGATCTGCGCTGTGGTCCGCTGTACATTAAAGCGACGCACCAGGCCCCGCCGGATCCTCTGCAGGACAACCTTTTTGTGGCGCATAGGATGCGCCACAGGTAGCCTGCAGTCATAGCCCCATCTGTCCACCCTGCTAATTAAATAGCGGACCTCTCCCTCCGTCCATTTTGCGCCGCGCTATGTCGCCGCCATTTTCTGCACGCATTGGGCAACGCCAGCGTCATGTCGTCACAGCATGCGCACGTTCCATTACGTGTGCCCGCACTCTCGACGCAAAACGATATTGCGCTTGAAAAGTGACCGCAGCAGTCGCGCCCAGCCATACACGTTCCAAGCTAGGCGATCGTAATGGCATCTCATATCTGTGTGGCTTGAGCTCGAGAACCGTCACCTTGCGAACACAATGGCCTCGCATATCTGTGAATAGCTGTATATGTATGACGGGAGCTCCCCTTGCGATCACAATGGCATCGCTTCTCTGTGAATAGCTGTATATGAATAGCAGGAGCTCGCCACCTTGCGATCACAATGACCTCGCTTATCTTGTGAATAGCTTGTATATGAATGACGGGAGCTCCCCTTGCGATCACAATGCCCTCGCTTATCTGTGAATAGCTGTATATGAATGCGATACTATCCTCACAAAAACGCACAAAGCATAGTTGGAATCATCCACAAAGTGCTCTGGAAACAATGGATGGGGCGCAGTTATTATAGCTGAGGTGATGTTGTGGTCACCAATCGGAGCTGAAGGGCGTTAATGAAAGAAAACAAAGTCCCGCCTCCGCCGCTGACTAATGCATCGTTAACGAGGTCGCACATTGTTCACAAAAATGTGCCACACTCAGCGATATATACTTACCAGCGGGGGCGCCGACGATAAAATAGGGTCCGGAACGATGTCAGCGACGAGCGAGATCACAGCAGGAAGCTCGTCGCTGGCAGCTGCCGCACACAACAACATCGCTAACGGGATCGCTAAATAGTGACGTTTTTTAGCGATCCCGTTAGCGATGTTGTTTAGTGTGGCATACCCTTTAACAGAACATGACACTTGTTCATTTCAGGACATTTTAGAAGATGGTAATTTCCTATCACTATGCAGGCTTCATGGTTCAGCGCCTTCACAAGTGATATCTCCAGACGTTTATTTTCTTCTTCTGCAGAGTTTAGTAAACACGATTGTCAGGGTGCAGAAGGTTTCTTTGTATTCAGTACATCCTCCACTTCCACCCACCACGGTTCAGCCAATTTTAAATGTGTGCAAGTCACTAATAAGCTAAGAGACGGGGACTTGGGTGTGTCAAACCTTGACTCAAGAGTGTTTTGACCCAGCTCTGACATTTGGGCCACCCACAGGGTGTTGGTAATAGACAGACTAGACGTTGAGGAGAGACTGATCTGTACGCTGGGACTGTCCAGGCCACAGAGATTTGTATTGAGTCCCAGTTGGAACTGATGTAAATGAACCTTTCGGGAATTGGGTCTTGGTTCAACTTTTTGTACCAGTGGGAACTGATGCCAAGGAACCTTTTGAGACATCTGCCTTTTGGATCTTGGCTTAACGTTTGGCATTGACCCTGATAAACCTACTTCATTCTAGGAACAAAAGAACACCCCAGAGTAATGTGACGAGTTCCCGTCTAGTCCACCTCTATTGTTCTCACACCTGTATTTAGTCCACTAGCAAACTTCTTAAAGGAACATTTCTGTCAATGTGTCGACCCGCCACCACAATTGTGGATTACCAGGGCAATGGGGTACTCAGAGCCGAGCCCATGGAAGTCTATGGGGTTTGTCACAGGCAGCTGTGGCTCGGTCTGTGGCCCGGGCGGTCTGGCGTATGTTGGGGAAATATTTACAGGGGATAGGTTTATATACAGTTCGTGACGCCACCTGTAGTCTTCTGGTAATTTATACCAGCGCTGCTGTAGATCTCTGAGGGGATGATGAGGCAGCTATCTGTCGGGTCCCCTACAGGTGGGACTGGTCCCTCAAAGTCTATGGGATTTGTGAAGTCGGGTGCGGATAAAGAACACAGTCTCACACGGTCAGCGTCTTTCCATACCTTTACTTGTAAGATGTTCAAGCAGGTCCCAGGGAGGCTGATCCAAGGAGGATGTATTTCGAGATAGCAGCTGGGCAAGTTAGGGGCCTCCTTTACTTCCAATATGACGAGTCCAACTAGCATGAAGCGTAGTTCCCTCCAATAAATCTGGTTCTTCTACCACCATGCATGAAGCTATGGTGATGCTTCGGTCCCAGTAACCGGTTAACAGTGCAGGACTTCCAATCCTAAAGCACTCACAATATCTACCACTGTGCCTTTCGCCTTGCCCGTGCTGGTAGCATAAGCATCCCTCACTTCACAGATATATATATCAGTCAGTTCCTTCTTAGTTCCTTCCAGAGCTTGCTAGCAGAATACCAGTAATACTTTTAGGCAGGAGCACGTCTCTGAACCTCTACCGTCCTCTAGACAGGCGTCTGAATTATCTGCAGCTCACTCCTCTCTCCTGCACAGACTTCTCGCTGACTGACTGTCTCCTCAGACAAACTGAACTGACTGAAGACAGGACACTCTCTGACTGAACACTCCCTGCTGATGTCACAAGCTTATAAACCTGTGGGCGTGTCTAAGTGCATGTTGGAATGAATGTTCATTTAGCATTAAACTGCTATCTCTCCACACATCCTCCAGGGTACTGCGTGTGCCTTCACACACCAGGGCTACACATTCCCCCATGGTAAAAGACAGCACTCCCGGGCTGTGAAATACAAGAAGACAGAAAATTTTGTTTATGCATAACAACAAACATTAACTTCTTCCCATCCGGGAGGTACGAATATCTTGAACGTTGCATTAAACATAGAAAAATACACAAAGTATCAAATAGACATTTTTCATATTAACGGTACAACTACTTTCACTTTTATAAAAACTTATATACATCTTCTCAGCTGCGGTAAACCCTGTCTGGGTCCTACCGTTCTTCACATCTCTTTATTAATTTCTGTTACACTTTCCATCCCGGGGGCTGGAACAATGCGATGATCCCTAGATCTCATGACGAACAGATCATGTGCTGCGATCAGAGTCTGGGTCGCAACAGTCTTTGTATGAACCATCAGGGGCGCACCGGGTATCTCTTTCTCGTGAGACGCCGACTGCGTCTCAATTTGCGTTGCAGGGGGCGATTCAGCTGTAACCGCAGTTTGCGATGTAGATTGGGTCGCCGATTGCGATGCAGAGGTGTACGCAGGGGGCGATGCGGAATAGGACGCACAATGCTGGTGTGATGCAGAGCAGGAAGCAGGTGTGCGCAATGGCTCAATTGAGGACGCACTAACCTGCTGCTGTCGCTGCTCCATCTCTTCCCAGTCGCTCTCCATCATTGACGGCTGGGTCCCCGCCGGTGTCCCTACCAGGAATTGATCATCTGCTGCGGCCTCCTGGCCGGGCGGGCGTTCCGGAACTGGCGGTACCTCCTCAACCTCCTTTGCCTCCACCGCTCCATCGGTGGGATCAGGATCGGTACTTTTGGGGGCAGCCTCCGGTTTCTCTTCAGCCTTCCTCAGCAGGGAACTTGGGAATTCAGGAGACGGCATTATGCTTGTAGGAGAGAACACTGCGTCCCTCAGCAGCCGCTGTTTCAGGGCACGCCAGCGTCTCTCTATCTCCTTCATTCCTTTTCGGTGGAGACAGGACCTTCGTCGCAGGCGCTCTGATGTCAGAGCGTTCACTTCCTGTCGCAGGACCTGCCGATGAGTCAGAGCCGGGGGCGGAGCCAGGCAACAGCGCGCTTTTACAGGTACGCCCACCTTCTTCTCCAGCGCCTGAGGGCGCGAATATGGCGACAAAAATGGCGATTTTGGCGCCAAAAGTGCAAACAGTCCTTTCTCACAAAAACAATTCCTTAGGCACACAGGGCTCGCAATTTCGCGAGTTTCGCATCCTGTTCGTGACGCCAAGTTTTTTGTGTCGACCCGCCACCACAATTGTGGATTACCAGGGCAATGGGGTACTCAGAGCCGAGCCCATGGAAGTCTATGGGGTTTGTCACAGGCAGCTGTGGCTCGGTCTGTGGCCCGGGCGGTCTGGCGTATGTTGGGGAAATATTTACAGGGGATAGGTTTATATACAGTTCGTGACGCCACCTGTAGTCTTCTGGTAATTTATACCAGCGCTGCTGTAGATCTCTGAGGGGATGATGAGGCAGCTAGATGTCGGGTCCCCTACAGGTGGGACTGGTCCCTCAAAGTCTATGGGATTTGTGAAGTCGGGTGCGGATAAAGAACACAGTCTCACACGGTCAGCGTCTTTCCATACCTTTACTTGTAAGATGTTCAAGCAGGTCCCAGGGAGGCTGATCCAAGGAGGATGTATTTCGAGATAGCAGCTGGGCAAGTTAGGGGCCTCCTTTACTTCCAATATGACGAGTCCAACTAGCATGAAGCGTAGTTCCCTCCAATAAATCTGGTTCTTCTACCACCATGCATGAAGCTATGGTGATGCTTCGGTCCCAGTAACCGGTTAACAGTGCAGGACTTCCAATCCTAAAGCACTCACAATATCTACCACTGTGCCTTTCGCCTTGCCCGTGCTGGTAGCATAAGCATCCCTCACTTCACAGATATATATATCAGTCAGTTCCTTCTTAGTTCCTTCCAGAGCTTGCTAGCAGAATACCAGTAATACTTTTAGGCAGGAGCACGTCTCTGAACCTCTACCGTCCTCTAGACAGGCGTCTGAATTATCTGCAGCTCACTCCTCTCTCCTGCACAGACTTCTCGCTGACTGACTGTCTCCTCAGACAAACTGAACTGACTGAAGACAGGACACTCTCTGACTGAACACTCCCTGCTGATGTCACAAGCTTATAAACCTGTGGGCGTGTCTAAGTGCATGTTGGAATGAATGTTCATTTAGCATTAAACTGCTATCTCTCCACACATCCTCCAGGGTACTGCGTGTGCCTTCACACACCAGGGCTACACATCAACATCATTCCACGTCCTACAACACAACCCTTGTTGATCGAATACCATCTGTAGATGGTTCAGCCCGGCAAATCTATGTATGGAATGTATATAATTCCAATGGAGCCTTGGTGTGTCCAGCAATAGACAAAAAGGTACCTGATCTTCTGGTTCAAAGATGCGTAATAGCACCTTTCAAGTATTTTAGGAATTCAGTGACAGGAGCATAGCTATCTCACTGACTGTGGGTGCCCATGAATTAGGTGCTTATACAGAGATCAAACTGAACGTGATGGGATCAACCAATAGTCTGATGCATATGGCTTAGGAAGAAAGAAGGTTCAGACATATCAGACATTACCATGCTCAATCTTTGTATACTCAAAGAGATAATTTTTGGCAGCTACTTTTCCCTCTTTTTGGCCAGCATAAGACTATAGACAGTCAGATAGATGATTTATGACTGTTAATTCTCGTATCGTTGCCCTACTTTTCTGGATGTTTTTCACAGTAGACCTTTGTGCGGTGTGATTGTGTTGTCTGGGTGTACCCAGGTACACCCAATACGCCTCTTTTGCACTTATAAATTTTGCATTTTTTAATTTCCTCTTTGTTTTTCTTTCCCGACCTTTGTTTATCATGTATTTGTGCTCAACATTTGAAACTATTTTCTGCATGCCTGATTGGCGGAGGTCATTTTTAAAGTTGGCCAACTTTGTAATCTTCTCCAAAAGAATGTGTAAAAGTGTGTGATCACTTTTAATACTACAGATATAACCCTGAGAAAGACAAAAGGTCAGAAAACCTCATAAAAGGATATGCAACCAAAGTCCAAATGCTGGGAATCTAGTTTCTACTCTGGCTGCCACTTCAGTTTCTGTTGATGTCAACTTTTTGGGAAGACCACATGGTTGGGCTCTGGCACATTGGTCTAACCATACCGCTTAGGCCTCTTTCACACATCCGTTGTGCGCCTGACGGCGCCCCCGGCATTTTGCCGCAGCGCCGCATCCGGCATCCAGTATGAAAACCGGATGCGCCGCATCCGGTTTTTTGCAGGATCCGACCTGAACTTTTGAACCCACAAAAAGAGGGTTTCTGATGCCCGGAGACACTGGAAAATGTAGTAGTAGTAGTAGTAGTAGTAGTTGTAGTAGTAGTAGTAGTAGTAGACCTCGATTTCCAGAATCTGGATCAGACTTTTGACGGATTGCACAAAAGTCTGATCCGGTTCCATTGAATTCCATTGTTTGCGGCTGCCTGATGCGCCGCTTCAGGCACATCAGGCAGCTCTGGCAAAAAATAAAAACGTTACATGCTGCGTTGTGTCCGGCCGCCGGAATGTACATTTCCGCCGGATCCGGACAAAAACGCAGACAACGCACTGACATGCGGCGCCATCCGGCGCTAATGAAAGTCAATGCAAAAAAAAAAACGCATCCGGCATCACATTTCGCCGGATGCGGTTGGACAAAAAAATGCCGGAGGGCGCCGTCAGGCGCACAACGGATGTGTGAAAGAGGCCTTATTTAACAAACAGAGCTGCCAGGAATGGAAGTAGTTTCCTGATTACTCAACCACTTCACACCAGTCAGACACTGAAAGCCAACGATCATGAATGGAATAAGAGAAGCCCTTAAAGGTCCAATTTTGTTCCTCATACTTTTTATATTTTGAGTTTCCTCTTATTTTTTACTTTTCTGATCTTCGTCCATCACATATTTGTTCACAATATTTTTTTTAAACCCGGGTGGAAGTGTCTTTAAAGTTGGCCAACCTCATAGGAGCTCAGGGCTTCACAACTTTTCCAATCGTCTATGTAGAGTGCAAGTTCATTCTTAATACCAAAGATATCTCCTTTGTCATGCGTAGAAACCCACAAAGGATGCACAATCGAAAGAAGAAAGAAGCTGCACTTCCTGCCACTTTAGATCCTGTTGGTTAGTGTCAACTTTTTGTGAAAATCTCATGGTTGACCTTTGACTTATACGGCCAACTATACAGCTTCAAAAATGAGCAGAGCTTCCAGAAGCTGAAGAAGTTTCCGGATAATTCAACCACTTCATTCTGAAGCTACAGCAGATGGACATTGAAAATCATGGTCACCAATGTCTGAAGTTAGAGGAACTCCTTAATGGTCCCATTGTGTGTCCCCGTGCCCCAAGAGGATATAAGTCTCCTACCTACCATCTAGTAATTATAATTATTTTATAACGTAGATTCCTTTTTGACATACGCCAATGGGATGTCAGTCATGAGCTGGGACGCCAGCCGATTCCACAAAGGGGCTTTAACACCTCAGTAACCATTTGGTATTGTCATGAGGTTCTCCTGTGTTAAATTCTACTATAAATATTCTCATAGTTAAGAAGAATAAGAAGATTGGTGATTTTCAACCTTTGAAACCAAGAAATTGGAAGATCATGTTCAAGATTGGTGGTGGATTACCACTGGTCCATGTAAGGACCTGGAGAGGAGGTCATACGTGACAATTTTCTCCTAATTTTCTTTATAAATTTTCTTTACTTACAGTTGCAAAAAAAAAGAAAAAATTATGACGCCATGTTTTCTCCACAGTTTTAAGATGAATTTACAGGTCACATAACGCAGAACCTAGTTAAGAAAAGTAAGAACGTTCTTCACATGTTACCGAACCCTTGAGGCACCATCTTATAAGTCAGCTTCTGCCAGAATCTTCTGATTATTTATAGATGTGACAAGTCTATGAAGACTATGGTGACTCACACAGGATTTTATTAACTTTAACAAGCACATCTTGTACATGTATATGACATTGTTCACCCAAAATACTCAGATAATGAACCACCACCGATAAATCCAGAAAGTTGTCTTTACTATGAAATAAATTAAGAGTAAAAATTTGAAGAAACACCTTCATTCTTATGCACATAAGGTACAATTACATACATATACAGATAGGCACTTATATCAGAACCCCACCCTCTTTGTCATCTTCGAGCTAGACTATTGTTGATGGGCCAGTCAACCTGAAAACTCTTAAGACTTTCCAACGACAAGTTGTGAGCCTTCATTATAATCTATTGTGTCCAGATGTTGCATTGGTAAAGTTTTTATATTTAAAGCTGTGTTCACATTGTGTTTCACTGACTGCTTATTCATGGGCTTCCATACCCAAAAAACAGTACTCACACTTGTAGCATTGCAGCTTGGGGAATGATCACTGCTGTAAAAAAAAAAAAAAAGGTAAAATGGACTCATTCATATTTTGGATTTCATTTGTCTAAGTACAGTCAATGGGTACATTAGGGGAACATGTGAATGCCATTTTTCGAATGTTAGAACAGAAGCCCCCAATGGACTGCTGGGTGAACGTCTCATTCTTTCTGCCAGGTAAATTAAAGTTCAAGCATGTCAAATCCGAAATCCTGGACCTTTAGGACTTAGGTGAGATAAGCCGTAACCAGACATGTTTGGCAGCAGCATACTCCCTTGTTCTCAACAAAAACTGGTATGCTGGGCCTTGGTTTGGAAATAAATCAGTAATTAATGAAGGTGTATAGGTACTTTTATATACCCAGTTGGCATTGCAATTTATGCCGATTATGTTACTATATGCGTATGTTAGGAATCTTTAGGAATCTTTTTGCTAGATACCTTTCTATTTTAAACATTTCCAGAGTTCAAATCTCAGCTACTGACTCATCTCTGTAGGTTCCCACATATCCACATATCTGTAATATAGCAGTACATTCACAGATCTCCAGGACTATACTGCTGCTACAGGGCAAAAATTTTCTCTCCCACCAGTAACCTCCTTAGTGGATATTTCTGCTGGATGGTCACTCTATTGGCAATCTCTGGTTCCCCTGATGAAGCAATCCTACGAAACGTACAGTCATGGACAAAAGTTTTGAGAATGACACAAATATTAATTTTTAGAAAGTCTACTGCTTCACTTTTTCTAATGGCAATTTGCATATACTCCAGGATGTTATAAATAGTGATCAGCTTAACAGCAATTACTTGCAAAGTCAATATTTGTCTAGAAAATGAACTTTATCCCCCAAAACACATTTCAACATCATTGCAGCCCTGCCTTAAAGGACCAGCTAACCTCTTTTCAGTGATTGCTTCATTAACACAGGTGTGGGTGTTGATGAGGACATGGCTGGAGATCAATCTGTCATGATTAAGTAAGAATGACACCACTGGACACTTTAAAAGGAGGCTGGTGCTTGGCATCATTGTTTCTCTTCTGTTAACCATGATTATCTCTAAAGAAACATGTGCAGTCATCATTGCAATGCACAAAAATGGCCTAACAGGGAAGAGTATCGCAGCTAGAAAGATTGCACCTCAGTCAACAATCTATCGAATCATCAAGAACTTCAAGGAGAGAGGTTCCATTGTTGCCAAAAAGGCTCCAGGGCGCCCAAGAAAGACCAGCAAGTGCCAGGACCGTCTCTTAAAAGTGTTTCAGCTGCGGGATTGGGCTACCAGCAGTGCAGAGCTTGCTCAGGAATGGCAGCAGGCAGGTGTGAGTGCATCTGCACGCATTGTGAGGCGGAGACTCTTGGAGCAAGGCCTGGTCTCAAGGAGGGCAGCAAAGAAGCCACTTCTCTCCAGAAAAAACATCATGGACAGACTGATATTCTGCAAAAGGTACAGGCAGTGGACTGCTGAGGACTGGGGTAAAGTTATTTTCTCTGATGAATCCCCTTTTCGATTGTTTGGGACATCAGGAAAACGCCTCATTCGGAGAAGACAAGGTGAGCGCTACCACCAGTCTTGTCTCATGCCAACTGTTAAGCATCCTGAAACCATTCATGTGTGGGGTTGCTTCTCAGCCAAGGGAATCGGCTCTCTCACAGTCTTGCCTAAAAACACAGCCATGAATAAAGAATGGTACCAGAATGTCCTCCAAGAGCAACTTCTCCCAACCCTCCAAGAGCAGTTTGGCGATCAACAATGCCTTTTCCAGCATGATGGAGCACCTTGCCATAAAGCAAAGGTGATAACTAAATGGCTCAGGGAACAAAACATAGAGATTTTGGGTCCATGGCCTGGAAACTCCCCAGATCTTAATCCCATTGAGAACTTGTGGTCAATCATCAAGAGACGGGTGGACAAACAAAAACCTAAAAATTCTGACAAAATGAAAGCATTGATTGTGCAAGAATGGACTGCTATCAGTCAGGATTTGGTCCAGAAGTTGATTGAGAGCATGCCTGGGAGAATTGCAGAGGTCCTGAAGAAGAAGGGTCAACACTGCAAATATTGACTTGCTGCATTAACTCATTCTAACTGTCAATATAAGCTTTTGTTACTCATATGTTTGCAATTATTATATTTCTGTCTGTGATAAAAACATCTGTCAAACACACATAAAAACCAGAGGGCAGCAGATCATGTGAAAATATAATATTTGTGTCATTCTCAAAACTTTTGGCCATGACTGTACATCAGCTCAGGAGCTTTTTGTCATTCTCTTTGCTAGCTATTTATATCCATTTACTTTTCTTGTCATCTACATTGATCTAACCACTATAGACATATACCTATAACTTTTTTTTTCGCCTTTGTCTTGTGCATTTTGCATACAGCACTTAAGTCAAACTGTGTTGTAGCTTATTTATTGCATTTATGCACTTGGATTCAATTAGCCCTATATGCAGTCCTGTATGTCACTTTTACAGTTATTTCTTGACAAAAATTAATGAGGCTGCTAAGAGGATTATATTGCAGCTTGTTCTTGGCATTTAGACATTTGCATCCAATCAATACTTGTATTTAATGTATTTTTGCAAGTTACTTTGTCTACGTGGGACATGTTTTCTCACCTTTGAGGAATGACTCTACTTCTCATCGTCTGTGTAGGTTCACATATCATGTTACAAGCTTTTACATATTTTTGTGGGTTTTCTTTATTGTGGTTTATGAAAGAATATATATTTTTTGAACATGGGTCCCTTTCGCCTAATGTAGGTAATGCTTATAGGATCTTACATTTTTGGAACAGCTGATTGTCGCTTGTATCTTTCACTGTGAGGAGGAAAAAAGCAAGTGGGATGGAAGTATTTGAAAATGTGTCTGGAACTGTTATTGGGGCTGTAGCAAAGCCAGGTAGGAGTGGGTGAAATTCTAGCACTGCAAGTTTTAATTAGATGCTCCTGTTTGCTTTAACTAAGAATCAGGGTCTGTGGTCACTAGGTGTGTCAGTCTACTGGATGTTGGGTAGTCTGGTGTGATGCTGGTGAGTGACCAGCCATAATGTGAGCTATATCTGGGAGAGAGACAAGCCAGTGTCTCTCACTGAAAAGAGACTGCATGAGTCAGCTAGTCTCATGTGAATAGTGCCAGAGTTGAACACTTCTGTTTGGTGCTGGAAGCTACTGGAGATCAGGAAGAAGGGGATACTGAGACTGGTGGGATCGCGTCTCTGCTGTGTATGAAGTTTGCTCCTGGAGAAAGGACTGTAATCTGTTCCGGTGAGACTTCACTGACATATATGTGCTGCTGAGTGAGCTGTTTATTTGCTGTGATACCTTTGTGCCCAAAGAGGCTGTTTTTGGTTTAGAATCCCTTGAAGTTTTATAAAAGCAATAAAAGTGCACGTTTGGACCAAACAGCATTGCCTGTATGGACGCTACCTGAGACTGTGAATCCCCACAGGTCGTAGAGAATGTGGCTCAGTTAATAACATTGACAAAGAGGTACTGACATAGGGGAACTGTCTAGCGCCACTGTAATGGCTCAGTGGTTGGTAGAGTTACTGTGGTATTGGGTATTTGATTAAAAGTCATCCTAAAACTCTGCTACAATTAAGTTGGGAATCATGGATCCAAATTCTCTCTCAAGTCAACCTAGGCTAAAGATATTTTCTTGGCAAGTTCTTCATGCTGGGTGTACAATATATGAGCTTGTACTAGGGCGTGGTGCACAAAACCGCGTTTACATGCTCTACCCGTACAATTTACAACCCTGGTTCAATAATTTTGATTGTGGAAAAGGTAGACTCCAGAGTTTCACGGGGTAGGAGTAAGTAGTCTTCTTCTTCCTACCACCAAGTGGTACCAATCACATCAATGTCCATAACCCCTTCATAAGAACCAGTAGGGTGCCCGCTATCAGGAACACGCTCCCATGTGCCGCCGCGGTGGATCCCGAATTGTAATAGGATGCTACATTTCCATTGTTGCACAGATTGCCCTGGCAGCAGTGCACTTTTTGGCTGGGCTGTAGAAACGGGGATGCGGAGAGACCATAGCACACGTCACTGGAGCAGCAGCCTCGCATCAGAGTGTTCCCCCGAGGAAATCCTGTACAAAGATCCACAGAAAAGAGTGAGTCTATATATATTCATTACATTACCCAATCCAGCGATAAAAACCCGCTCAGCTCCATGGAAGTGAATGGAACCGATCTGCAACACCACACACAACCTTAGGAAACGTGTTTCTATTTTCACAAGAAACCAGTCAACTTTTTTGGCACAGCAAGTAACTTCTCCCTGTGATCTTACCTACTATATCCATGCATGAGGTCATGTTTCCCATACACGAGGCTACTTTGGTGATGGGTGCTGTGCATTCTCCTTTGCCAGTTTCGTTGCATGCGTAGCACTGCATGCCAGTTAGGGTCGAATTCACTGTCACTGTTGAAGAAAAAAAAAGACAATGGAAATAGTTTGCGCTTCTTAACATCTGATTTGTATAAATGTGGTGATTGGCGGGAATCTGATGCTCCCTATTGAGGAAGGGTGCCTGTGGCCATGGAATGAGTTTGGATCCACTTTTCCATGGGCATGAAACAGATCCTGTAATCTTAGCAATAAAGTGAAGTAAACCATCCCAAGCCCCAAGGACCATGATGCCCTTCTGTCGTATAAGGGATAAAAAATTAGGAGGACCAATCCATTGGTTCTCTTCTAAATAAGCCAACACCAGAGGGGCCGAGTCGAGAGATCCTGCATATGGAGAAGTCAGAATAGGTGTCGTCAAAATGATTTTTTAGCTGACAGCTATTTAAAAAGTACACTACAGGACCTAAAAAAGGATGTACCTTGTTCGTGGTGGAGAACACTCCCTACAGGACCTTAGCAAATAATGGGAAGGGAATTGCCCCAAAGTTCATGGCTGGAAAGAATAGGGTCGGTTCAGGCTCATGTCACCACCCTAGATTTCACCAACCAACTCCAAAATGAGACCCATGGGTTCCGTGGTGGAAATAGACAGTCATGAGCCCCTGTGAAAGAACACTATATGGGGCCTTTATATACAGTAGTTCTCCTATGACAGAAGCTCCTTGTTGCTTTAGGAGATGATAGTGGCCCGCTTACTTCTTGGGTCCCAAGCTGCACCAATGATATGTCCGCCCCTGCTTGTGATGTATTTTATGGGAACATGTTTATGATAAAGTTTGTAAACCTCTACTTCTTTTCTGAAAATGAAAAGATGGGGCATATGGAAACCCAACCGCCCAATCCTGTATCTAGGTAAAGCACTGTCTAAAAATGTCTCCTTTGCTTTCAAGTGCACAGTACCTGCTTGGACGCCATGGTTGCAGTACTTGTTCCCACAACATGACACCTCCGTGTAAACCCTGGGACCACCGGTGTTATATGCCAATCGCCGACCACACAGATTACCCGTTGCACAACCTTTATAGACAACGTTCGAGCTGGAATCTGCAGAAATAGGAGAATTATTAGGATGGGATCTGTGACGAGGTGTCCATACACGCTTCACGGTCTGGTCTTACCATTCACATACACAGTTTGGATCGTCATGCAGCGATCTTGTACTCCACCACATTGCAGGGACGTCAGGTTGGACGCTGCACACGTCACATTGTTACCTTCACAGGACTCACAAAATAGAGCGGCAACAGGGACCCGAGCTGGAAAAGAAAAAGGAAAGTCCAGAATAAAATAGGAAGAAAATGGCCACAATTGGATGATCTTTCCTAAGCTGGATCAGAACTACATTTTCTATTCGACATGGACATGAAATTGCTTTCAATCTAACGTGCTCTGCACCATGATCTTTCCATAAACGTTTTCAGGGAACCCCCAAAACACCATATTGGGGATCATAAGAAAAAGCAAGTCTATACTCTTCTGTTTCTTGGAGGGTGACACTGCCAAAGCTTCCATTTTAATAAAATGATTTACAAATAGACTTTTAGAATTGGGAACCATTGGTACCATTTGTGAATAAGGTCCCCATATATTTAAAATTTGGCACCTCCGGCTTTTGCACCATCAACTGCATCTATTGAACTAGAGCTTCCTGCAAACTGTGAATAAATAGAAAATATAAACTATTGACAGCATAGGATGAATATTCTGACTGACTTGCTTGAAACGTACCGTAGTAGGTGTCAGTGTTGCATAAGTCTGTGATGCAGCATGTGGAACTGACATAGGTTTTCCTGAAGCCCAAATCCGTATAAATTGTCTCATTGCACACAAGTCCCTGTGAACAACCTTTGTATGTCCATTCTGTAACGCTCCCATTCTCTGAAAAAGAATGCATAATAGTAGTTATATTCTTGTACATAGGGGCAGTATTATAGTAGTTATATTCTTGTACATAGGGGCAGTATTATAGTAGTTATATTCTTGTATATAGGAACAGTATTATAGTAGTTATATTCTTGTACATAGGGGCAGTATTATAGTAGTTATATTTTTGTACACAGGGGCAGTATTATAGCAGTTATATTCTTATACATAGGAGCAGTATTATAGTAGTTGTATTCTTGTACATAGGGGCAGAATTATAGTAGTTATATTTCTGTACATAGGGAGCAGTATTATAGTAGTTATATTCTTGTACATAGGGGCAGTTTTATAGTAGTTATATTTTTGTACATAGGGGTCAGTATTATAGCAGTTATATTCTTATACATAGGAGCAGTATTATAGTAGTTATATTCTTGTATATAGGAGCAGTATTATAGTAGTTATATTTTTTTACATAGGGAGCAGTATTATAGTAGTTATATTCTTGTACATCGGGGCAGTATTATAGTAGTTATATTCTTGTACCTAGGAGCAGTGTTATAGTAGTTAAATTCTTGCACATAGGGGCAGTATTATAGTAATTATACTGTTGTCCATAAGGGGCAGTATTATAGTAGTTATATTCTTGTACAAAGGGGCAGTATTATAGTAGGTATATTCTTATACATACACACGTGGTCAAAATTGTTGGTACCCCTCGTTTAATGACAGGAAAGCCCACAATTGTGACAGAAATAACTTGATTCTGACAAAAGTAATAATAAATCAAAAATCTATGAAAATGAGCAAATGAAAGTCAGACATTGCTTTTTAACCATGCTTCCACAGCATTTACAAAAAAAAGTAAAACACATGAAATAGGCACTGACAGAAATGATGGTACCCCTGAAAATAATGTGACAAAAGGGACATGTTAAATCAAGGTGTGTGCACTAATTAGCATCACAGGTGTCTACAATCTTGGAATCAGTGAGTGTGCCTGTATAGAGGGCTACAGATACTCACTGTGCTGTTTGGTGACATGGTGTGTATCACATGGACCAGGGGAAGCGAAGGAAAGAGTTGTCTCAGGAGATTAGAAAGGAATTTATAGACTAACATGTTAAAGGTAAAAGTTATAAGACCATCTCCAAGCAGCTTGATGTTCCTGTGACTACAGTTGCACAAATTATTCAGAGATGTAAGATTCATGGGACTGTAGCCAACCTCCCTGGACGTGGTGACGAGAGGAAAATTGATGACAAATCAAAGAGACGGATAATACGAATGGTAACAAAAGAGCCCAGAAAAACTTCTAAATAGATTACAGGTGAACTTCAAGGTCAAGGAACATCAGTGTCAGATCGCACCATCTGTGGTTGTATGAGCCAAAGTGGACTTCATGGGAGATGACCAAGGAGGACACCATTGTTGAAAAAAAATCATAAAAAAGCCAGACTGGAATTTGCCAAACTACATGTTGACAAGCCACAAAGCTTCTGGGAGAATGTCCTATGGACAGATGAGACAAAAATGGAACTTTTTGGCAAGGCACCTCAGCTCTATGTTCACAGATGGAAAAATGAAGCATATCAAGAAAAGAACACTGTCCCTTCTGTGAAACATGGAGGAGGCTTTGTTATGTTCTGGGGCTGCTTTGCTGCATCTGGCACAGGGTGTCTAGAATCTGTGCAGGGTGCAATGAAATTTCAAGACTATCAAGGGATTCTAGAGAGAAATGTGCAGCCCAGTGTCAGAAAGCTTGGTCTCACTCGCAGGTCATGGGTCTTGCAACAGGATAATCACCCAAAACACACAACTAAAAACACCCAAGAATGGCGAAGAGGAAAACATTGGACTATTCTGAAGTGGCCTTCTATGAACCCTGACCTAAATCCTTTAGAGCATCTTTGGAAAGAGCTGAAACATGCCACCTGGAAAAGGCAACCTTCAAACACGAGACAACTGGAGCAGTTTGCTCTTGGGGAGTGGGCCAAAATACCTATCGAGAGGTGCAGAAGTCTCATTGACAGTTACAGGAATAGTTTGATTGCAGTGATTGCCTCAAAAGGTTGTGCAACAAAATTTTAAGTTAAGGGTACCATCATTTTTGTCCAGGCCTATTTCATGAGTTATATTTTTTTTTTAATTCCGTGGAAAGATGGTTGAAATGCAATGACTGACTTTCATTTGTTCATATTCATAGATTTTTTATTTATTATTACTTTTGTCAGATTCAAGTTATTTCTGTGACCATTGTGGGTTTTTCTTTCATTAAATGAGGGGTACCAACAATCTTGACCACTAGTGTAGGAGCAGTATTATAGTAGTTATATTCTTGTACATAGGAGCAGTATTATAGTAGTTATATTCTTGTACATAGGGGCAGTATTATAGTAGATATATTCTTGTACATAGGGTGCAGTATTATAGTAGTTATATTCTTGTACATAGCGGCAGTATTATAATAGTTATATTCTTGTACATAGGGGTCAGTATTATAGTAGATATATTCTTGCACATAGGGGCAGTATTATAGTAGTTATATTCTTGTACATAGGGAGCAGTATTATAGTAGTTATATTCTTGTACATAGCGGCAGTATTATAATAGTTATATTCTTGTACATAGGAGCAGTATTATAGTAGTTATATTCTTGTACATAGGGAGCAGTATTATAGTAGTTATATTCTTGTACATAGGGGGCAGTATTATAGTAGTTATATTCTTGTACATAGGGGCAGTATTATAGTAGATATATTCTTGTACATAGGGGCAGTATTATAATAGTTATATTCTTGTACATAGGGGCAGTATTATAGTAGATATATTCTTGTACATAGGGGCAGTATTATAGTAGTTATATTCTTGTACATAGGGAGCAGTATTATAGTAGTTATATTCTTGTACATAGGGAGCAGTATTATAGTAGTTATATTCTTGTACATAAGGAGCAGTATTATAGTAGTTATATTCTTGTACATAGGGAGCAGTATTATAGTAGTTATATTCTTGTACATAGGGGGCAGTATTATAGTAGTTATATTCTTGTACATAGGGGCAGTATTATAGTAGATATATTCTTGTACATAGGGGCAGTATTATAATAGTTATATTCTTGTACATAGGGGCAGTATTATAGTAGATATATTCTTGTACATAGGGGCAGTATTATAGTAGTTATATTCTTGTACATAGGGGCAGTATTATAGTAGTTATATTCTTGTACATAGGGAGCAGTATTATAGTAGTTATATTCTTGTACATAGGGAGCAGTATTATAGTAGTTATATTCTTGTACATAGGGAGCAGTATTATAGTAGTTATATTCTTGTACATAGGGAACAGTATTATAGTAGTTATATTCTTGTACATATGGGCAATATTATAGTAGTTATATTCTTGTACATAAGGAGCAGTATTATAGTAGTTATATTCTTGTACATAGGGAGCAGTATTATAGTAGTTATATTCTTGTACATAGCAGCAGTATTATAGTAGTTATATTCTTGTACATAGGAGCAGTATTATAATAGTTATATTCTTGTACATAGGGGCAGTATTATAGTAGTTATATTCGTGTACATAGGGGCAGTATTATAGTAGTTATATTCTTGTATATAGGGGCAATATTATAGTAGTTATATTCTTGTACATAAGGAGCAGTATTATAGTAGTTATATTCTTGTACATAGGGAGCAGTATTATAGTAGTTATATTCTTGTACATAGCAGCAGTATTATAGTAGTTATATTCTTGTACATAGGAGCAGTATTATAATAGTTATATTCTTGTACATAGGGGCAGTATTATAGTAGTTATATTCGTGTACATAGGGGCAGTATTATAGTAGTTATATTCTTGTATATAGGGGCAGTATTATAGTAGTTATATTCCTGTACATAGGGGCAATTTTTATTATAAAAACCAAACATAAATACAATTATAATGAAACAAAAATCATCCAGGATTACAAAACACAAATCACTTAGGTTATATATACACAAGCATTAAATCATATCATATTCATAAATAAATTAAAGTCCACACCTGGGAAGGAAGAGAAGAAAATTAAACAAAATCATCATATTTCCTAACTGAATTTTACGTTCCTCCATAGCTTAATGTTTCTCAGACTCCTTCCAACTTCTAGTGATTTTATCCACCGGAGTTCTGACAAAACCTGATTGGCTGCAGCGGTGTGATCGAACGGCTCATTGTGCAGTGACACCCGGGTTCTCATGTGCCAGTGATAATATTTAATGACACTGATTATAATGTACATCGTCTCTCTGTCGATGTTACTAACAGTGGAGGGGACACCATAGATTATGTCAGGGTACTTTAGGGTCCGCAGTCTGGGGATATTTAGATTAGCTGACACTTCCTCCCAGATCTTCCTCCCTCCCCAGCAATCACATATAAAGTGCTCCATAGTCTCCTCCTGCTGACAACCAAGGGGACAATTCCGATCAGAGACACTCAGATGTTTCATGTTCCCCCTGACAAAGAGCCGACTATGCAGTGAAAGCCAAGTGACATCAAACAGTTTAGGAGGAAGTCGTTTCCCGTTTAGGAACCTAAGGCTTTCCTGCAGGGTGGTGGTGACACAATCTCTCAGGGCCAGTGGAGAGAAGAAGAAAGTCCCACATACATGAGCATACAGGTCTCTTCTCGTACTGCTCTCAATGTAAGACTTCTCCAGTCCCCACCTCCTAACACACTTCAGACCGTAGTCCAGATACTGGGGGAGGTGGTCACTTGTCCATCTCCTCCTCTTGAGACTGCCGCCTCGCACCCAAGATTCTGCAAAAGGCAATATCCAATCCCTGATACTATTTACCCACAGGGAGCTACTATTTGAGTCCATGTTCCCAAAATTCACCTTTAGAAACAAGGAGTCAAAGAAAACCCTTGGATTCAACATATCCAGCCCACCCTCTCTCCGCCGTAGGTACGTTATTCCCCTCTTTATTAGGTTCAACCGATTCCCCACAAGAGCTGGAAGAACAGGCTGAAGAGCCTCGCTGAGAAAGATTCTGGCAAAGGGAAAATGACAGAGACATACAAGAAAACGGGGACCAGGTAAGTCTTCAACATTTTGACCCTTTCTCTGTAGGTCAGCCTCCAGTTCTTCCATCGCTGAACCTTTGCATTTCCGGCTTCCAATTTCTCCTCCCAATTTAGCGTGGCATT
>JARQOD010000003.1:431796328-431860479 GCA_033576555.1 Oophaga sylvatica | reverse complement strand
CGAACAGAAGAGGCGCTGGTCGAACACAGAGATCGCTGCATTTCCATACTCAATTATCTGGGTTGGATAATAAATTGGGAAAAGTCAGATCTAGTTCCCGAACAAAAGAAAGTCTTCCTGGGTGTTATACTGGATTCAAGTCGAAGAATCTCTTTCTTACCTCGGAAGAAGCGAGAGTCCATACAGGATGTAACGAAGGTTCTAATGAAGCACCAGCCCTCTATAAGATCCGCCATGAAGGTTCTAGGTCAGATGACGGCTTGCATTCCATGCGTCAGATGGGCACAGTTCCACTCAAGACCCCTTCAGAAAGAGATTCTTTCGTCATGGAATCGGAACTACAGCTCGATAGACAGGACATTACATCTGTCAAAGACGGTAAAAGAATCTCTCCTTTGGTGGATGCAGCCAGACAATCTAAAGTTAGGAGTAAGATGGTCGACCTCCCCTTATGTAAAAGTTACCACGGACGCCAGTTCCTGGGGTTGGGGAGCTCATCTGAAGGGCAGAATACTACAGGGCAGATGGCCAGAAGAAATCCAGTATCGATCCTCAAACTTCAAGGAGCTCTACGCTGTATGGGAAGCCCTAAGAAGGAACCAATCCGAACTCAAAAATCAGCATATCAGGATTTACTCGGACAACATCACAGCAGTTTCGTTTTTGAATCACCAAGGAGGTCCCAGACATCGACCCCTTCAACAGTTGGCAGAGATGATATTCACCTGGGCAGAGCAGGTCGTCCTTTCCTTAACGGCAGTCCACCTGGAAGGTTCCCAGAATGTAATAGCAGACTACCTGAGCAGAAAGAAAGTGAGTCCTACGGAGTGGGAACTAAACCAGGATATCTTCAGAGATCTATGTCGGAGGTGGGGAACACCTCAAATAGACCTATTTGCAAACAGAAGAAATGCGAAGATTCCCAGGTTTTTCTCCCTGAACCCCTTGGACGATCCAGAGGGATTGGATGCCTTAAGCCAGAAATGGGAAGAACATCTGTTATATGCATTCCCACCTCTAGCGCTCATCCCGGCCGTATTACGGAAGATCAAGGAGGATCGGGCTACAGTAATAATGATCGCCCCTTATTGGCCAAAGAGGAGCTGGTTTTCTCTACTAACAGACATGTCAATCGAAAACCCCTTAGAGCTGCCTCTGAATCCGGACTTAATTCATCAAGGTCCGATCCATCATCCGGACCTGAAGAGATTACATATATATATATATACACAGTACAGACCAAAAGTTTGGACACACCTTCTCATTTAAAGATTTTTCTGTATTTTCATGACTATGAAAATTGTACATTCACACTGAAGGCATCAAAACTATGTGCAAAGCAATCATCAAAGCAAAAGGTGGCTACTTTGGAGAACCTAGAATATAAGACATAGTCTCAGTTGTTACACACTTTTTTGTTAAGTATATAATGCCACATGTGTTAATTCATAGTTTTGATGCCTTCAGTGTGAATGTACAATTTTCATAGTCATGAAGATACAGAAAAATCTTTAAGTGAGAAGGTGTGTCCAAAGTTTTGGTCTGTACTGTATATATATATATTATATATATATATATAATATATATATATATATACACTGCTCAAAAAAATTAAGGGAACACTCAAATAACACATCCTAGATCTAAATGAATGAAATAGTCTCTTTGAATACTTTGTTCTGTACAAGGTTGAATGTTCTGTCAACATAATCACACAAAAATCATCAATGGAAATCAAATTTTTTAACCAATGGAGGCCTAGATTTGGAGAGACCCCCAAAATGAAAGTGGAAACAAGTCAAAAAGAAAATCAAAACAAGACAAAATTAAAGTGGAAACAAGTCAAAATGATGCTCAGTATTGTGTGTGGGCTTTACGTGCCTGTATGACCTCCTTACAACGCCTGGATATGCTCCTGAGGAGGTTGCGGATGTTCTCCTGTGGGATCTCCTCCCAGACCTGGACTAATGCATCCGTCAACTCCTGGACAGTCTGTGCTGCAACGTGACGTTGGTGGATGGAGCGAGACATGCTGTCCCAGATGTGCTCAATCGGATTCAGGTTTGGGGAATGGGCAGGTCAGTCCATAGCTTCAATGTCTTCATCTTGCAGGAACTGCTGACACACTCCAGCCACATGAGGTCTGGCATGGTCCTGCATTAGGAGGAACCCAGGGCCAACCGCACCAGCATGTGGTCTCACAAGGGGTTTGAGGATCTCATCTCGGTACCTAATGGCAGTCAGGCTACCTCTGGAGAGCACATGGAGGGCTGTGTGGCCCTCCAAAGAAAGGCCACCCCACACCATTACTGACCCACTGCCAAACTGGTCATGCTGAAGGATGTTGCAGGCAGCAGGTTCACACTCAGCACATGTGTGTAGCCCTGGTATGTAAGGCACACAATACCAGGAGGATGAGTGGAGAGGTAACGGTTAAGGGTTCTACATGAGGCATACCCACTTCAGACACACCCAGCAGGGGTGTAGAGGGGAGTGGCCTTTTTAGCACAAGAGAGTCTGAAGTTCTCCTGAGAGAGTGAAGGGAGTCAGGACTAGTGCCTGTTGGGGAACCAAGATTCCTGTCGATACAAAGAGACAGTACAGTAGTGGAGGCTAGTACGGATAACCAAATATTATCCTAGCCTAGTCAGTGCTGATATTGAGAGAGTGAGCAGGTCGAAGGGCGCAGAGGAAAAGGGTTCTAAGAGTTGCCTTAAGGATTGGATTATCCTGCACATTGCTTACTGGTCACTGGCGACCGAAGTGTCACTATAGCTTTAGGCATAGTGATAGAAAAACCAGAGTCTTACTGGACCTTAGGTCGCAGCAAGCAGTCCTTGGAGTGTCAGTACGTAACAGGGGTCCGGTGGAATAGGGACTTTAAGCCTGATCAGCAAAAACAAGAACCTAGTTCCATCACCAGAAGGCTCCGACCACAAAACTGACCGGGCAGTACAGCTTTGGAGAAGCTGGAGAAATCAGAGTGAACTTAGCTCTATGCAGGTTGGACTCATCATATTGGAAAGTAAAGGAGGCCCCTAAACTGCTCTGCCGTTACCTCAAAACTCATCCTCCATCTACCTCATCAGCTTCCCGGGACCTGCCTGAACAACTTGAAGTAAAAGGTATGGAAAGAAGCTTTGATGTGTGAGACTGTTTCATTTAATTGTATTCCTGCACAACATCGTCATCATCATAGCCCTGAGGGAAGAGTCCCACCTGTAGGGGACCCGACATCTAGCTGCCACACCATCCCCTCAGAGATCTACAGCAGCGCTGGTCTTAGTGATCAGAGAACTACAGGTGGCGTCACGAACTGTATATATACCTATCCCCTGTAAATATACCCCCCAACATACGCCTGACCGCCAGGGCCACAGACCGAGCCAGCACTACCTGTGACAACCCCATAGACTTCCATGGGCTCGGCTCTGAGTACCCCATTGCTCTGGTAACCCACAATTGTGGTGCGTGGTCACAACATAAAACTTGGCGTCACGAACAGGATCCGAAACTTGCAGCATTGCGAGCCCTGTGTGCCTGTGGAGTGTTTTGGTGAAAAAGACTGTTGCTGTGGTTTGGCGCCAAATACCGCCATATTTGCCGCCATATTCGCGCCCTAAGGCGCTGGAGAAGAAGGTGGGCGTACCTGAAAGAGCGCGCAAAGTCTTGGACACGCCCCCGGCTCTGACTCAGCGGCAGGTCCTGCGACAGGAAGTGGACGCTCTGACATCAGAGCGCCTGCGACGAAGGTCCTGTTCCCACTGCTGTGCCTGTGAAGTAGCAGCTTCTGAAACCGGTAGGCTCCGGTTAACCAAGGGGGCGCTAAGATGTCACAACAACCGGCCGACAGTGCGGCCCCAGCCGGAGGCCCCGACCCCGCACTGCGTGGCATTGTAGCGCCAGATGGGGGCGCAGGCCCCGCACCCAGTCCGGTAGTCCCGATCATGCCACTAACGCTCCCATATATGCCTGGGGCGAAATGGCTTCCCCAGTACAGCGGTGAGCCAGGCACTTTAGCAGGCTTCAAGCGGAAGTTATGCAGCATCCTAGAAATGTACTCCATGCCTGAGAGACAGAAAGCTGCTGTGCTGATAGGGCAGCTAACTGGCGCTGCTGAGAGGGAAGTGGAGACTTGGGATACCGTTGATCAGGAGTCGGTACCTGCGATCCTCCTTAAGCTACATGCCATATTTGAAGACCGCACAGAAACGGATCTCCGGATGGCCTTCTATCACTGTTCACAACAGCCAGGTGACAGCATCAGGGACTACGCTTGCCGACTACGAGGAGCCCTGAGAGCCCTTAAGCAGATTAATAATTTAAATGCTATCGATGAGAATAAGATGCTGAAAGAGCAATTTATACAGGGATTGAGATCCCAAGAGGAACGCAGAACTGTAAACTGGTGGTCCTTAGATCATCCGGATGCTACCTTTGATGCCCTAAAGGACATGGCAATAAAAGGGCTGCGACCCCTGGGCAAACCTGAAGTGGCAACCCAACATCATCAGGGTGAAGTCACTCTGGAACCGGCAGTACCCCCCTTTTCCCCGCTAGTGGCAGAAACCAAAACGCAGGCGACACCCCCTAGTGAATTGGACTGTCTGCGCTCAGAGGTGCGCCAGCTGACTAAAAATCTGGCTGCAGTGATGAGTGCCCTGCAGCTGCGGAAAGAGGAAGAAGGGAAGATCTTATTAGCTGATTGCCCAGAAGACGTCCCGTGGATGAACCGGAGAAGAAGGAAGACGTCGCCCCCCCGGAGGAGGACAACGCCACCCCCAGGAGCGACCTCTGATCAACACCCTCCTCGTCGGGAGATCACCTGTTACCGATGCAACCGGAAAGGTCATATGTCTCCACAGTGTCCTTTAAACGGGCAGAACCTGGGTCCGAGGGCCAACACCCAGGAGGAGACCCGTCAGGCCCCCTAGACTGGAACCGCAGGTATGTGGGTGGACGACCCTACCTGTCTATCATTCTAGATGGTATTGCTGTTCCGGCATTGTTAGACACTGGGTCTCAGGTGACCCTAATACCTGATGCCCTATATACTAAGTTCTGGTCAATGGACAGTCTTAAACCCCCGAGCCCTGACTTTACCGTGTATGCTTCTAATGGTCTTCCTGTAGAAGTACTCGGGACAAAATGTGTAGATGTGAAAGTGGGCAGAGAGGAGTTGAAAGACCAGGGGCTTCTGGTAGTAAAGACTGTAAATGAGGAGAACGGTTTAAATATAATTTTGGGTACTAACATTATCAGTAATTGTTTGGGAGAAGTTGTGTTCTTACTCCAACAGCTCGCTGAGATTGCCCGACCAAGGCAGAAAGGAGTAATCCAAAGAGAGATCCGGGCCCTGGTGTGTCAGCAGCAAGCGAAGCTTACAGACGGCGAAATTGGTAATGTACGGGTCACTGACTCGAATCCCATTGTGATACCCCCAATGAGTGAAATGATAATCTGGTGCAGGGCAGCCATAGGTCTGAGAGGACAGAACTACCAAGCTGTAGTAGAACCCCACCATTCAGAACATAGACCTACACTTATGACTGCTAGGGGAGTAGTGGAAGTGGTGAATGGAAGAGTACCGGTACGGCTTCTCAATTGGGGAGATGATGAGGTAAACTTACCCCGTTATGCAACCCTTGCTAAACTACATGCTGTCGACAATAATTCTATTCTCCCGGCTGAGTCCTTAGACTCCTGTCAAATAGCGGAGGACAATGACCCAGCAACTCAGGTGGCGGAATGGTGTCAGCAGCTCCATGTTGGGACGGACACCACTCCCGCTCACCAGAAGCAAGGGGTATTACGGGTGGTGCAAGAGTATGCCCAAGTATTTAGCAAGAATCCACTTGATTTTGGGATAATTAAGGGAGTACAACATCATATCCCTACAGGCAGTCATCCTCCCATCAAAGAGCGGTACAGGCCTATACCCCCAGCCCATTATCAGAAGGCTAAAGAAATGTTGCGAGATATGAAAGAAGCCGGAGTAATCAGGGATAGTTGTAGTCCCTGGGCAGCACCTCTAGTCCTGGTTAGAAAAAAAGATGGTAGCTTGAGAATGTGTGTGGATTACAGGCAGGTGAATCGCATAACACATAAGGACGCATACCCGTTACCACGTATAGAGGAATCATTAGCTGCTCTGAAAACGGCTAACTACTTTTCTACCCTTGATCTGACTAGTGGTTACTGGCAAGTGGCTGTGGCTGAGGAGGATCGTGAGAAATCGGCTTTCACCACCCCAATGGGGCTCTGTGAGTTCGACAGAATGCCGTTTGGGCTCAGTAGTGCCCCAGGAACATTTCAGAGAGTGATGGAAAACTGTCTGGGACATCTCAATTTTGAAACCGTGCTGCTATACTTAGACGACGTCATCGTGTACTCCAAGACATATGAGGACCATCTGAAGCACCTGGCAGAAGTATTTGAATCCCTGTCCAGGTACGGGATGAAGTTGAAACCCTCAAAATGCCATCTACTCAAACAGAAGGTACAATACTTGGGACACATCGTCAGTTCGGAAGGAGTAGCGCCGGACCCGAGAAAGTCACTGCCATCCAGAAGTGGCCGGAGCCGAAGAACCTCAAGGAAGTGCGACAGTTCCTGGGACTCACGGGTTACTACAGAAGGTTCGTGAAAGATTACACGAAGAAGGCAGCCCCTTTACAGGACCTCCTAGTAGGACAATCCCTAAAGAGCAGAAACCCTCCCTTTAATTGGGGTAAGGAACAGGCTGAAGCATTCCAAAAGATGAAAGAGATCCTTACGGGTGATGAGATCTTAACCTATCCTGATTACAGCCAACCGTTCCTGCTGTACACCGACGCCAGTAATGAAGGTTTGGGAGCAGTTCTCAGTCAGAAGCAGAATGGCCAAGAAAAAGTCATCGCATATGCCAGCAGAAAACTCAGGCCAACTGAGAGGAATCCGGAAAATTATAGCA
The DNA here is from genome assembly GCA_033576555.1 of Oophaga sylvatica. Taxonomy (NCBI): domain Eukaryota; kingdom Metazoa; phylum Chordata; class Amphibia; order Anura; family Dendrobatidae; genus Oophaga; species Oophaga sylvatica. The sequence goes on along the minus strand of JARQOD010000003.1, from coordinate 431,853,527 downwards.
GCTTCAAGCTGGAGTTTCTGGCGCTGGTCTGGGCCATTACTGAAAGATTTAAGCATTATCTGGCCTCCAACCAGTTCACTGCGTTTACAGACAACAACCCCTTAACGCACCTGGAAACCGCCAAGCTGGGCGCCATGGAGCAGCGTTGGATGGCTCGGTTGTCCAATTACCAGTTTACTATCAAGTACCGGGCAGGCCGAAAGAATGCTAATGCCGACGCATTGTCCCGAATGCCGCATGACTCTGACACGGAAGAAGAATCGGACGACCTGGAAGAAATTGAGCTACCTACGTTCCATCGAAATGGGGTAGTCCACGAGCATCGAGTCTACAGAAAGCAGTATGGTGCAACGTTAAATCCTTTACCCCATCACAGCTGGAAAGAGACTCAGGACAGCGATCCAGTGGTCAGCCGTATCAAGGAGTTGTTAAGACAGGAAGGTTCCTCTTTGGAAAAGGATGCACCTATGTCAGCAAAGCTCCTGTGGAACGAGAGAAGCCGGTTGTTCCTATACCGTGAGAAGTTGTGCAGGAGATACGTCAACCCCAGGACCCACGAGATGGTCTGGCAGATAGTGGTCCCCAAGGCAGACGTCCAAATGGTGTTGGAAGCATACCATGATCAAGCAGGACACTTTGGCTGGAGAAAGCTGGAGACCCTGTTGAGGTGCCGGTTCTACTGGGTAGGGATGCGCAGCTCCATCGAGAGGTGGTGTCGGAACTGTGGACCCTGTGGTCTCAGAAGAAAGGACTACGGTAGTCAGAAGGCACCCCTGCAACCTATCCGGACGACTCGCCCCCTGGAGATTGTGGCCCTGGACCACGTCAAACTGTCGCCAAGTAGATCTGGATACTCATACGCCTTGACCATGGTGGACCATTACTCTAGATTTCTGGTGGTTGTTCCAGTTAAGGATCAGACAGCAGTGACGGCAACAAAAACCTTTCAAGCAAGCTTCTGTAGACCGCATGGGTATCCGGAGCAAGTATTAACCGATCAAGGACCTGCTTTCGAAGCTGATTTATTCAAGGAATTCTGTCACATGTATGGGTGCAAGAAAATTAGAACAACACCATACCACCCTCAAACCAACGGTCTTTGCGAGAAAATGAACCACATTGTCCTTGATTTGTTGAAATCCATACCGTTGGAAGACAGAAATCGATGGCCGGACTTACTGCCTGATTTGGTTGACTTGTATAACCATATACCTGTAAGTTCCACTAACTGCACTCCAGCCTATCTTATGAGAGCAAGGCCCGGAAGACTACCAATGGATTTAGAACTTGGAGTGGTAGAACCGGAGGCAGACGACGCCGTTGAAAACTGGGACATCAATCGGCAAGAGCAGTACAGACGAGTGCAAGTCTGTGTAGAAGAAAGTCTCAACAAGGCACGGGAGAAACAGGAAGATATTTACAACAGGAATGCTCCTGCCAAGCCTTTGATGCCTGGAGAAGTGGTATTGAAAAGGAAAAGGAAAATGCACAAATTGGATAACCAGTGGGAACAAGAACCCTACGTTGTACAAGATTCTAAATATGACAACAGAAAAGTTTGTATCATCAGTAAGGACGGAGGAAGAACAATATCCACTGTGTCCAGAGACCATTTGAAATTGTGCCCGGAACCCTTAAAGTTTCGTGAAGAGAACTCTGTCATCAATCAAGAAGAAAGAAAAGAAGAGGTCATACACACGGATCTGGGAGATTTCCCTGCAGATTGGCCGAGACTGGGAGATGCGGTAATAATTCCGGTGTTGCAGTTTTATCAGCCACAAGAGGAAGTTCTACCTCCAGTTATGCCCATGGTGCCGGTTGAGCCAGTTCAGGAGTTACCTACTCCAGCAACACCTCAGTCTACAGAATCTCAGGAAGGACCAACAGAAGCAGCGCCCCATGCTATGGGATCCCCTGGTGAAGCTGACTCACACCGCCCAGCCATCAGTACGCTTGCCAGATCCATAGAAAGATTGAGACAGTTCTATAGTTTGCCGTTACGCAGTGCAGATAGATCACAGATTAATATACCTGAAGCTACTCCACGTAGATCAGAGCGAGCCACGAAAGGGAAGATACCCATTCGATATCAACAATAATTCGAGTAAAATAATGTAAATATTAAAGTGAAAAGTATATTTATGTGTCCTTTTATTATGACATGGACTTTGTGGCTGTGGACTATGCCAGCCCAAAAACTGTATCTTGTAAATAGTTGCACTTTGTGCCTTGTCTTGGTTTCACACGAAGCCTTGACTTACCTCTGAACATAAAACCCGTGTGGTGTGGCACTGAGCGAGGTCTTCAGCCAGATGTCCTGCAGCCCACCCAGGACCCACGTTGAAGGTTTGGTGCGGGTCCTTCACAAGAATACTGTGTATATATTGAATGCCTTGATGCTTTAATACTTTTTGTATTTTCTTACTGTACATATGGCAACGTTTAAGAAATCCTTACCTCCCGGATGGGAAGAGTTAATGTTTATTGTTAATGAAAAACAAAATTTCTTCTTATATTTCACAGCCCGGGAGTGCTGTATTTTACCATGGGGGAATGTGTAGCCCTGGTATGTAAGGCACACAATACCAGGAGGATGAGTGGAGAGGTAACGGTTAAGGGTTCTACATGAGGCATACCCACTTCAGACACACCCAGCAGGGGTGTAGAGGGGAGTGGCCTTTTTAGCACAAGAGAGTCTGAAGTTCTCCTGAGAGAGTGAAGGGAGTCAGGACTAGTGCCTGTTGGGGAACCAAGATTCCTGTCGATACAAAGAGACAGTACAGTAGTGGAGGCTAGTACGGATAACCAAATATTATCCTAGCCTAGTCAGTGCTGATATTGAGAGAGTGAGCAGGTCGAAGGGCGCAGAGGAAAAGGGTTCTAAGAGTTGCCTTAAGGATTGGATTATCCTGCACATTGCTCACTGGTCACTGGCGACCGAAGTGTCACTATAGCTTTAGGCATAGTGATAGAAAAACCAGAGTCTTACTGGACCTTAGGTCGCAGCAAGCAGTCCTTGGAGTGTCAGTACGTAACAGGGGTCCGGTGGAATAGGGACTTTAAGCCTGATCAGCAAAAACAAGAACCTAGTTCCATCACCAGAAGGCTCCGACCACAAAACTGACCGGGCAGTACAGCTTTGGAGAAGCTGGAGAAATCAGAGTGAACTTAGCTCTATGCAGGTTGGACTCATCATATTGGAAAGTAAAGGAGGCCCCTAAACTGCTCTGCCGTTACCTCAAAACTCATCCTCCATCTACCTCATCAGCTTCCCGGGACCTGCCTGAACAACTTGAAGTAAAAGGTATGGAAAGAAGCTTTGATGTGTGAGACTGTTTCATTTAATTGTATTCCTGCACAACATCGTCATCATCATAGCCCTGAGGGAAGAGTCCCACCTGTAGGGGACCCGACATCTAGCTGCCACACCATCCCCTCAGAGATCTACAGCAGCGCTGGTCTTAGTGATCAGAGAACTACAGGTGGCGTCACGAACTGTATATATACCTATCCCCTGTAAATATACCCCCCAACATACGCCTGACCGCCAGGGCCACAGACCGAGCCAGCGCTACCTGTGACAACCCCATAGACTTCCATGGGCTCGGCTCTGAGTACCCCATTGCTCTGGTAACCCACAATTGTGGTGCATGGTCACAACACATGTGACAGACATCACAGAATCTGGAGATGCCTTGGAGAGCGATCTGCTGCTTGCAACATCCTTCAGCATGACTGGTTTGGCAGTGGGTCAGTAATGGTGTGGGGTGGCATTTCTTTGGAGGGCCACACAGCCCTCCATGTGCTCGCCAGAGGTAGCCTGACTGCCATTAGGTACCGAGATTAGATCCTCAGACCCCTTGTGAGACCATATGCTGGTGCGGTTGGCCTGAGTTCCTCCTAATGCAGGACCATGCCAGACCTCATATGGCTGGAGTGAGTCAGCAGTTCCTGCAAGTGTGTAGCCCAGCTTCGCAGGTACACATGAAAATCCAGGGAAGTGCACAGAAGGGTACCAGCTAAAGCTTGATATTCATTCACTCATGTCACACACATTTTAGACACACCCATAAGTCAGTTTCCTGTCTTAGGATGTGCAGGTGCAGTGGGTCAGTCTAGCCTGGACTTGGAGGGAGGAAGAAGTTCAGTCAGATCTGTCAGCAGTTCCGAAAGTGGAGGCTAGTATGGGTGAGCCAGTTCATCCTAGCCTAGTCAGAGCTGCTCCTTAACCTGAAGACAGAGACAGTTTGAGAGAAAGACGAGTTAGTAGCAGAAACTTCAGTCGCCTGTCCCAAGGACAGTGAAGTTCAGTCGACATGCTCCTGAACTGGAGAATACTGAGAATCTGTCAGCGAGCTCTAAGAAAGATACAAAGAAGAAGTAAGAAGGGATTGACTTGTACTACCATAAGAAGTGTGGAGTGCTTATGTTAAGAGCGGAAAGCAGGGCGAAGGGCGCAGTGGAGAGTACAGAGCAGTGCCTTAGGTATTGATTTACCTGCACTAAATAACCGGTCACTGGGGACCGAAGTATCACTATTGTTTCAAGCATAGTGACAAGAAAACCAGAGGCGTCTGGACTACAGGTCGCAGATAGCAGCCCTAAGTGTCAGTACGTAACCGGAGTCAGGTGAAATAGGGAATTTGAGCCTGATCAGCAAAAGTAAGAACCTAGTTTCATCATTGGAAGGCTCCACCACAACATTGGCCGGGCAGGAACAGCTATAGAGTTAACTTCGCTTCAAGCAAGTAGGACTCACATTATATTGAAAGTAAAGGAGGCCTCTAACCTGCTAAGCTGCTACCTGGATGTGCACTTTCTACCCCGACCAGCTTCCCGGGACCTGCATTAACAACCTGCAAGTAAAGGTATGAAAAGAAGCTATCTTGTGTGCGACTGGATTATTATTGCACCCTGCATAATCACCACCATAGACTTCCAGGGACACGTCTCGCCTGTGGGAGACTTACTACCAAGCTGCCCCGTAACATCCCCTGTGAAAGTCCTCATAGCAGCGCTGGTACACATTACCAGAAACCACAGGTGGCGTCAGGAACTACCTAATAATCCCCTGTAAATATTCCCCCATCATACGCCTGACCGCCAGGGCCACGGACCGAGCCACCGCTGCCAGTGACACAAATCCCATAGACTTCCATGGGCTCGGCTCCGAGTACCCCATTGCCCTGGTAACCCACAATTGTGGTGCGGGTCACTCAACTTGGCATCACTAACAGGATCCGAAACTTGCAATTGTGAGCCCTGTGTGCCTACTGAACTGTTTGGGAGGAGAAAAGACTGTTTGCTATTTTTGGCGCTAAAATCCGCCATTTTGCCGCTAAATTCGCGCCCTCAGGCGTTGGAGAAGAAGGTGGGCGTGCATTCGTGGGTGTGTACCCCCCTGTGGCGCGAAGATAATGGCCGCCCTCTCAAAGTGCTATTATAATATGCGATCCTGCCCTACAGCAAAAGAGGTCCGCCTCCTCTTCACCTTCCCTGCGAAGAGGAGGAGACGCAAACCCCGCCTCCACGGAAGAGACCGGACTGCTCTGGTTCGATACCACAGTGAGACCTGGACCGAGGTGGTAGAAGGACAGGAGCAGCTATGCAGTGGAGCAGTGGTGGGCAGGCCCTGCTCCCCAGAAAAGCTGTTGCTTGAACCGGAGCCATCTCTAATACAGGAACTTCAGCAAACCATGCTGGAGCTGCAGAAAGAGAATGTGGTGCTCAGAAGATTAATCCAGCGTCATGCAGACATGCAGGAGACAGAGAGATGCTGGCGTGTCCAGACACAGCGGCTGCTGTGGAACGCAGTGTTCTCTCCTACAAGCATAATGCCGTCTCCTGATTTCCCAAAATCACTGCTGAGAAAGGCTGAGGGACGACCGGAGGCTGCCACCAAAAGTGCTGTACCTGATTCCACCGATGCGGAGGTGGAGGAGAAGGAGGCTGAGGAGGTTCTGCCCGTTCCGGAGTGCCAGCCAGGCAAGGAGGCCGCAGCAGATTACAGTCCCCCGGTAGGGACACCGGAGGAAACCCAGCCGTCTGTGATGGAGCAGCGACAGCAGCAGGTTAGTGCGTCCCCAACTGAGCTATTGTGCACACCTGCTTCCTGCTCTGCATCACACCAGCATTGTGCATCGGCATCGCCCCCTGCGTACACCTCTGTATCGCAATCTGCATCCCAATCTGCATCCCAATCTGCATCGCAAACTGCTTCGCAACCAGCGACCTGCTCTACATCACAATCAGTGACTTGCTCTACATCGCAACAGGCGACCTACCCAGAATCGCCCCCTGCTACGCCAACAGCGACGCAATCGGCGTCCCACAAAGAGGAAGCACCCGGCGTGCCCCAAGCGGTTCGCACAAGAACTGTAGCGACCCAAACCCTGATAGCAGGTCACGACCTATTTGTCATGTGCTCTAAAGAGCATCGCATTGTTCCAGCCCCCGGGATGGAAAATGTAATCGAAGTCAAACAAAAGTAAATACCGGTAGGACCCAGTCAAGGGTTTACCAGTTAAGAATTGAAATGTAAAAAAGTTTGAGAATGTTGCTAGATTTGCACTTTATTAAGTAAGAGAATGTTTACATGATTGACAATTATATTGATGTTTTCTATAATAAATAGAATACCCGTCTGGGTACAAAGTAATTGAAAATGTGAAAAATTGAATGCATAGCTTTACATAAAATGCCCTGTTGGGTAAAGTAAAAGTTATTGAAGAATGATGCATACTTGAAATATGTATATATATATGTCTTTTATTATGTCAATGGACTGAGAGGCTGAGGACTGTGCCAGCCCAGAACTCATCTTGTAAATAGTTGCATTACGGTGCATCACCTTGGTTTTACATGAAGCCACAATTCACTACCTCTGAACATAAAACCCGTATGGTGTGGCACTGAGCGAGGTCTGCAGTCAGATGTCCTGCAGCCCACCCAGGACCCACGTTGAAGGTTTGGTGCGGGTCCTTCACAAGTATCGTCTATATAATGTTTTGATACTTTTGTATTTTCTTACTGTACATAATGTAACGTTCAAGAAATCCTCACCTCCCGATGGGATGAGTTATAATGTTATTGTTATTGCAAAACAAAATGTCTTTTTGTCTTTTACAGCCCGGGAGTGCTGTGTTTTACCAAGGGGGGATGTGTAGCCCAGCTTCGCAGGTACACATGAAAATCCAGGGAAGTGCACAGAAGGGTACCAGCTAAAGCTTGATATTCATTCACTCATGTCACACACATTTTAGACACACCCATAAGTCAGTTTCCTGTCTTAGGATGTGCAGGTGCAGTGGGTCAGTCTAGCCTGGACTTGGAGGGAGGAAGAAGTTCAGTCAGATCTGTCAGCAGTTCCGAAAGTGGAGGCTAGTATGGGTGAGCCAGTTCATCCTAGCCTAGTCAGAGCTGCTCCTTAACCTGAAGACAGAGACAGTTTGAGAGAAAGAAGAGTTAGTAGCAGAAACTTCAGTCGCCTGTCCCAAGGACAGTGAAGTTCAGTCGACGTGCTCCTGAACTGGGAGAATACTGAGAATCTGTCAGCGAGCTCTAAGAAAGATACAAAGAAGAAGTAAGAAGGGATTGACTTGTACTACCATAAGAAGTGTGGAGTGCTTATGTTAAGAGCGGAAAGCAGGGCGAAGGGCGCAGTGGAGAGTACAGAGCAGTGCCTTAGGTATTGATTTACCTGCACTAAATAACCGGTCACTGGGGACCGAAGTATCACTATTGTTTCAAGCATAGTGACAAGAAAACCAGAGGCGTCTGGACTACAGGTCGCAGATAGCAGCCCTAAGTGTCAGTACGTAACCGGAGTCAGGTGAAATAGGGACTTTGAGCCTGATCAGCAAAAGTAAGAACCTAGTTTCATCATTGGAAGGCTCCACCACAACATTGGCCGGGCAGGAACAGCTATAGAGTTAACTTCGCTTCAAGCAAGTAGGACTCACATTATATTGAAAGTAAAGGAGGCCTCTAACCTGCTAAGCTGCTACCTGGATGTGCACTTTCCACCCCGACCAGCTTCCCGGGACCTGCATTAACAACCTGCAAGTAAAGGTATGAAAAGAAGCTATCTTGTGTGCGACTGGATTATTATTTCACCCTGCATAATCACCACCATAGACTTCCAGGGACACGTCTCGCCTGTGGGAGACTTACTACCAAGCTGCCCCGTAACATCCCCTGTGAAAGTCCTCATAGCAGCGCTGGTACACATTACCAGAAACCACAGGTGGCGTCACGAACTACCTAATAATCCCCTGTAAATATTCCCCCATCATACGCCTGACCGCCAGGGCCACGGACCGAGCCACCGCTGCCAGTGACACAAATCCCATAGACTTCCATGGGCTCGGCTCCGAGTACCCCATTGCCCTGGTAACCCACAATTGTGGTGCGGGTCACTCACAAGATGAAGGCATTGAAGCTATGGACTGGCCAGCCCATTCCCCAGACCTGAATCCGATTGAGCACATCTGGGACAGCATGTCTCGCTCCATCCACCAATGTCACGTTGCACCACAGACTGTCCAGGAGTTGACGGATGCTTTAGTCCAGGTCTGGGAGGAGATCCCTCAGGAGAACATCCGCAACCTCCTCAGGAGCATGCCCAGGCGTTGTAGGGAGGTCATACAGGCACGTGGAGGCTACACACAATACTGAGCATCATTTTGACTTGTTTCCCACTTTAATTTTGTCTTGTTTTAATTTTCATGTTGACTTGTTTCCACTTTCAGTTTGGGGGTCTGTGCAAATCCAGGCCTCCATTGGTTAAAAAATTTGATTTCCATTGATGATTTTTGTGTGATTATGTTGACAGCACATTCAAGTTTGTACAGAACAAAGTATTCAATGAGAATATTTCATTCATTTAGATCTAGGATGTGTTATTTGAGTGTTCCCTTTATTTTTTTGAGCAGTGTATATGTATTGTAATATCACCACATCCGCAAAAATCACCACGTCCACAATAGTCCATTCAGTGCAATTATAAAATTAATTAACTCTTGCAGTAAATGCTGTAAAGAAAAAAATAAAAACACCAGAATTGCTGTTTTTGGTCATAATCGTCCTTCAAAATGAAATAAACATTGTATTTAAGGAGTCCTAAGTCTTTCAGAGCAGCTCAGTAGTCATCACAAATCGCAAAGCCAAAGTCAGAAAAATATTTAGAGTTGAGAGTCCTCAGTGGTTGATACCTTTTAATGGCTAACTGAAAAGATGGTAACAAATTGCAAGCTTTCGAGACTACTCAGGTCTCTTCATCAGGCTGAACTAATACAAAATCTGAAGAATCACATAAAGTCATAATTTTTCACATTTCCAGCTCTTGATGTTGGCAGTAATCTGACGTAGAAGGAGATCATAGATGCCTTTGAGATTTGTGATTTTTATGATGCTTAGAATTTTATAGGTTGAAATGTTCTAGAAATGAAGGGAGTGACTTGTCAAAGGTGGAATCAAAATTCTGAATTGTGGCCAATGAATTGCAAAAGGAGGAAGAAAAATGTTCCATACTGGTCAGACTGGTGCTAATTAACAGCTCCACATGGTGGTGGGACAGGAAATAGATCACATAATAATCAATACATATGGCAGAGCTCCATCAAGTGGTGAGACAAAGTAATACACCATCAAACAACTCCCCTGTCCCCACATCTCAGCTTCCCAGAACGCTGTGGCTCCCACATTTTAAAATGAATAGCTGATTTTGCTATATGCAATATTTGAAAACTATTACACTCACTTTTATTATTTTTTTTTATTAAAACACAAAATGTTACAGACTTCACAGTCTGCGGTTAAGGCGGTAGAATTTCCTTACATTTTTTTTTTCAATTTTAAATTCACAGATCGAACTAAGTTCCCCACAGGATCTAGGCTAAACAATATAGGAATCCTGACGATATTCCAATGCTACATCATAGTAAAATATCGCTGTGGCTGAAACTGCATTGTATTCTGCACCATGGTACGGTATATACACCATGAAATCGGTTCACAACCCTCTATATAACCAAAGTGGAAAGCTGCTAATTAGGAATGTAGTGCCATTTATCACCTCTAGTGGCCGCTACAGAGGAAATGCTCAGTCAGTCCCAATTAAAGGGGTATTCCAGTTATAACAAAAATATCACTGATACATTAGATAGGTGACAACTGCTAGATCCTAGGTGGTCCAATCACTGGAATCCCATAGATTGTCAGAACAAGGATCCAGTGTCCTCTGTTTTGATGAAAAGTCTGAGTGCTGCTACTCCATCCAATCTGTTTCTGAATAATAGAGATAATGGAGAACAGCACTTGGCTATCTTTACCAGTGCCATGGATTTCTAAAGAGAATGAAAACAAACCCTAATTTATATTTTTCCTGTAATGGATCTTATTATCAGACCCTCATAGATCAAGCATTTATTACCATATCTAGTGGATAAGTGATAAATTGTTAGTATTAGAATACCACTTTAAGGCATATGGATGTTTCCACATTCACAACCCTCTTCGTTAGCCAGATTGTAGAGTGTTATACCAATTTTCCCCTGTAGTGGCCACCACAGTGTAAATGTGTAGCCAGTAACTGCTGAATTGCCTGAATTTGAAAAAGTTGTTGTCATGGTGATGGAACCCTGGAAGATCAAAAATAATGCACAGGCAGACATTGTATCCACCCAACCCCACAGGATCCACTAAGAGGTGGGTGGAGCATGTGTAATCCCACCCTTTTTGGCCCCGGATAACACAAATTTAACATCAATGTTTCTAAAAAGTTTGGACAGTCCTGGCAAATTTGGAACAGTTGGCATTTGTCGGCTATAGGATTATGGTATATAGAATTAAATGGGGTCTGGTATAATTTAGAATTGCAGCCTCTTATTTGTCAGAGCCACCTTTAGTTCCCTTTTTGTGTTGTTGTTGCAGAGTGAATGATCACAGCACAGAGTGCTCTCCCATCCTGGGATGTTGAATTGGGGGTAGAGACCTTGACAGAAGGCTTCAGTAGCACACCCGCTCATCACCACATCATCCGGAGAGGAACCTGTAGAGAAAATATGAAGGCAATCACAAGATTTCTGGTCACAGAAGATATCGTCTATGGCAGAGACCGTACTGAGGGACAAGCTTATGAGTTCTCACCTATCAGGTCCATACACTGGGTCATCGGTCCGCGGCACTTCATTGTGCCAGACTCTCCAGGCGATGAGTGACTGTAACACTCTAACCCATTCTCTGACCCTGGATCTGCATCTGAGAGTTGAAGATAACAGGATATGTTTAGACACTCTTCAAAGGCAGAAATATGGCGGCACCCAACGGTCAATAAAATATGAACTCTTATTCCACACCAAAAACACCCCTCAAGACCAGCCGTATTCAGAGAACACGTCACAAGACCTGCTGTGCACCAAGATAACCCACAAGACCTGCTGTAAACAGGGAACACCCCTTAAGACCTGCAGTTTACAGAGAACACCTCACAAGACCTGCTGTATACCGAGATATCCCGCAAGATCTGCCGTAAATAGGGAGCATCTCACTAGACCTGTTGTATGCTGAGAATACTTCACAAGACCTGCTGTATACCAGGAAAACCGTACAAGATCTGAAGTATACCGAGATATCTGCTGGGGCAGGATGGAGACACGGGGAAGGATGAAGACTCAGGGCAGAATGGAGACACGGGGCAGAATGGAGACATGGTGTAGGATGGAGACACTGTGCAGGATGGAGACACTGTGCAGGATGGAGACACTGTGCAGGATGGAGACACAGGGTCAAGATGGAGACACGAGGCCGAATGGAGACACAGGGGCAGGATGGGAGACATGGGGCAGTATGAAGACACAGGGGGCAGGATGGAGACACAGGGTCAGGATGGAGACATGGGGCAGGATGGAGAGACAGGGGGCAGGATGGAGAGACAGGGGGCAGAATGGAGATAAGGGGCAGGATGGAGACACAAGGGGCAGGATCATGGGGCAAGATGGAGACTTATGGTGCAGGATCATGGGACAGATGAGGTAGGATCATGGGACAGATGGGGCAGGATCATGGGACAGATGGGGTAGGATGGAGACAGATAGGGCAGTATGGGTAGATCATATGGGGCAGGATGGGACATCACATGGGGTAGAATGGATGCTCATGAGGGCAGGATGGGAGAACATATGGGGCTAGGATGGGAGAACATATGGCTGAATCCAGGAATGAGACACACGGGGGCCAGGAAGGGGGATATTATTACAATAGGGGCCAATTAAGGGATATTATTACTGCAGTGATGTATTTATTTTATTTTTTGAGGATACTGTTTTAAATGGGGGAGGCGGTCCTGTTACTGTGCAGAGCGACACTATGTCGCCTTTTTTCTTCATCTGGTGTAGTTAAGTAATTTGTTCTGCAAGCGGTGCTTTAGATAACTGTGTTATTTCCTGCAGAGACAAGCCCTGGCTGAAAGAAGTGATGGCGGTCTGTGCTGGATGAAGATGAAAAGCGAAGATGAAGGATTTCACCTACAGACATCACTGGTGAGTCAGTATGTTACCTGTACACTGACACTATACACTGTATACTATATACAGCAGTCCTACGTACAATGTCACCAGCTCCTGTGTATAATGTCATTGATCACTGTAAAACCTGTACAATATATACAGCGCTCGTGTGCATAATGTCACTGTTGATCACTGTATTACCTGTACACTGATACTGTATACAGAGTTCCTGTGTATAATGTCACAGGTAATCACTGTATTACCGGTACATAGACACTGCATGCTAAGTACAGATCTCCTGTGTACAATGGCACTTGTGGTGATATTAGTATTGTGTTTTTTTTATTAATGATCAGTATTGTTGTATTCAGTCACTATGTGGTGGTAATGTTGTCCGGCCATGGTGTGGTGGTATTTGTTCCTTGTATGTGGTATTATTGGTCACCATGTGGTGGTAATATGTGATCTGGACATGGTGTGGTGGTATTTGTCCCTCGTATGTGATATTAGTATTCGGTCATGGTGGTGGTAATATGTGGTCTGGTCATGGTGTGGCGGTATTTGTTCCTTGTGTGTGATATTATTCGGTCACTGTGGTGGTAATATGGTGTCTGGTCATGGTGCGGTGATATTTGTCCCTTGTATGTGATATTATTGGTCATTTTAAAAATTGAAAAATAAATAAAAATATACTTAAATTGTATTGGATATTTTAACAAATCTTTAATAGGTTAGAGTAAAGTAGGGCCCAGCCAAAAGAGTCTACCTTGTCGTGGTGGCGGCTTAAAAAATCTTTTGGCCAAAACAAAAGCTGCTGGCTATATGTGTGATCTGGTGATGGGAACTGTTAATGTGTGATTGGTTGGTGAGAAGTGGAGTTTTTCCAAGAGAGAGCGGTGGGACTGTGGACAGTTCGAGGGGTGGAGGCTGGGCAGAGTCTCAAGAGGGCCCCGAAAATTTTGCTAGTATGGGGCCCTGAAATTCCTAGTGGCAGCCCTGTCTATATACCAGGAACATCCCACAAGTTCTTCTGTATACCAGGAACACCCCACAACTTCTGCTGTATACTAGGTTCACTCGACAAGACCTGTAGTATACTGAGAACACTCAAAAAGACCTGACGCATAATGGGAACATCCAACAAGGCCTTTTGTATACCAGGAACAACACAGAAGAAGGCCTACCGTATACCTGGACCACTCCACAACAACTGCTGTATACAGGGAACATTCCACAAGAACTTCAGCATACAAGGAACACCCCACAAGACTTGTCATATACTGGGAACATCCTACAACACCTGCATTATACCGGGAACACCCCACAAAGACCTGCCTTATACCGGGACTACCCCACAATAACTGCCATATATCAGGTTCACCACACACGACCATCAGTTTACTGAGAACACCCAAAAAGACCTGACATATAAAGAGAACACCACCCCACAAGGCTTTTCGTATATCATGAACACCACATAAGTCCTGCCGTATATTGGGAGCACCACACATGACATGCTATAACAGTCATAGCTGAAAGTGTTGGCACCCTTGAAATTGTTAACAAAAAATTAAGTATTTCTACAATAAAGTTATTGCAGTTACACATGTTTTGTTATACACATGTTTATTTCCTTTGTATGTAAAGGATCATAACAAAAAAAAAGAGAAAATAGGCAAATTGGATATAATTTCACACAAAACCCCAAAAATGGGCCTGACAAAATTGTTTGCACTTTTCCAAAATTATAGATAAACAACTTTGTTTCAAGCATGTGGCAAGTAAAATGTGTGGGCAATATGAAAATTACACCTAACACCAGATAAAAAGGAGAGAACTTGATTCAATCTTTGCATTGTGTGTCTGTGTGTGCCACACTAAGCATGGAGAACAGAAAGACGGGACGAGAACTGTCTGGTGGTGACTTGAGAACCCAATTAGTTGAACAATATCAACAATCTCAAGGTTACAATTCCATCTCCAGAGATCTTGATATTCCTTTGCCCATGGTGCACAACATAATCAAGAAGTTTGCAACCCATGTCACTGTAGCTAATCTCTCTGGACGTGAACAGCAGAGAAAAACTGATGAAAGATTGCAGCTTAGAAAAGTCTGGATGGATATGCAACCCCAATCAAGTTTCCAAGAAATTCAAGCTGTTCTGCAGGCTGAGGGTGCATCAGTGTCACCGTGAACTATCCGTTGACATTTGAATGAAAGGAAACGCTGTGGCAAAAGATCCAGGAGGACCCCACTGCTGACACAGACATAAAAAAGCTAAACTGCAGTATGCCAAAATGTACGTAAGTACGCCAAAATCTTTTTTGGGAAAGCGTCTTGTATACACATGAGACCAAGATATAGCTTTTTGGTAAAGCACATTATTCTATTGTTTACTAAAAACGGAATGAGGCCTACAAAAAAAAGAACAGCACCTACAGTCAGATATGATGGAGGTTCAAGTATGTTTGGGGGTTGTTTTGCTGCCTCTGGTACTGGGTGCCTTGACTATGTGCAAGGTATCATGAAAAATTAAGATTGCCAACGGATTTTGGGTCTCAGTGTAGTGCTCAGTGTCAGAAAGCTGGGTTTGTGCAATATGTCATGGGTCTTCCAGCAGGACAATGACCTCAAATATGCTTCAAGAAGCACCCAGAAATGAATGGAAATAAAGAGCTTGAGAGTTCAGAAGTGGCCAATCCACATCTGAATCCCATTGACCACCTGTGGAGAGATCTTAAAATTACTGTTGGGAGAAGGCGCCTTTAAATATGAGAGACCTGGAGCAGTTTGTAAAAGAAGAGTGCTCCAAAATTCCAGTTTAGAGGTGTAAGAAGCATGTTGATGGTTGTAAGAAGCGATTGATTGCAGTTATTTATTCCAAAGGGTGTAAAAGCAAATATTAAGTTGAGGGTGCCAACAATTTTGTCCAGCTCATTTTTGGGGTTTTGTGTGAAATTTTGTCAAATTTGCCTTTTTTCATTTTTTGTGGTGTTCCAATGCACAGAAAGGAAATAAACATATATAACAAAACATGTAATTGCAATAATTTTCTGTGAGAAAAACTTAATTTTCTGGAACAATGTCAAGAGTGGCAACATTTTTGGCCATGACTTTATATAGATTCTGTGACTCAGTCGTTTGACATCACAATTTGGCCCTTTTGGTTCCCCAAAATATCCCACCACTTCCAGGAGCCATTGTAACAGGGTAACATTTTTTTTGCTTCTTACCCTTGAAGTGCCCTTGGTTGCACTGGCTTCCTTTACAGCAGCGATGGCTGGAGGCGTATGATATCTGATTTTGCCCGTTGCTGAATGCAGCGAGCCCTGGACAGGTTGTCGTGTTAGTGCAGCTTTTTATCATGGTGTGCCGGGTGTCTGTCATAACCAGAAACAGAAAATATATCTCAATATGGAACATACGGTATATTATAATTCTAAAATATATATTAATATATCCTAAAAATGTATAAAGTATATACGTATCGCCTTTCTACCCAACGGTGACTGTAGCCCTGCAGTTTGTAAGGTTCTGTGTATCTGTTTCTGAAACTCAGTTTGTTCGTCTGCCATTTTGCTTTCTGTTTTGCTGCAGCTATCTTGCCCTCAGTCAAAATGGAGTTTTCCAGCTTGCATGTTCCCGCCCTGATTCTCTCCGTTTGCTTCTTAAACAGCCACAGCTGAGTAATCAGTGCTTCAGAATCTAGCCTGCAGTGAACCTGTGTTCTGACTCCTGAAGCCGTGGACCTTGTATTCCAGCCATTCCTTCTGAGGAACTCTGAAGCACTTGTGGACTCTGAACTCTGCTCTTGAGAGCCTCACGTTTGCATGGACTTGCGGTAACAGAGAAGAAGATCTGAATCTGTTGTGGAGAGTTATTGCTGAGCTTAGATTACTCTGGCCTGCTGTGTCTCCTGCTTCTGTGTTTGCAACCTGTGTGTTTATTTTTGCCAATTTGTATGAAGCAATACAAGACTTTCTTTATCAACCTGTGTCTCAAGTATTTTCATCGCACCCAAGCACAAGACGCTATATGAACTGTACCACATACATTACAAGATTCTGAAGCCAAACGTTAGTGTCTGCTGGGTCTGGAAAGGCTTGTCTGCTGTACTGTGGATATCGGATGTCCGGTTGTACTTTCTGTGATGACAGTGGTTGTGACTTCTCACAACCATTCCAGGTGAGCAATTCCCTTAAGTTTTTTTTTCTGCAGTGTTATCACAGGTAAACACTATTGTTTTGTTTTTTTTCTCTTCTCTTTTTGTCTGCTGAAACTCTGGATATCAGATGTCTGGTTGAAAGCTTTCTGTGATGATAGTGGTTGTGACTTCTCACAACCATTCCAGGTGAGCAGTTCCCTTAAAGTTTTTTCTTTCTTCAGTGTTGCCACAGGTGAACACTATTGTTTTTTTTTCTCTCCTCTTCTTCCAGTATCCTGTCTTAAAAGATCTGGAAAATGGAGGCCCGTATAAAGGAACTTTGCGGAGTGACTGATAATATCCTTGCAGATTTGCAGAATATAAAGACCCGTTTTACAAATCTTCAGGACCTAAATAATCACAATTTGCAAGTGGTTGGACAGACTACCCAGGATTTGCGAGCCAGGATTGAGGTTCTGGAGGGGCGAGTCCAGGCTCCTGCCGTGGCCCCGAGTTCTGGGATTCCCAAGTTGCCCCCTTTTCGTTTTGGTGGTGAACGTGAAAAATTCAGGGGATTTGTTAATCAATGCAATCTTTTTTTTTCTGCACATGCTTCACAATTTCCTACTGAACGATCTAAGGTGCTTACTATAATTATGTTGCTTACCAACAAGGCTTTGATATGGGCAAACCCTCTGATTGAGACTGAGGATGATTGTTTGAATCACCTTGATGATTTTATTTCAGCCATGGGGCAGGTGTTTGATGACCCCAATCGAGGTGCAACAGCTGAAGCAGCCATGTTAGCTTTGCGCCAAGGTAAGCACTCGGTAGCTGAATATGCCTTGGATTTCAGGAGATGGGCCCTTGATACCACCTGGGACAATTCCGCCAAAAAATCTATTTTTCGAAAGGGGTTATCCCCACTAATTAAGGATGAACTTGCTCGTGCCGACCCTCCCACTGCGTTAGGTGACTTTATTAACTACTGCATCCGTATTGATACTCGTTTAACTGAACGCAGGCAAGAGAGATGGTTCGAAAGCAATCGTACTAACCTTTTCCTACCTTCCTCTCCAGCTAAGGAACCTTTGAATAGGATTACACGGGAACCTGAACCTGAACCCATGCAGGTAGACTCTTTACTACGACGGGTTAGTGATGCACGCAAGGAACATCGTTTTAAGGAGAATCTATGTTTTTATTGTGGTAAGTCAGGGCACTTTATTATTAACTGTCCCAGCCGTTCTCGCAAGACTACTGCAGCACTCATTCATTGTGAGTGTTGCGAGAGGGGATCTGTCAGGTCCGAGCCTCAGGCTCCAGAGAGAGCTGCAGCAACAGATCTTGATTTCTCGGACTTAAACTCCGTTACCTCTGAGGACGTTGACTGTGTAAATGCTGCCATCTTTCAAGTTTCCTCAGCGGTGTCCCAGCTGAGTTGTAAGAAAAACAATTCTCACTGTTTTCTTTCCATCAAACTCTGGGTTGACTCAGCCTGGGTGTCTAGCTCTGCTATGATCGACTCAGGTGCAAGTGGAAATTTTATGGATGTCTCCTTTGCTCTAAAACAGGGAATACGTTCAGTGAAGAAGGCTGCTCCAGTACAGATGGAAACTGTGGATGGTTCCCTGCTGACCTCTGGACCAGTGGATCAGGAAACAGAGCCTTTAAAGGTTCTTATGGGTAAAGATCATCAAGAGAAACTGTCCTTTATGCTTATCTCTTCTCCTCACTTTCCCATTATTCTAGGGCTACCATGGCTGCAGGCTCAGAATCCTACCATTAACTGGGAGACCAAGGAATTACACTTTCCAGAGAAACAGATGAGTCCAAAAATTTCAGCTTGCTCTGTTCCTAAAGGAACCATGTCAGTCCCTGAACTACCAGCTGTATACCAGGACTATGTGGATTTATGTGACAAGAAGAACGCTGACCAGCTTCCTCCTCACCGTCCATATGATTGTCCAATTGAATTATTGCCTGGAGCAGAGATACCTTTTGGTAAGATCTACCCCCTGGCGGGGCCCGAGCTGAAGGCTTTAAAAGAGTACATAGACGAAAATCTAGCCAAGGGCTTCATTCGCCCCTCTTCATCTCCTGCAGGGGCACCCATATTCTTTGTAAAGAAGAAAGATGGATCCCTGAGACCATGCGTAGACTATAGGGAACTCAATAAGGTTACTATTAGAAACCGTTATCCATTGCCTTTAATCCCTGAGTTATTGGAGAGAGTGCGACATGCCAAAATTTTTTCTAAACTAGATCTTCGTGGGGCCTATAACTTAGTCCGTATTAGACCTGGGGATGAATGGAAGACTGCATTCAGGTCACGCTATGGACACTTTGAATATCTGGTTATGCCTTTTGGTCTGAGTACCGCCCCAGCCACTTTCCAACACTTGGTGAATGACATCTTCAGGGATCTCCTAGATACATTCGTGGTAATTTATTTGGATGATATTTTAATTTTTTCTAACTCCACAGAGGAACATCATGGACATGTGAGAATGGTCTTGGAACGTCTAAGACAAAATCATCTTTACATCAAGCTTGAAAAGTGTGAATTCCATAAGACCAAAATTCAATTTCTGGGGTATGTACTGTCTACACAAGGAATTAGTATGGATGGAAGTAAAACCCAAGCCATCAATGATTGGCCAAGTCCTAGAAATGTGAAGGAGGTACAGCGCTTCATCGGGTTTGCAAACTTCTATAGACGTTTCATTAGAAATTTCTCTGAGGTAGTGTCACCTATCACCCAACTTACCCGGAAAGAGTCTAAGTTCTCCTGGACTCCCCAAGCCCAGGAAGCATTTTCCCGTCTAAAAGATAAATTTACCACTGCACCTATCCTAGTACATCCCAACCCAGAGCTTGCCTTCATAATAGAGGTGGATGCTTCAGACTGTGCCGTGGGAGCTATACTCTCTCAGAGAACAGGTGAGAAGAATGTCTTGCATCCCTGTGCCTTCTTTTCCCAGCAGTTGTCTTCGGCTGAGAAGAACTACGATGTGGGCAATAGAGAGTTGTTGGCCATTATTGCCGCCTTCAAAGAATGGAGACACCTTCTTCAAGGAGCTGCACAGCAAATAGTCGTTCTGACAGACCATCGTAATCTTGAGTTTATCAGGTCGGCTAAGTGCCTGACTCCTCGCCAGGCTCGCTGGAATCTTTTCTTAAACCAATTTAATTTTATTATTTCTTATAGACCAGGATCGCGCAATGGAAAGGCTGATGCACTCTCTAGGATTTACTCAGCAGAGACACGTCCAATTACTCCTCCTAAGACTATTCTTCCTGACTCTAGATTCCTAGGAGTGATTCATCATCAAGACCTAATTAAAGACATCAAGGAAGCATACCATGCGGATTCTTTTTTGGCTCAACCCCCAAGGGACGTAAGTCTTGTCTTTAAGAATGGTGTGTGGATTCTGGGACAACGTCTGTATATACCTGAAACAGTCAGATTGAGAGTATTGCAACTCATTCACGATTCCAAAATAGCCGGGCATAGAGGAATTCTAAAGACACAGGAATTTCTTTCTCGTTTCTTTTGGTGGCCCACTTGTAGGAAGGATGTTTTGGACTATGTCACTTCGTGTGAGGTTTGTGCAAGATGCAAAACACCTCGCTCTTCACCAACTGGTCTGTTACAGCCTCTTCCCACCCCGTCCCGCCCGTGGGGATCCATTTCTATGGACTTCATTGTGGAATTACCAACCTCTCAAGGGAAGAACACTATTCTAGTGGTGGTTGACCGTTTAACAAAGGCAGCTCATTTTATCCCTTGTGTCGGCTTACCCACTGCAAAACAGACATCAGATTTGATGATTAAAGATGTGTTTCGTTTACATGGAGTACCGGATGAGGTTATTTCGGATCGAGGGGTGCAATTCACTTCTAGGTTTTGGCAAAATTTCTGTGCAGCATTGGACATTAAAGTAAACCTTTCTTCTGCTTTTCATCCCCAGACTAATGGACAAACCGAACGAACCAATCAAACCCTGGAGCAGTATCTCCGCTGCTTTATCTGCCACCTACAGGATGATTGGGTGGATCTACTTCCATTGGCTGAGTTCTCTTACAACAACTCTCAGAGTGCCTCCACTAAACAGTCTCCTTTTTACTCTAATCTAGGTTATCATCCTAACATTCTACCACGATTTCCCATAGAGACGCCTTTGCCAGCAGTGGCTGAAAGAGTCACGACTTTACAGAAGAAAATGGATCTTCTAAAGGAGAATCTGGAATCGGCTCAGGAAAGGTACAAGAAGGCAGCAGATAAATTTCGTAAACCTGCACCAGCTTTTAAGGTAGGAGACCTGGTCTGGCTGTCAACCAGAAATCTTAAGTTAAGGATTCCATCGTCTAAGTTGGGACATAAGTACATTGGACCCTATAAAATCAGTAAGATTATAAGTGCCGTTGCTTGTCGTCTTCAATTGCCCAGAACTATGAGAATCCACCCTGTCTTTCATGTATCCCTACTAAAGGCTGCGACACCCAATACGTTTCCTGGACGTTCTTCTCCTTGCCCTGACCCAGTGCTAGTCGATGGTCAGGAAGAATTTGTGGTGGAAAGGATTTTAGATTCCAGGTTGTATAGAAATCAGTTACAATATCTGATTAAATGGCAGGGCTACCCAGTGGAGGACAACTCATGGGAGCCAGTCAATAACGTTAATGCTCCTCGCTTGCTCCGTCAGTTTCATCAGAGGTACCCACACAAGCCTGGTCTGAGGTCATCCGGAGGTTGTCCCTAAGGGGGGAGTAATGTAAGGTTCTGTGTATCTGTTTCTGAAACTCAGTTTGTTCGTCTGCCATTTTGCTTTCTGTTTTGCTGCAGCTATCTTGCCCTCAGTCAAAATGGAGTTTTCCAGCTTGCATGTTCCCGCCCTGATTCTCTCCGTTTGCTTCTTAAACAGCCACAGCTGAGTAATCAGTGCTTCAGAATCTAGCCTGCAGTGAACCTGTGTTCTGACTCCTGAAGCCTTGGACCTTGTATTCCAGCCATTCCTTCTGAGGAACTCTGAAGCACTTGTGGACTCTGAACTCTGCTCTTGAGAGCCTCACGTTTGCATGGACTTGCGGTAACAGAGAAGAAGATCTGAATCTGTTGTGGAGAGTTATTGCTGAGCTTAGATTACTCTGGCCTGCTGTGTCTCCTGCTTCTGTGTTTGCAACCTGTGTGTTTATTTTTGCCAATTTGTATGAAGCAATACAAGACTTTCTTTATCAACCTGTGTCTCAAGTATTTTCATCGCACCCAAGCACAAGACGCTATATGAACTGTACCACATACATTACACAGTTATAATATCTGCTCAGCAGGGAACGCTCTCCTATAACACAGTCCATATAATTACAGAGTGATGTTGATATGAAAAATCGACATGTCGGGAGCGGTGTATACTTGGAGCTGGAATTAATACTACTCTATTCCTGTACATGAAGATTTACCTGTCACATCAGTGCCCCGGCGTCCGTTTCCTGCTCTCTATTCATCATCATCCCATTTTATTTCTCTTTTTGCCTAAATGGCAATAGGGTTATTAAGGTGATTATCCAACTCTTAAGCCCTTCTTAATCTGTCAGGACTAATGCACTGGTACTCAGGACAAGACGGAGTGTGTCATTATGAATAATTTAGATTTCGAGGGAGCAGAACGTAACACGGAGGCCTAAGTGTGGCTATGGCAATCTCTGCAGCGTCCCGCTGACCTCTCTTGAGAAGGGTTATCATGTGGTTATTGCAGGATACTGTTATATACAATTGTACGTTACGGTAACAAGACTGGCTGATGGTTGCGATCACCGATCAGGCAGCTCTAATTAACGCCACTCACAACCTGTGAATTCAGGGTTAGCTGTTGTTAACTGCGATATTCAGATTTCCCTCCTGTCACAAGCATAGGGTTCCAGGAAACTGGGATACGAAGGGCAAAGTGGTTGTCACTGTTAAAGAAACACTGGCTGGCACTGTTATAGAGGCACTGTGGTTGGCACTATTATAGATTCAATATAGATGGCACAGTTATATAGACACCAGGATTGGCACTGTTATGGACACAATATAGATGGCACAGTTATAGAGACGCTGTGATTGGCACTGTTATGGAGACACTGTAAGGCAGCCAGGGTGGTAGTCGTGGCAATGGCTGTACTGTTTCCACACCCTGGCACCCCACAGATAAAATACAAAGTCCCTTCTGATGCATGTGCAGAGTGCTCATGGTTACTGTCAGAGTCCCCTCAGCTTCTGTCACTCTGGCTCCGCATTCCCAAACGTCACAAACCATCTCAGAGACTTTAGTTTTTTCCAACAGTTTAACTTTACTGAGCAGTAGGGTATTCATTACACATGCAGCACAGTGTTTGCATATGAGCATCTCTCTAGCGTTCCCTGCCTTCCGGGCAGCCTCTATTCTTCCTGATAACACTGTCTCTCTTCTGACAATTCCTGCATCGCTTCTGGACAATCCCCCTCCCATCTGTGTCTTCAGTCCCACCAGCTTCCTACCATCCCCTGGTCTGGCTTCAATAGGAAAAGGTGCCAGGTTCGCTATCTCAGCTTCACCTGCCTTGGTCGTAAACCATAGATCCTTTTTGGAATGGTCCTGTGTATGCTGGTGATCGACTGCACGACTCTCAGCCTGGGGCCCCTTCCTGCCATAGCAGCTTTATCCCCATGGCTGGCAGACTATTTCTCTCACTGCTGCTCCTTACTCCTTGCATTGGGCAAGGCTGCCTGGGCTCTGCTGCCTAACCAGGAAGTATCTCTCCTATATTCAATTGCTCTGCACTACAATGTTCTAACTCCTCCCCACTGGGAAAACCCTTATGCTGCCTGTATCTAAACTAACACGCCTATTCCCTATCTCTATTATGCCCCCTTCTATTCTAGTCCCACTATTATCCTATACTACTTTACATCCTATCCTTGCCCTAGTCCTATGCACAACACATAGTACATTTATATGTAAAATATATGTGGCCGACATATCACATACAAATGGCTTGTATCTTATTTATTCGTATATTAGACCAATTAATATGGGCATGTGAATACTGGACTAGATAAAGAGACCAACTGTACTGAATACAGAAATGCCACACGAAACACAGCCATGTGGTCTCAAAACAACATCTTTATTAATACAAAAAGACATAACAGGATAAAATTGGAACAGGACAAATTGGAACAAGGGAGAAGTGCGCAATTGCGACGGCAAACATCATAACAGTGAAAAATAGCACGGGTGAGAAAATAAACAATGCTCTCTAAATATGTAATCTATAAAAAAGGACATAATACATGATGAAGAAGATACGAGGTAAATATAGGACCAAAGGTCAGAGGATACTAGGCATGATAATGAAAATATACTAGTCAAAAAGGTATAATAATACTAATGACCTGCTGGTACCTATATATAACTGGGAGCGATACTAATGTTATGGCTTTATAGCCACATGTAATATACCTAAATAGCTTAAATCGTTGTAAAGAGCAAACCCAGTATATAGAGATAATATGAGGGCTACCAGCAGAATAAATAGCCTCTATACCCAAAACTGTCCGTCCCTCTCAGGCAATCCCTGTATCCTTGGCACACATGGCCATGTAGAATAAACATAGATGCATATCTAATGAAAGTGCCACAGGAGATAAATGAAAAATTGCAGAGTGTTACCTCGGGAGAGCAGAGTAGCGTCCTGAACCCACCCTGGGTGGGTTCAGGACGCTACTCTGCTCTCCCGAGGTAACACTCTGCAATTTTTCATTTATCTCCTGTGGCACTTTCATTAGATATGCATCTATGTTTATTCTACATGGCCATGTGTGCCAAGGATACAGGGATTGCCTGAGAGGGACGGACAGTTTTGGGTATAGAGGCTATTTATTCTGCTGGTAGCCCTCATATTATCTCTATATACTGGGTTTGCTCTTTACAACGATTTAAGCTATTTAGGTATATTACATGTGGCTATAAAGCCATAACATTAGTATCGCTCCCAGTTATATATAGGTACCAGCAGGTCATTAGTATTATTATACCTTTTTGACTAGTATATTTTCATTATCATGCCTAGTATCCTCTGACCTTTGGTCCTATATTTACCTCGTATCTTCTTCATCATGTATTATGTCCTTTTTTATAGATTACATATTTAGAGAGCATTGTTTATTTTCTCACCCGTGCTATTTTTCACTGTTATGATGTTTGCCGTCGCAATTGCGCACTTCTCCCTTGTTCCAATTTGTCCTGTTCCAATTTTATCCTGTTATGTCTTTTTGTATTAATAAAGATGTTGTTTTGAGACCACATGGCTGTGTTTCGTGTGGCATTTCCATAGTACATTTATATTACAGTACATAAAGCACATCAAATACATTCACATAAATGAACATTAGGGAACAGCACACAATTAGTAGGCCAAAGAGGGGAAGAGCATAGGAGGGTCCCTGCCACCTCCTTACAACACTGTGGTTGGCACTGTTATAGAGGCATTTTAGTTGCCACTGATATAGAGGTAGCGTACATGACACAGTTATAGAGACACTGTGATTGTCACTGTTATGGAGACGCTGTGGTTGACACGGTTATAGAAGCATTGTTGTTGGCACTGTTATAGAGGTATTGTAGCTGACACAGTTATAGAGACACTGTGATTGTCACTATTATGGAGGCACTGTGGGTGGCTCTGTTATGGAGGTAATGTAGATAACACAGTTATAGAGATGCTGTGATTGGCAATGTTTTGGCAATGTTATGGAGGCACTGTGACTGGCTCTGCTATAGAGGTAGCGTAGCTGACACAGTTATAGAGATGCTGTGATTGTCACTATTATAGAGAGACACTGTGGGTGGCTATGAAATGAAGTATTGCTGCTGGAACTGTTATAGAGGCAATGTGGATGGCACTGATTTGATATCAGTGTGGTTGCCATTGTTCGAGAATTTGTAGTTGGGTCAATTTGGCTGACACTGTTATGGGATAATATTGTTATGACATGAGGCTAGTGTTAGACTGGGGTGCCATGGGTCCACCAGTTACATCAATTCCTGGGCCCCACTTTACAGCTACATGCAACAATATAACTTTATCCTCATTCACAAAATTCCATAGCAATAAACAGGGTTGATTGTTAAATTAATAAGGTTCTTTGTCTGTATATGGTGAATAAAGTGTATTATGCCAAGTACTGCTCATATAAGTGGATGGTGATCCATTCCTGCACAGGGGCCCACTGGTGGATTCTCCTGTTTTCCTGTGTCCAAGCCTGCAGGACTCCGGTGTCTTGCTTAGATTCTGATATAGGGCACTGTGGCTGCAGTATTGGTGGAGTGCGGGGGCACTAAAGCTGGATGCAATGCTTGCAAGCGCGCGCTCCTTGTCTAGGAAACTGACCACCTCTTATACTTTGCAGCGGTGGCCTGTAATCTAGGCAAACTAAAGATTTAAAAATTCCTCGGTTCTTGAGAACGGAGAGGATTTTTAATAAGAGCCAAAGTTGGATTTACAAGCATTTTGCAATTGTATCGATTTACCAACATGAGAAACCCCCTTTTAAATAAATTAGGATAAACCATGAAATATTTAAAATTTTGGAGAAAAAAGTGAAATATTCCTGCTCCTGTCTCATACTTCTACTGATATTTACTAAGCAGAGGCTAAATCTTTGAAAGAAAACACATAGAAATAAACAAGTTATTTGATAAAAAGCGAAAACATTTTATTGTGACGGCTACAAAACAAGCGGAAAGTGGATCCGGGCACATAAAATATAAGACAGGACATTGAAAGAATATCCACACCACGAGCACAAGGAAAATACACATTACACATACAAATACACATTAATATTATGCAGTACAACTCCGCTCGCGTAATAAAAAGTTTAGGAACAAATACGCTGTAAGACTACAATTCGACCAGTTTTAAGCATATCTTGATTTTTCCTTAAGATTTTCTAATTTTGGCAGCAGAATAAAATTATACTACGGTCTGATTCGGTGTGATTGCCATTGTTCGTCTTCCCTTCATTAATAGGGTAACTACAATTTAAATAATGTTTGATATGTTTTAGCCCCCAACCGTTGATCAATGGGGGTCCAGTTCTTCAGATCCCATGTGATCACTGAAACCATGGGTCAGAAGAGCTCACGTTATGGTTGAGATCAACCAGATAGAAAGTTGATGGGTCCGTCTACCACTACAAATATGTACAAGGGTGTTTGTAACCAGTAATGAGGAGGTGGAACTACTTTATCCCTCCCTACCCTGTTAAAATCAGGCAAGTGGCCCTAAAAATGGGTAAGTTCTGGGTAATCTGGGTGAGTTGCAACCACTTACACTTTAGCATAAATTCAAACCTTCACTGCAAAATTTCTTAAAGGATCCCCAACTAACACAGTTCTTCAACAGTATTGTTTTTTTCTTTCGTATGGACCAAACTGACCTTTTGGGCCACTCTGGACTCAGGAACCCAGGTGCGCCTTCAAGCCATGCACTCATTACTTCCTGCACTTGGTCTCAAGACCTGGATCCCCACCAATCAACAGCTAGGTGATGCTCAGCACTACACATCCATATGACAAAGAATTGCATTGGGGTGAGTGGTACCAAGTCTGACCTTACCACCACTATCCCTATCATATTCAAATTGGAAGTCCCTGTGGAATTAGAAAACCCTAATAAGATACCAGAAATAAGAATACGTAGCCATTCACCCACCCAATTTATATTTTTCTACTCTAAAAGAGCACAAACAGTGGGTACGGAAAGTATTCAGACCCCTTTAAATTTTTCACTCTGTTTCATTGCAGCCATTTGGTAAATTCAAAAAAGTTAATTTTTTTTTCATTAATGTACACTCTGCACCCCATCTTTACTGAAAAAAAACCCAGAAATGTAGAAATTTTTGCAAATTTATTAAAAAAGAAAAACTGAAATATCACATGGTCATAAGTATTCAGACCGTTTGCATAGACTCATATTTATGTCACATGCTGTCCATTTCCTTGTGATCTTCCTTGAGAAGGTTCTACTCTTTCATTGGATTCCAGGTGTGTTTACTTAAACTGATAGGCCTTGATTTGTAAAGGCACACACCTGTCTATATAAGACCTCACAGCTCACAGTGCATGTCAGACCAAATGAGAATCATGAGGTCAAAGAAACTGGCCAAAGAGCTCAGAGACAGAATTGTGGCAAGGCACAGATCTGGCCAAGGTTACAAAAGAATTTCTGCAGTACTGGAGGTTCCTAAGAGCACAATGGCCTCCATAATCCTTAAATGGAAGAAGTTTGGGACCATCAGATGTCTTCCTAGACCTGGCCGTAAACCCAAACTGAGTAATCGTGGGAGATGAGCCTTGGTGAGAGAAGTAAAGAAGATCCTCAAGATCACTGTGGCTGAGCTCCACAGATGCTGTAGGGAGATGGGAGAAAGTTCCAAAAAAGTAAGCTTTCACTGCAGCCCTTCACCAGTCGGATCTTTATGGCAGAATGGCCCGACGGAAGCCTCTCCTCAGTGCAAGACATGAAAGCCCACATAGAGTTTGCTAAAAAACTCATGAAGGACTCCCAGACAATGAGAAACAAGATTCTCTGGTCTGATGAGACGAAGATAAACCTATTTGGTGATAAGTCTAAGCGGTATGTGTGAAGAAAACCAGGCACTGCTCATCACCTGACCAATGCAATCCCAACAGTGAAACATGGCGGTGGCAGCATCATGCTATGGGGGTGTTTTTCAGCTGCAGGGACAGGACGACTGGTTGCAACTGGAGGAAAGGAAACATGAATGCGGCTAAGTAGAGAGATATCCTGGATGAAAACCTCTTCCAGTGTGCTCTGGACCTGACTTGGCCAAAGATTCACCTTCCAACAAGACAATGACCCTAAGCACACAGCTACAATAACAAAGGAGTGGCTTCAAAATAACTTTGTGACCATTCTTGACTGGCCCAGCCAGAGCCCTGACCTAAACCCAATTGAGTATCTCTGGAGAGACCTGAAAATGGCCGTCCACCAACATTCACCATCCAACCTGACGGAACTGGAGAGGATCTGCAAGGAAGAATGGCAGAGGATACCCAAATCCAGATGTGAAAAACTTGTCGCATCATTACCAAGAAGACTCATGGCTGTACTTGCTCAAAAGGGTACTTCTACTCAATACTGAGCAAAGGATCTGAACAGTGGCGTAGCGACCCGGGTGCGGGGGGTGCGGGCCGCACCGGGTGACACCTCTGCTTGGGGTGACACCACCAGCCGGTCTCAGCTGATCGCGCTACTCCTGCTGCGGGCGCGATCAGCTGAGCTGAGACGGTGACCGGCTGGTGAGAGCAGAGCAGCAGGCATTGCTTGCTGCTCCTGCTCTTCTTAGGAGGCGGAGCGAGCCGGGCCTGATCAGTCACTAGCCCATCCTGGTAACTGCAGGGTAATGTAGAGGACACATGACATGTACAGGACAGACACGTGACACAGGACTGACATCCCCCACTCGCAGCTGTCATGTGTCACACCGGAAGTGTGCAGGGGGTGAGGGGGGGAGCTCTACCTTACGTGACCTGTGCTCATCTCCAGCCTTTGATCTTTCCTCCAAAACCATGGCGCCTGTGATGGGACAGAGAGTGACAGCTCCGTGTGCGCAGCTGGTGCTGCTGCTGCTGGCGTGTGGCATCCTGCAGAGCTGCTGCTCCCTGCACACCAAGGGCTTCTTGTCCCTGGACCAGATCTCCTTCTATAAGGTAGTGCACGGTGTGGGCTGTAGCCATAGCACCTGGCTCCCCAGCATGGCATGTTTCAGCACACAGCATGGTGGTCCAGGTTGCTGCATTGCTCTACCCTGTGTACCTGCCACTGTCCTGTGTACACATAGGGTTAACAGGCAGGACACAGGAGGGGACCCTGAGACACAGTGTGGCCCTCAGACCAATCCTGGAAGTGTCAGCCTTCCCCGTCCTGATTGGCGCACGGCGTGACAGCGACATCTGCGAATCTAGAATTCTGTGTTGTCTCAGAGATTGTCACTGACAAATATTTCTCATCCCTTGTGTTCCTGATTTTTAGTTTCCAGTAGATCCTATAATTGATCATTTCTATCCCGTTTCTCTGTATTTTGTCAGTGCCCCTTCTTAGGTATCGTCGCATCACGTCGCATCATGCCAACACTGGGCTGCTGTACTAATAACACCTGGTATTTCAGCAATTCCGAGCCACATGTTAGCCCCAGGAGTGGGATTACGGGATGGGCTGCCATACCTTTATGTAGCGTTTGATGACAACACACTGTCCCAATAAAGGATTAACCCCCAAATGGAAGTTTTGTGGAAATGATGGGGGAATACTTATTTGTGGGGGATTAGGAGTGGGAATAATGTGGGGAGTACTTTATCGTGGGGGATTAGGAGTGGGAATGATGGGGGAGTACTTTATTGTGGGGGGATTAGGAGTGGAAATGATGGGGGAGTAATTTTTTGTGGGGGATTAGTAGTGGGATGTGGCGGTACTTTATGTGTGGGGGATTTGGAGTGGGGATGGGGGGTTATTTTATGTGTGGGGGGATTTGGAGTGGAGATGGGGGTGTACTTTATGTGTGGGGGGATTAGGAGTGGGGAGGGGAGTTACTTTATGTGGGGGGATTTGGAGTGGGGACGGGGGTTATTTTATGTGTGTGGGGGATTTGGAGTGGGGGTGGGAGATTTAATGTGTGTGGGGGGATTTGAGGACACTGAAGAGTATGTATGAGGAAACGGTATGGGGGATGGGTGCAGACAGTATGGGGAGCGAACGGGTGATTGTATGTGGACACAGTATGGGGAGTGAGGGTGATGGGATGTGTGCAGACACAGTATGGGTAGTCGGGTATGTGTGAGCAGACAGTATAGAGAGTGAGGGGGTAAATATATGAGGAGACAGTATGAGGAGGGAGGGGAATAGTGTGAGGTGACAGTAAATTGCAGATATTTTTTTTAGGAGCATAATAATGACTCTTCTGTCTTTAAGGGCATCGTGTGGAGAGTTGGTGCAAAAGACCGGAGAAGATGGAAGTCTGCAGAGACGAGCTGTGGATGAGAAAACTCATCATGGGGTCTGGACAAGATGAAGAAAAGGAGAATGACTCCAGAGATGACGTCATCTATAAGGTACCTGGATGTAAATATTATTTGTGATATTGACTAATCCTCATGTTTTTATTTATGTTAGGAGCATTAAAGGAGTTGTCCTGGTTTGTGCTGAGTCTGCAGTCATTCCATGTGACTGCAGACTTCTGAATTCTCACAGTGCTCACTGCACGCTGTCAGGATTCTCTCGTGCCGGTGATTTACATACAAGCGGTCACATGCTGACTAGACATGTGGCCTCGCTCAATGAAAATGAACAGAGCGAGGCCGAGCACGTCTAGTGGGAATGTGGCCAGAAGTATATAAATCACATGCTTGTGCCGACATGACCGTCCACAGGCAAGGGAGAATCCTAAAAGTGTGCAGTGCATTCGTTGTGAAAGGTTGAACTTAAAAAAAAAACTTTATTTTTTTGGTTAAGAAGCAGTAACTTAGATTTCTTCCAACATATTTCTTGTTTTATGGCTAGTGTTGAGCATTCCGATACTTAGTTCCGATATTTTTCCTATATTGTATACCGGAATTGGAAGTTCCCATAATTCTTTGAGAAGCACTGTGATGATTTTAGTCAGCCAATGAGGAATCCTACAAAGTGTGGGCACATCCTGTAATGCTGCGGTCATGTTAACTAATGGCATGGCTGTGATTGGATGCTGAAATGATGTCAGAATGCACTATAAAAGGCGCCGCCGCCATTTTAGCGTCACTGTGCTGTGAATTCAGTTAGGGACAGAACGCTGCTCTGCTGACTCTGAGGGACAGTTACAGATAGCGTTTTTGTGAATACATTCTACATTACTCTGTTGTTTTCCTTCATGTACAAGTAACCAACAAGGCAAGAATGGGTTTTATTTAATTCCGATATTTTGTACCCATAGACTTACATTGGATTTCCGGTATCAGTATCGGGTATCGCCTATACTTTTTGGGTATCGGCGATACCCATTCCGATACTTATTGATATCTGAAAGTATCGCTCAACTCTATTTATGGCTAAAAAATGATTGTTTGGGGGTGGGGGTGACACCATTTTATACCGCACCGGGTGACACCAGCCCTAGCAACGCCACTGGATCTGAATACTTATGACCATGTGATATTTCAGTTTTTCTTTTTTAATAAATTTGCAAAAATTTCTACATTTCTGTTTTTTTCAGTCAAGATGGGGTGCAGAGTCTACATTATTGAGAAAAAATGAACTTTTTTTTAATTTACCAAATGGCTGCAATCAAACAAAGAGTGAAAAATTTAAAGGGGTCGAAATACTTTTTGCACCCACTGTAAAGCCCCTCTAAGCGCTTGTAAAACCTACCTTGACTCAATGTTGTGGTGATGGACAACTCAATACAAGATTTCTGAGAAGGTCCACATCTCAGACTTGGGAGGTCACTGCCACCACAAGCTAAAGGTTGTCCTTGACATGCCAAACACTCGGTCCAGGAATCCTCTCCGAGATCTGAAATTGAGATGGTATACTGAGTTTGGCAGTAAAGAACATCATTCAGAAAAATGTAACGGAAGTCAAATGGTGGTTTAGTCAACCTTAACACCTTCTCAAGAATGTCCTTGCATGGATATAAGGACACAGACAGAAGATCTACTAACCTGGCACTAAGTCTTGGTTACAGAGGTCTTTATCACAGCAACGACTGGTCTGACTGGTGTCGATGTGTTTGAGGGAGCCTGTCAGAGTTTGGTTGCAGGTTTCTCCAGAAGAACATCCTTTAGTTAGGACACCAACATGCAACAAACCTAAGAACAGCAATATTTCAACATAATTGTTTACATAGTACATAAATATATCTGGCTATTAACTAAGGACTCCAGCTCTAGATGTAAGAGAGACATTTTCCTTGAAGGGGAAGACCGAATAAGAAGATCATCAGTATGTGAAAGTGGCCACCAAAATATGTCTCTTCGAGTAAGGAGCCAGTTGGATCTTATAACCATGACTTTGGAGTGTGACCTTATAAAACAAGTATTGCAATATCAGGAGACATGGTACTGGGACATGGGGGCCTTCAGATATAGTTGATGCTATCCTCTGTATTATCACAGTGACATGTCAGGAGTGGAATGTAGGTGTAAGTATGTGGCAGGGACCCTCGGTTGCCCCCTCCTTCC
Organism: Oophaga sylvatica; assembly: GCA_033576555.1. Taxonomy (NCBI): domain Eukaryota; kingdom Metazoa; phylum Chordata; class Amphibia; order Anura; family Dendrobatidae; genus Oophaga; species Oophaga sylvatica. The sequence goes on along the minus strand of JARQOD010000003.1, from coordinate 431,820,611 downwards.
TTTTATGTCGGACAGGTGTTCCCACTGCAGTGCGCCTGTTTTACTGTTTTATTAATGTTATGTGTACTGTATGATGCCCTTGTATTGATGTATGTGTTAATGTGTCATGCCTTATAAGTAATGTTCCTTTAATTCCCCTCTTTGTATTGTACCTATTGTATTTTAGATTAAGGACACAAGAAGTTAAAAAAGGAGGCTTGACTAGCAACCTCAAAGAAGCAGGAAGCTCCTGCTTTAGCAGCAGAACCCAGGCAGGATTGCCTGAGGCAGGGTGTGTTTCCCCGTCTGGGACAGAAAGGGCCCCCATCTGGGGCAGAGATGCGTCCCCGCTTGGGACAGAAGGGACCCCCATCTGGGGTATATGTGCATCCGTCTGAGACAGAAAGAGCCCCCGCCTTGGGACTTCAGGCTGCCAGGACTGTTGGGCAGCAGAAATGGGCACAAGGACTGTATGAGTGCCCACCAAGAGACTGTTAGCTCCTGGGAGCCGATTGGCAGCTGATGCTTCTGCTGCTGCCGCCAATGGAGCAGCAACCTTGAATAGGGACAGCTCAGGAATTGCAATTTCTACCTGCTTTATTTCTTTATTAAACAGTTTCCCTGTTGGACTAAAACCGTGCCAGAGGGTTTCCCTGGATCCTCATCACCAGTGACTGCAGTGACTGTGACGGAAAGGAAATTGCCTGGGATTGCATCTGTCTGTTTTATGTGCAAGGGGCAGGGCTGTTTGTGGACTGTTGCTTTAAATGAACTCGGTCATGGTTACCACCCCGTGCCACCTTGTTACATAGGTACACTTTAAAGATGACCAAAAGATCTACTCACCACTATATGTCATAATTGTAGAGCTGCAGTATGGCTTTGTACTGTCACATGTCATAACTGTCTGTTCTGTAGCAGCATGATCCGGAACACCCTTGTAGTGGTAACACTGGAAGCCTACAGCTAAACATAGAGGAACAAAAGATAAAAGAATCACAGTCAGAGCTTAGACTCTTATATCAATAATTGTGAACTTACAGTATTATAGTAACTATATTCTTGTACATATGGACAGTATTATAGTAGTTATATTCTTGTACATAGGGAGCAGTATTACAGTAGTTATATTCTTGTACATAGGCGCAGTATTATAGTAGTTATATTCTTGTACATAGGGGGCAGTATTATAGTAGTTATATTCTTGTACATACGAGCAGTATTATAGTAGTTATATTCTTGTACATAGGAACATAGGCACAGTATGATAGTAGTTATATTCTTGTACATAGGAGCAGTATTATAGTAGTTATATTCTTACTCATAGAAAACAGTATTATAGTAGTACTAGTTATATTCTTGTACATAGGGGCAGTAATATTGTAGTTATATTCTTACTCATCGAAAACAGTCTTGTATATGCAGTTATAGTCTTTTAAATGAGCCACATTCTCTGCTATAAGATACATCCAACTACATTTTTCTTGCAGATTCAAGTCCATCACAAATATATAATTTTCATATCTCGAATATTCTTTTATCTTCAAAGCAGAGTTTTGCTTTTAGTCATATTTTCAGCCTATAAATTTGTGGTGATAAACCCTGCTTTTCTAGGGATTCGCTGTATATTTAAAGGATAGGTTTCTCTTAAAGCGATCCCGTCATCATCACATAAAACTGCAACATGGGTTTAAAATGGCAAATAAATCCTGAGCTACCTGCATAGCAAGCCTACAACTCTGCACAGTAAACATCCGTACACCATAATTATAGTACACAGTCAACCTCACACTTTGTGTTCTATGTAAAATACAAATCGTGTAATATCTTGAGATAATTATATACCAATCTCCAAGAGGTCTAGCTTTAAGGCAGGGGCGTACATAGAAATCATGGGGCCCCATAGCAAAAGTCTGAATGGGCCCCCCCCCCAAAAAAAAAAATCAACAGGTGCTCTTAACTCCAGGCATGCATGTTATATGTCAAACAATAAATTTTATAGCTAGTCTTTGATTTTTTTCTTATTTGAGTAAAAGAAAAAGTAAAACACATCCAATGTAGTCTTATCTGGTGGAAAATACGAAGTTATGATTTAATATTATTTATTTCAGGTTATTCGAAAATCACACATCTACAAAAGCATTACCAACCAAGCGTACACATAGAAATGTAACTTGGGATGATCCCTGAAAGCGGTGTGACTGCCTGCAAGCAACCATCCTGGAATACATAGGGTCACTTTTTGTAGAGAGCTGGATTTACACTGCAGGATTCCTAGAACTGCTTATTGCCCAATAATCAGTGTAAACAGACAGCCGATCATCACCCAAACAATGAACAATTCAACAAAACAATTATTGACTAAAAAGATTTTCAATCTGGCTTAAAAATACTCCCACTCAGTAACACATCCTTCATTGTAACCAGTATGTGCTGCTGAGAACAATAATAATCTATGCACACAAAACAATCTATACTGATCATCCTGATCCTGTGGCTGTGAGCATAAGAAATGCCAAAATGGGCTATCAGCTATTGGCTAACAAGTAGCTGATTGATTGTCAATATATATAACACAGACATTTAGCAAGGCAGAATAAATCATTGGTGGCTCAGTGGTGTGTATATATATATATATACATATATATACACACACACACACACCTGCAGTGCATGCAGGGCCCCCTACACCCTCCACAGTGCGTGCAGCCGGGCCCCCCTCCCTAAGGTGCAAAGTGCAGCCAGAGCCATTGTAAATGTAAAGTGCCAGCACAGTGAGGGGACACATTCAACAAAAAAAATCCACCCCAGCCAGCAGGACTCACCTTATTGTGTGTATCTCTCCCTGAGTGAAACTTATGAATGTTTCCTGCTTCCTGTGAGGCACGTGTTGATCTCTGGCTGCAGGCTGGCTTTCTTATGCAAATGCAGCCAGAGACTTAAGCCAACTGCTGACAAGGAAACAACAAGGAAAGGGGACCTTCAAGGTGGTTTACAGTGTCCGGCAGTCATTGCTTATATTTAATTAAAGGAGATAGTACTGTGTCAGCACAGCACAGCTGCCAAACGATAGCGGCCGTCGTGGGCCCCCTCGTCGTGGGCCCCCTCACCTGTCTGGGCCCCATAGCAGCTGCTTAGTCTGCTCTATTCACGGGACGCCACTGCTTTAAGGTCCACGACCTTGATGCAAAGTCTATGAAATACTGATGGGGCTCCTTCCCCACCCATCCATGCATTCTCTATGGCTACACCCAGTGGTATCGCATCGTGTGCCAATGCCCGGGGTAAGGCATGAATTTCATCCTCCCTAACCCTCTTAGTTTCCAAGCCCATCTGAAAAAAATACTGATCTAATTATATTCTGCCCTTTGGAGCTCCATTTTTTTTTCTGCTTTTTCTGCTGAAATCTGACATAAAATGTACAAAATTAAAAGTGTTACATTGTTATATTTCTTTTTTTATGCTTACTACATTTTTTATGTAACTTTTTCTAACCCTAGCTTGAACCCTAACCCTATTTAGGATTGAAACAGGTGTATAAAAATGTAAAAAAAATTGTATGAAATTAGTGGGGTTTTTTGTTGTTTCTTTTTTTTTTTTTTTACAAGGGACTGTTCTTTAATGTTAGAAAGCTACCTGACTATATTCTTACATATTAAAGTGAGAGTAGAGAGAGAGAGCAGTCCACATGCTTCAGTACTGCCTTGCTGAATTTCCCATGCAGATGTTGAGATGCGTTTGCTCTGCATAGGCAGTGACCAGATCACAAAATTTCACTATACTAAAATTTGTTATCTCTGTTGCTGCCTATGCAGATCTCAGATGATGACAAAACTCATGTTGATTGCTGTGCTCTGCAGGATGACACAGCAGGCGCAAACTGCTTTACATATTTAGTTCAACCAGCCAAAGTTCCAAAAATGAAGCACAGCGCTGGTATGTTGCTCCAAGAAGAAGCAGTGCTTGCTACTGGTCCTCTTGGATCATAAATGGAGATTAGGGGTGAAATTTTGCACCCCAATAAAATTTGGTGTTCAGGGTAACAGTCAGTGTGGGCCTTCCATGGCACGCTATTGGCTACCCAAATGGGGTACATCAGATATTCCAGCACAACTCCATTTACGTGACGTCTGCAATTCGAGACACAACCTATGGTCAAGGGTGGCGCTGTTTCTGGAAAAGAATATCTGCTTTTCTAATTTTATACATCTATTTATAAGGTGTCCCATCAGCCTATAAACTCAATGGTTACCAAAAAGTTGGAAGGTAGCATGACAGCAAAATTGGATGATGCATGGTCTGTATTTAGTTTGTAACCATGAGGACACATAAACCCCCAGTTGGATATTTGCAAAGTGGATATCAAATGTATAATGAGTTCAGCTCTGGAGTATTAAAAAAAAGAGTTAGCACTAATGGTCCATTAGAAGACAACCTGACTTGGAGGTGACTTTAGAGCCAATTTTCTTAATTATATCTATGCCCCAATTATACAACCAGGAGCGTAATTCCTTAGATAACATCTAGTACTGTGCCACTCCAACCATCATGTGGTGTAGGGTAAATGGGCAGGCATTCAGCGCAACTCTTGTAGTTACACCCCAAAAATCAAGTGCAATCAAGTCTTTAATGACTTGTGGTGGACATTGGTGCTTCTTCATGTCTACTTTTTTTGGTCATCAGTTTTCTCAATGAGTCAATCTTTGGTGTTCTGATTCTATCCATATTAAATAATTGAAAAAAATCAAAATGAATCGGAAAGTTTAGGACAGTCCAGAAAAATAGCAGGTGGCGAAATGACAATTCTATGCTGGCAAATTAGAGTAGTCACTGGCTGCCATCAATGTAATATCAGACCCTGTACTTGATGGCCTTGGTGAGACACCATTCAGTAAATTGCCTGGTTATCCCTGCCCTCTGTGGATTTCCATCAATTAGCGTGATACAGCGAAGCACTGATCTACAGTATTTAATCCATCTGAGAAAATGAGAATAGTCTGGAAACTTTCATCACATTAATTACACATTATTACAGAGAGAGATTTTACAGGATCTAGCATCTTGACATTTTTTGTCATTTTTAAACCACTTAAGGAATTACAACCTGTCATTGTAGATATCAGTGAGTACTTACCCAGACAGAAGAGGGCGCTGAAGAGACCAGACCTCAGAAATAGCTTCATTATGGGATTTTTGCTGTAGTTCTAGGAAAAGATGTGACATCCACAGAGTTGATCCTGCAAATGATGCAGAATATAAACAGGTCCTACTGCTCTCGACATGGGAGGACCAGGGAGGGGTGAAAGCCAGGGCGATGTTTCTGTACTAGTGATACCTGCAAGTCAAGGCCTGATGATCCCTTTAGGGGATTAACCGTAATATGGCTATACATAATGTTTATAATCACCAATGAGCTGGTTCAGCAATGATGACTAACTAAAAAATAATTAATCAAAGTTGTGAAGTCTTTAAAGAGTTTATTTAGGGTTAGACAGGTCCACTGGAGTATCAAAGGATCTATCTGTGGTCCAGAAGAAGACAACCCCAAGTGTTCCAGAAAAAGACAGTAGACAACCTCAAGTGGTCCTAACAAAGACAGAAAAAGATAACTCCAAGTGGTCCAGAGGAAGTCAAGTAGTCAAGAAGAGGTCAAGAAGTCAGAAAAAGACAACTATAAGTAGTTCAGAAAAAGGCTGAAGACAACCTGAAATGGTCCTGACAAAGATAGAAAAAGACAAATCCAAGTGGTCCAGAAGAAGTCAACCCCAAATGGTCTAGAAGAACTCAAGTGGTCTAGTCGAAGACTGAAATACAGAAAAATACAACTCCAAGTGGTCCAGAAGAAGACAAACCTAAGTGGTCCAGAAGAAGACAATCCCAAGAGATCCAGAAGAAAACAAACTATTTTGCAAATTATTTTGAGCCAGTCATTTGTTACTTTGTGAATCTCCAAAAGCTGGTCACCTACCTGTCCATGGCCATAGAACAGTACAAACACCTCAGGGAGCCACTGAAGAATCTGAAAATCTCCCTAAAGAATAATTTGTTATGGGATGAATTACAAATATCCTATTAGATCTTATTAAGATGGAATGAACCCCATCCCGACGTCTGACACACATGTACATCAACAGTTCCTGAGCCTGCTCCAGATACTCGAAGTGCCTTGGAGTGCATCGGTAATCACACTGAGCAGTGATGAGGCAGTGACCCAGCAAAGTTCAAAACAAAAGTCTCTATAATGTCCAACTCACAGCAAAACACAGCACACAATATCCTCCGGATTGCAGTCGGGAAACATATCCTCCAGATTGCAGCCAATAAACACGCCAGTCCTCCTCCGGATCACAGCCGGGCACAGAATAGTCTACTTCCGAGACCAGTCCCATGGGTGACCGCATCGCTGTGTACGCTGTGGATGCCAGGCCTTTCAGCTCCCTTGTCTATTTGGCTCCTCTTGCCTGTGTTGCCTCACACAGGTGGAGCTCGGCAGAGCCTCCTGCTCTGCACTCTTGAAAACAGCAAACTGACACTGACAGTGACACGCCCTGCAGGGTTTTTAACTGGAATCTGTGGCTGTAGACCACATGGAAATCCCGGGCCGGGAGGGAGGAAATGGACTGCCCCACTACCATCCTGTAGTCCGTTTCAAAAATAAAAGTCCAGCAGGTTTTCTTAAATCTGCCCTGGACAAATAGCTTGTCCAAGACCTATACTCACTTTTATTCTGCATTGCAATCACAGCTATGCCTGTGACTGCAATGCATTCCCATGGCCTCAATACACCTCCGTGCGCATCCTGGGGGGGAACACACAGCGATCCTTACATGTGACACCGGTCACTGCCTCACAGCCCCCATAGCTGCCATCTCAAAATTCGTGCCACAGGTTGGACTTCAGAGGAGGTCATAATTTTAGCTATTTACTGCAACGCTGTGGTGTTGCAGTATATTGAACAAGTGATCAATGGACGACAGATTCAAGCCTCCAAAGGGGGCTAAAAAAAGCACACACACTGCTGCTCTATTTTCATGGGAATAAAAGTGTCCTGTTTTGCAAATTGGTGAGGGTTCCCCCACCCATGTGGATAAGGTGATAACTTGTTTTCACTGAACAACCCATTTTAGAAGCCAATAGAAGGAGTTGTTGGCCACATATGAAACCTCCAGACATGTCTGGTTATTAATTAGTTGTTTATTTTTTCTTTATGTCCAAACTACTACTACTACTATAATATTTGAGCACTTGTGCGTGCACTTGTAGTAAACCTGTGATGTAATTTTGGATTGGGAAATGACAAGTTTTACATGAGTCAACACCCAACATGAACTTGGCACATACAAATAATCGGGGTGGAGGGGAGTCCCAAGTTTCCAACCGAAACCCTTACTAGTGAAAATTCAGTATAATTACAGGAAGTTTTATATAAAATGTACATAAATACAGAATGCCGCACGCCCTAATGACCCGGGTGTAGTATTGCTAGTGTTTTCTATACTTATAACTTTCTAGGGATTAATTTTTCTTTGGATTTATATATAGTGAATCCAGGTTAAGACAACCAATTGAAATTAAATTTTGTTTGGTTGTCTCAAAAAGGTTTCACCCACGGGTGGTCTTCTGGGGGTTGGTCTTCTCAAAGACTATGGCCAGAAATATATAGTATACTAGACGGTGGCCCGATTCTAACGCATCAGGTATTCTAGAATATGTATGTAGTTTATTTATGAAGATTTAAGAATAATGCAATGAATACACAGAATTTTCTAGGTTTACGTGGAGGCCGCCGGTCGGGGCACTTCCGCTGCGATTAGCCGGGAGATGACCGGCTGGCGCCGGTCATCTCCCTGCTGCGTTGCCGCTGACCTCCATGCAGTGGCGTGCGTGATTCAAATCCTGCGCCAATTCGCGGCCGGACTGCGTCTGTCGCTGATTGGTCGCATCCGGCCGGGCGCGACCAATCAGCGATGCGGGATTTCCATTCCAGAATTAGACGATTATATAGTAGATGGTGGAGAGGAAAATCTCTCACAGGAAATCTGGTCTAGACAATGAGTTGGTTTCCTTGAAGAAGTAGTTGTAACCAATCAGTGCCCAGCCAGTGACTTAACATACGATAAAGACCGCCTCTGAGGATCCTGTAAGGATTTACAGTTCCCCATCTCTGCAGTTACAATATTAGGGTATGCTAATTACACTTTTGTATGATTACAAGTGTTTATGTTCTTTTGTAACCTCTCTCAGATTCATTTCAGTGCCAATGCAATGTCAAGGGTTTACCTCAACAGAGTGGAGCCAGAAGACCGCAGCGTCTGATTTCTCCTACTCCTGCACTGATTAGAAGCACTTCACCTTCTTATTAAATCGTGTAAATTTCTTTTGCCAGTGCAGGGGTTAATCTGCTTTGTTGAGAGCTCCTGGAGCATTTATGCTCGGTCCTGGCTAGCACTCATTGTCAGATATATATTATGCTGCATGCAGGGCCGTATTTAGAGTTTCTGCTGCCCTAGGCACTTTTCGTTCTGCCTCCCCCATTGGTGAGTATGACTAATCCAGACACTGTCGGCAGTAACTTAGGCTACTTGCACATCAGCGATTTTTGCCATTCGCGGCAGATCCGGCAGTTTTTCCCCATCTGCCACGTAACGGATCACTTATGGCAACACTGCATTCGGCCTCATTCGACCCAGCGCTCAATCCTCCCCCAGCGCTCATTACCCCCCCTGCGCTCATTCTCCCCCCTGCGCTCATTACACCCCCTGCGCTCATTCTCCCCCTTGCACTCATTACTCTCCAGCGCTCATTCTTCTCCCCCCGGCCCACAGCGCTCATTCCCCCCACCTCGGTCCACAGCGCTCATTCCTCCCCCCCGGCCCACAGCGCTCACCCCCTCAGCGCTGCGCTCACACCCCCCAGCCCTCAGCGCTCACCCCCCAGCACACAGCGCTCACCCCCCCAGCACACAGCGCTCAACCCCCAGCCCTCACCCCCAAGCACACAGCGCGGCTCACCCCTCAGCCCTCACCCCCCAGCACACAGCGCGGTTCACCCCCCAGCACACAGCGCTCACCCACCAGCACACAGCGCTCACCACACCAGCACACAGCGCTCACCTCACCCCCCCATCATCATAGATATACTCACCTCCTCCTGCTGCAGCTCCACCATCCAGCGCCGACATCCTGTTCCTGTATGAGCGAGCGGTCACACGTGGGTATCGCTCATTAAGCTCATGAATATGGACGCCACACCTATGAGAGTGGAGTGGCGTCCATATTCATAAGCTTAATGAGCGTTGCCAGGAGTGACCGCTGCTCAGTACAGGAATAAGATATCGTCGCTGGACGGTGGAGCTGCAGCAGGAGGAGGTGAGTATATGATGGGGAGGTGAGGGAAGCAAGGGGAGGGCCGACCCCCGACCAAAAAAAAAATTCTTGCTCAGGTGCCGCCCCCCCGCAGAGTACCGCCCTAGGCACGTGCCCACGAGTGCCTAGTGGCAAATACGGCCTTGGCTGCATGGCTGGAGATTGTTGTTGGTTATTGTAGGAGAAGGCATTTGGTGGGTTTATCTGTGACTGTTGCTAGGTTTTGAGTGTGTGATAATTCCCTTTCTTCTCTTACTTAGGTTTAACCCCATCCTCCATTCCCCGATGCATTCCTCTGTTATATGTGTGAGCATATTTATATACCTGGTATTTTTCATTACCTTTGTTCGTATTACCTTGTTAGTCTGGTTGGTGTACTACTCCCCTCTTCCCTGGGTGGGGGAAAGGTACAGACTGAGGGCGAATTTAGGAGCTAAGGCAAGGTACGTGGCCCCGACCTCTTCACCATCAGAAGTAACCCAGGGAACAGGGCAAGCTAGGGCACCCCTAGCGTTAGGGACAGGAAAGGAGACACCCGACGACAGAGTCGTTGCAACCAATTTCTTTATATTGAAACCTGGTTAAGACAAGCAATTTTAATACAATTTTGGGTGGTCATCTCAATTAGCTTTCATCCAGTCGACTTCTGGGGGGATTGTTTTCTCATAAACAATAGCCAATATACATATATACTGTATGGTTGAGCAGAAAATTTGACACAGATAATCTTGTCTAGATAATAATGTGGTACCCTTAAAGAAGTAAGTATAACCAATCAGTAACGTAACATAATCCATAAAGACCACCTCTGAGGATCCTGTAAAGAGTTAGTTCCTCATCTCTGCAGTTATGGCAGTGTTACCACAAATAGGAGATTGGAAATGGCCAGAAGGTTGAACCATCTTACTTCTTCATGCTATTGGAGAATCAACTAGCTATGGGAGCTTTTCTGTCAAGATAGGAATGGATTGGTATTAACCTGTTCATTTTTGCTGTGAGTCTTCATCTCCTCTTTTCCCTACACTAGGATAGACCTTGTACTTAGAGAGTAGTCTAAAAGTGACATGCAATCTGATGCATATGCATTCATTAAATTATGGGACACTATATTAGCAAACCTTTATTCTTTTTTTTTTTTAAAGCTCTTAAAACAGGAAGTTTCAATGGTAGCACCACAGACATTTGAAGCAATAAATACTTAAAGGGCTATTACAAAAAAAGTTACGTTATCCCCCTTCAAATAATAGGGGCTAGCATGCTGATTTCTCGGAGCCTCTGCAATCCTGAGAATGGGGCTCTGCAGCCCTGACTTGAATGCAAGCATAGGTGCGAATGTCTCACCTCGGCTGCATTTCGTAAGTCCCAGCTATACTGTTGGCATCGGTGAGACTATTGAGGTTCTGAGTATCATCAGTGCATGGACAGCATGAGTAGCAGGGAAGCATGTGGACAAGAGCCACATTGTCATGGACCGTTTACATATTTGTTGATTTTAGCCTCCTGGATAGGAAGTCTTGGCTCCTTAAAGACTAAGTAACCTATAGGTGTTTCTCACTAATAAAACATAACCATTGATTTTTTGGTTTACTCAGAACAATTAATTCCCCATAGCAAAGATCAAACATGACTTGGCATAGAAGGTCCTGGCGTTTGTCTCCCTTATCCATGAACCTTTGGCCAATTTTGCACCCCTTGTTTGTTAAAGATGAAGTTCCTATGTAGAGTGGAGTCCCTGACAAGTTCTTGTAGAAGGGAATGTGACCAACCGAGACCAAGAGAAGGCTCTCTTTTGCCAAGGCTATCTCTATGGTACGTATGCCTTTAGAGAAGATATTATTGACCGATTGGTGGTGTGCAATCTCTTATATGGACCTTGGAAGCGGCATTGTTTGGTGACCCATAAGTAGCACCTAGGTAAGATATTAAGTCAATATATCACCGATGTTTATGGTGGGTCTGAATCCTTCTAAGCTTCATTGCTAAAGTCTAATCCCATTAACATACTTAGATGACAGAACATTAAGATCTTCACATTTTGCATCGTTAAGAAGCAGCTAAGTCTGAAATCAACCATTTACAGTAATTCTGCCGAGATATAAAGCTGGTGAGCGCTGCGGAGATCAAGCTGAATAAATAACAATAAGCCGGCAGACGAGAACAAATCCACAAAGAAATAAAAAAGCAAATAAACTAAATAAAAGCAAAGACGAGCCAGATTCTCCCGCAAACACAATATGATATTTATTTATTGGCTGCTTACGAAAAGGTTACAGCCATTCCTATGATACGGGTGATGTATGCACTGCAACTACAAGCGTGGCGTAATCGTTCATAAACATCAGCGAGCCCGACGTCGGTATTTCAGAATGATAACGTCGCCGCTAGATTGTGCTTTACACTGCGGAAATATGAATGCAATTGTAGGAGAGTAGGATTCATTTTAAATAATACTGAATGGCGATGGAAAGCGATTCACTTGTCTGAACGGTATTAAATTACAAAATGGGAGGATTTTTACAAACGGTGAATTAAATGAATGAAATAATTCACGGCCGTGTGTGTGTGTGTGTTTGAGTGTGAATGGAGGCAATGTAAAAAGGAAATCCAGTAAAAGAAAACAGTAATGTTTATGATTAGAATAATCCATTATCAGTTTTATCAATTTTCTTATTGGCATCCAAGCACTAGCCCTAATATTCGTAGGTGACGGCAGTGTGTAAGGCTGATGGGTGGCACCACTGGTGTCCCAGCTATTGTGGAAATTTAGGTTAGTTACTTTTACTGTTTTGATAACTCCCATTCAAACTCCCAATTACATCTCCGAGACTTCTCCAATGTTTCTCCAAAGTCTCCGTCCCACTTCTACTACCCTACTGTGGTGTCAATTTGCCCAGGTAAACGTCACGAGGATGATGTCCAGCATAGCTAAAGGACAATTGTCTTTTAAGGTTAAGCTACAGATGAGCAAAAACATTTGAAATACTCTAGCCCAGTGGGCGGTTCGGCCTTCATGGCATCTACTCCAGGGCACTGTTCACTTTCGTGCCCTCAATCCTCTGCCCAGCATCACGGGGCTCCTTTGCAGCTTATTAGGCCTTACACATTGTCATAATTTGGTGAGTGGCCTAGTAAGCGTTAGAAATGTGTAGCCCAGCTACGCAGGCACACATAAAGTCCAGGAGAGTGCACAGGAAAGTAACAGCAACGCTTGATATTCATTCACTGTCACTCACACTTTCAGACACACCCATCTGAGATATAAGGGGGAGTGACATGTATCTGAAGTGGTTAGTCAGTCAGCCAACCTAGGAGGGAGAGTAGTGGAATCTGGCTCCTGTCTACGGACGGATCAGCTCAGTGTCAGTCCAAGTGGGACTTAGAGGATACTGAGGGCTACTCAGCAAGCCCTGGAGAAAGCTGACCTCGCCATTGAAAGTACAAGTGTTTATGTTAAGAGCGTGAAGCAGGGCGAAGGGCGCAGTGGAGAAGACAGAGCAGTGCTACAGGTATTGGATTACCTGCACTAAATTGCCGGACACCGGGGTCCGAAGCGTTGCTATTGTTTCAGGCATAGTAACAAGAAAACCGGAGGCATCTGGACTACAGGTCGCAGAGAGCAGCCCTAAGTGTCAATACGTAACCGGAGTCAGGTGGAACAGGGACTTTGAGTCAAGTGCACGACAAAAGTAAGGACTTAGTTTCATCACTTAGAAGGCTCCACCACAATGTTGGCCGGGCAGTACAGCTATTGAGAAAGCTGGAGATTCAGAGTTAACTTCGCTTCAGGCAAGTTGGACTCACATGTATATGGAAGTAAAGGAGGCCTCTAACCTGCTCAGCTGTTACCCGAATGTGCACTCTCCACCCCGACCAGCTCCCCGGGATCTGCTTGAACCATCATCAGTAAAAGGTATGAAAAGAAGCTGCATTGTGTTTGGCTGAATTCTTATTACACCCTGCATCATCATCATCACCATAGACTTCCAGGGACCCGTCTCACCTGTGGGAGACTTACTACCAAGCTGCCCCATAACATCCCCTGTGAAAGTCCTTAGAGCAGCGCTGGTTCAATTAACCAGAAACCACAGGTGGCGTCACGAACTACCTATCCTAATAATCCCCTGTAAATACCCCCCATTGTATGACGCCCAGGGCCACGGACCGAGTCCTGCTGCCAGTGACAAATCCCATAGACTTTCATGGGCTCGGTGCCGAGTACCCCATTGCCCTGGTACTAAGTGCGACTCAATCTCTGGCGTCACGAACAGGATCCGAAACTTGCAATTGTGAGTCCTGTGTGCCTATTGAACTGTTTATTTCATGAAAAAGACTGTTTGCTGCTTTTGGCGCCAAATACCGCCATTTTGCCGCCAAGTTGGCGCCCTGAGGCGCTGGTGAAGAAGGTGGGCGTGCATTCGTGGGCGTGTACCCCCCCTGAGGCGCGAAAGATATGGCCGCCCTCTCCAAATGTTACTACAATGTGCGGTCCTGCCCCTCTGCTAAAGAAATCCGCCTCCTCTTCATCCTCTATGCGAAGAGGAGGAGACGCAAATCCCGCCTCCACGGAAGAGACCAGATTGTTCCTGATGGAAACTACACTCTGGCCTGGGACGAGATGGCGGAAGGACAGGAGAATCTGTGCCGAGGACCGGAAGATTTCCTACCTGTGCCGGAGCTGTCCCCAGATAGGGACACCGACCCCGCCATGATGGAGCTGCGGAAGGAGAATGAGGAACTAAGGAGGAAGCTCCAGGGTCGTGCTGATCTACAGGAGACGGAGAGACGCTGGCGCACCCAAACACAGCGGCTGCTGTGGGACGCAATGTTCTCTCCTACAAGCCAAGGGCCGTCTCCTGAATTCCTGAAATCGCTGCTGGAGAAGGCTGAGGGACGACCGGAGGTTACCGCCGAAAGAGCTGTACCTGATCCACCAATGCGGAGGTGGAGGAGAAGGAGGCTGAGGAGGTATTGCCCGGACCGGAGTGCCAGTCAGGCCAGGAGGCCACCGCAGAGCACCGCTCCCCGGTAAGGTCACCGGAGGGGTCCCAGCCATCGTTGCCGGAAGTCGACTGGGACGAGATGGAGCGATTAGATGACGTCACTTATGCCGTACAGTGGGAAAGTGAGTGGCGCCGTCGTGAGGAGGAGCAGCAACGCCAAAAGCAGGAGAGAGAAAGAGACATCCAGCGGTCCCGACAGAAACAACATGAAGAATTCATAGCTGACAAGGAGACCGTCCGCAGGGATAAAGGTACCCTACGGGAACAGCGGCGGCAGGGGTGCGTCACCGAGTTCCAGCTCCGCAAGGGCTGGGGCTTCATCCGCGAGCCAGGCCTCTTCGCAGGGGTCTTTGTAAGCCGCAGGGACGTAGAATCCCACCTGCCCATCGGTCATCCTGGGAGGGACCTGATTAATGGGGACATTGTGAGCTACACCCGTCACTGGGGTTTAAAGGGGTGGTATGCCCTGAACGTCTCCATCGTTAGTGACCCCGTCCCCGACGCAGGTACCGAAGCGTCCCAGTTCAGAGCTCCCACTGCACCAGGCCGTGCCCCGGCATCGCCCCCTAAATCGCAAACAGCGACCTGCTCGACATCGCAACAGGCGACCTACCCGGCATCGCCCACCACATCGCAATCAGCGACCTATTCGGCATCGCAATCAACAAAGTATCCCACAACGCAACCTGCGACTCATTCTGGATCGCAACTGGATGATGCGACCACAGTTAACTTGATGAAAAGTCAATATTTGCCTGAGACACCCGTTGCGTCCCAGGTGGATCGCACAAGGACTGTGGCCACGCAAACACTGATATCGGGCCATGACTTATTTGTTATGAGATCCAAAGAACATCGCGTCGTTCCAGCCCCAGGAGTGGAAGACGTCATTGAAAGTTTGTAAAAGTGAAGACCGGTAGGACCCAGACAGGGGTTTACCGCATTCTAGAAATTGTATAAAGTTTTAAAGAAATAATTGCCATTTTTGCACTTTATTACTGTGTATGTATAGTGTTTACATATTGAGTAGAATACCCGGCTGGGTACAAGGAAAAGGAATTTTGAAAAATTAAAAAGTAATGATTGCCTATTTGCATAGAATACCCCGGTTGGGTAAATCCAGTTGAATTATATTGAGTAAACTTGAAAATTGAAGTTAATATATGTATTTAACCCTTCATGGACTGAGAGGCTGTGGACTGTGCCGGCCCAAGAACTTATCCTTGTAAATAGTTGCGCTTCGGTGCATTATCTTGGTTTTACATAAAACCACTACTACTATCTACCTCTGAAGAAAAACCCGTATGGTGGGCCTAGAGTGAGGTCTGCAGTCAGAAGTCCTGCAGCCCACCCAGGACCCACGTGGGAGGTTTTTGGTGCAGGTCCTCCACAAGTATCTTGTATATATGAGCATGTTTTGATATTTTGATACTTTTGTATTCTTCATTGTACAAATTGTAACCTTAAAGAAGTCGTACCTCCCGGATGGGAAGAGTTATAATGTTGTTGTTAATGCAAAACAAAATGTTCTTTTTGTCTTTTACAGCCCGGGAGTGCTGTGTTTTACCAAGGGGGGATGTGTAGCCCAGCTACGCAGGCACACATAAAGTCCAGGAGAGTGCACAGGAAAGTAACAGCAACGCTTGATATTCATTCACTGTCACTCACACTTTCAGACACACCCATCTGAGATATAAGGGGGAGTGACATGTATCTGAAGTGGTTAGTCAGTCAGCCAACCTAGGAGGGAGAGTAGTGGAATCTGGCTCCTGTCTACGGACGGATCAGCTCAGTGTCAGTCCAAGTGGGACTTAGAGGATACTGAGGGCTACTCAGCAAGCCCTGGAGAAAGCTGACCTCGCCATTGAAAGTACAAGTGTTTATGTTAAGAGCGTGAAGCAGGGCGAAGGGCGCAGTGGAGAAGACAGAGCAGTGCTACAGGTATTGGATTACCTGCACTAAATTGCCGGACACCGGGGTCCGAAGCGTTGCTATTGTTTCAGGCATAGTAACAAGAAAACCGGAGGCATCTGGACTACAGGTCGCAGAGAGCAGCCCTAAGTGTCAATACGTAACCGGAGTCAGGTGGAACAGGGACTTTGAGTCAAGTGCACGACAAAAGTAAGGACTTAGTTTCATCACTTAGAAGGCTCCACCACAATGTTGGCCGGGCAGTACAGCTATTGAGAAAGCTGGAGATTCAGAGTTAACTTCGCTTCAGGCAAGTTGGACTCACATGTATATGGAAGTAAAGGAGGCCTCTAACCTGCTCAGCTGTTACCCGAATGTGCACTCTCCACCCCGACCAGCTCCCCAGGATCTGCTTGAACCATCATCAGTAAAAGGTATGAAAAGAAGCTGCATTGTGTTTGGCTGAATTCTTATTACACCCTGCATCATCATCATCACCATAGACTTCCAGGGACCCGTCTCACCTGTGGGAGACTTACAACCAAGCTGCCCCATAACATCCCCTGTGAAAGTCCTTAGAGCAGCGCTGGTTCAATTAACCAGAAACCACAGGTGGCGTCACGAACTACCTATCCTAATAATCCCCTGTAAATACCCCCCATTGTATGAGCGCCCAGGGCCACGGACCGAGTCCTGCTGCCAGTGACAAATCCCATAGACTTTCATGGGCTCGGTGCCGAGTACCCCATTGCCCTGGTACTAAGTGCGACTCAGAAACACTCAGAATGACAGGCAGAGGATTACTGGATCAGAAATGAACAGTGCCCTAATCCGGTTGCCACAGATAACCAAACGGCATGACGAGCTAGCAGAGTTTTGGTAATTTCTAAATTAAACCTTTTTGGCTCCGGTTGCTATTCAGTTAGATTGCTTATTGTCCTTGTTCCTAAATTCTGGACAATCCTGTATTGTCCTCTGGTGATACTCTAGGTCCTGACACCCTAGACTTCGTTTCTGTCTGACACCTTGACTCTTCATCTAACGACAATCACTCTTCAACAATTTGAGTCTATTCTGGGGATCACAATGTGGGAATCCTCCGGCAGAACTTCTCGAGGGGGTTAAGGGTTAAGACCAGAGGATTCCTTACACTCCTTACCATGTCTAACCTCAACAGTGGTTTGTTTTCCCTGAAAAAAAAAAATGATTGAAAGTAGAAATTCAATATGTCTCATACAGATTATACCAGAGGAGAGTTGAGATGCTCTCATACACATAGCCGACCAAATTCTACCAAAAATTGCAGGTTCGGCCAACCTTGCTCTTAAAAATAAGCTCCTTAGGAAACGACTTCCTGTCAGCCATATTATATTGGTCACCAATGGAGCCCACAAATCAGTGTCTTTATGACTGTACAAAGTGACCATGTTTACAAATGTGAAAAGGGTCATCCAAAAGCGTTCCTTTGCTTTACTACTCCCAACATTTCTGAAGGCGCTTTAATCCCGTACCCAATCCTGGCCCCCCATCTCATCCTAAAAAGCTCAATTTTGCAAATACCCTGCCCTCTTACGGCCATGGTGTCTTTGGAAATTCAGAATAGCTATTGGCAACTTGAAGTGGTGATGTCAACTTTATGGCACATGAGCATTGTGGCAATCGGTTACGTAATTACAGCATGTTCACAAAGGGAGGCCCCCAAAGATTAGCCTGTTTTATTGGAACGGTCTACAACACTTAAAGGGTCCCAATTTGATCTTTCTCTCGGTTTTCCTCTCCTTTGTGTTCTGGGAGATGAAACTCCGCAATCGTCAAGGCGCCGTTTATGGCAGCCTGTTTTCTGTTATAAGAGGACTTACCAATTGCAGTTCCCTTGCAGCCCAGAAGGTGATCGAGTAAATTAAAAGTGAAGGGTGCTGACAACAGTGAGAAACAACCAAAACTCAGACTTCATTCCATGGTTCTTTTATTTTACAAGATCAGATAAATTAAAACAGACGCTTGCAGACATGCAATTATAATTTCCCAACAGAAAACTGCTGTAGATCAAAGGCTTGGCCACCTAATTTCACCGTCTCAGCGGAAACAGCAGGTGGCGCTGGACGTCACAAATATAGCGCAAGTCATATGGCTGCATTTTTTGTTAATTAGCGGATACACTACTTCCGTCTGTTTAATGAAGTTCATTTCTGATACCATTTTAATTACTTTGTACATTTGGGATCTCGGCTACTCGGCATTGAGTGGCGGTATACGGTAACAAATTCCATGTAGTATAATACATTAATAATTATGGCTACGCACCTTCTTTCCGGTACTGGGAACGCAGTGTAATAAAGCAAGCCTCGTCATGAAGGCTTCCGATTATTAACTGAGATCATAAACCATGAGAACGAGTTTTACAAACCGATGCAAGGCGATGAGTGGAGGTCTGGCGATATAGTGATTGTATTGGACATTATATAAGGAGGGTCATTGGACGGTATAGCGGCTGATCATGGTGCCCATAGGGTAACCATATACATTATATAGGGGAGTGTATAGACAAAAAAATCCGCTGCATATTACGAATCAATGTGAAGTTTGGTCAAACAAAACCTAAAAGAGCTTAAACAATATGTACACCTTTGTGCATTTTTTTTACTTACATGCAAGTATTTTAGGCTAAAAATAATTTTAGCAAATAAGTTTTATTAAAAATTTTGAACCATTTGGTTTTTACAGGATCTTTAATTTCTTGCACAATCCTGGTTGCAGAATGAGTTAACTGAGAATCTGTTAGGGACAGGGGCATAACGCTCGCGTTCACAAAGGATGCAACCACGACAAAGCCAGTACAGGTGGGGGCTCACCAACACGAGCGCCAATTTCACCTGGATACAGCCTAAATATGTTGCGGCACAGACACACTGCCGGCTAGTCAGCCATGACGGGAGTCAAATGGCATTGATGACACCACACATTGTGGGAGCGGAGCACAGTAAGAATAATTGTTTGTTTCTTTATAAAATGTACTGGAGAAGAAAAGTATGGTTCCAGGATGGGGGCATTACACCAGGAAGGGGCCCATGATGAGAGACATTGTGATGGAGTGGGGCCCAGGATGTGGGGCATTATTACTTGAAGTTACCCAGGATGGAGGACATTATTCCTGGAAGGGGACTATGGTAGAGGACATTATTCCTGGGAAGGATACCAAGAGTAGGGAAATTATTACATGGGGGGCAAAATCGCATATCTTCATAGGATCTAGAACACTACAAAAGCCCATACATCTGACTAACATGCAGGCGGGGGCCGAGGTCCAAATTTTGCATCGGGGTCCATTGGACTCTAGTTAAACCACTGGCTAGGGAATCTGATTTTTTTTGTCATTTTTTTTCCTGAGCTCCTTTTTAGTGATTTAGGACAGCATCAAGTTCAGTGCAGCCTTGATGTGGTAGATGGTCATAAATCAGCACAACACAGATAGAAGAGTTACAAACCCTCCTGTCAGAACAGCTAGATGGGACATTCTCTGTGATGCTATACAAAGAAACAAAGAGCCTTCAAAAGCCATTTTTAATGAAACCCAATTGTAGAAAAAAAATATTTTGCCCAAAATACATGCATTTAAAAAAAAAAAATTTTTTTATTGCATACGGAGAGCTGCAAGGTATTTTCAAGGGTCGGGAACTTGTATGTATAGAATTGTATGATGGGTGATAGAATTAAAATCCTTAGTTGGAATTTAAGAGGACTGTCAAGGGGAACACGAAGAACGTCGATCATGGAATATGCTAGGAAGAGGAGACCGGATATTCTATGCCTCCAGGAGATTCATTTACTACGGGAAAAGGTGGAGGTGTTGAAGAAGAGGTGGATTTGGAGAGCATATCATTCCACATATTCTTCATATGCTAGGGGGGTCTCTTTATTAATAGGAGCGTTTACGCCATTTAAAGAAATTGAAAGCCATGTTGATAGTGAAGGACAGTATGTTTTTGTTGTTTGTAAAATCTCTGGGCAATCACTATGTATAGTAGCTATGTACATACCACCCCCATATAGCGGGAAAAAGTTATGTGAGGTTATGGAATTATTTAAGCGGGGTACGGGATTACTATTACTTATTATTGGGGATTTCAATAATGTTATAGATGATGGGTGGGATAGACAAACAGTGCAGGTAAAAGCATTAGGAAATTGACATCATTTGGGAATTATATTAAAGAGATTGGAATGATGGACCTGTGGAGAGTGAGAAATGAGAATGTGGTGTGCTACTATTGTTATTCTGCGACGCATGGGTCTCTTTCACGAATAGATATGGCACTGGGAAATGAACTAATGACACAATGATCTGTGGGACAATGAGACAATGGTCTGTGGAGTGGAATACCTCCCAAGGGCGATTTCGGACCATAAGCCTATAGAATTGTCCATTAGACGGATGGGGGGGATTGGGAAGGGAGTTGGATGGAAGTTGAACCCAGTGTGGCTGGAATATATTGATATGAATATTATAAAGGAAGAATTGGAGGAGTATTGGCGGATTAATGAAGGGAGTGCTGATAGTCGGGTGGTGTGGGACGCTATGAAAACGGTCCTAATGGGTCGTTTGTTTCGAGAGATTTCCAGGTGTAGGTCGAAATCTCAACTAGAAGACAGGAAAATAATAGAAACCTTAGAGAGGGTGGAGAGGGATAGGGTACTGGACCCTTCAGCAGAAAATCAGAGTAGGCTAAGGGGTGCACAGGAAGAGGTTAATAAGGTGTATTTGAGGAAAGCGGAGAGGAGGAGGGCCTTCCAGAAAACGCAATTTTATGATGAAGGTGAAAAAGTGGGGCATCTGTTGTCAGTGGTGGTAGCGGCGCAGAAGGAATCGTCTTATGTATATAAATTGAAGACTGATGAGGGAAGGGGGGTGGGGGACAGAGTGTATTTTGGAGGAATTTAGACGATTCTATAATCAGTTATATTCTTCGGGATCGGGGGATTCATTTGGGGATATAGAGGGTTTTCTTCAGGAAGCAGGGCTCCCGAGGATTAAAGACAGTGATAGGGGGAGACTGGAGGTGCCCATAACAAAAGAAGAGATTGAAATGGCTATTATATCTATGGCTAATAATAGGGCCCGGGGGCAGATGGTATTCCTAGTGAAATTTATAAACAATTAATTGAAATGGTAACACCCAGACTGCAAAAGGTTTTTGAAGAGGCTCTTCGGGAGGGTGAATTACCGGTGTCCATGAGGGAGGCGGTGGTGGTGGTGGTCATTCCGAAAGAGGGAAGAGATCCGGGGTTGGCAGAATCTTATAGGCCCATCTCGTTGCTGACGTTGGATGTAAAGATCTTAGCTAAAATTTTGGCTAGCCGTTTGGTGACTGTGGTTCAGGATCTTGTCCATCCAGACCAATCCGGATTTATGCCAAATAAGTCTACGGCGATTAATTTGAGTAGACTTTTTCTGAATTTGCAGCTGCCGTCGGACAATAGGGGCAGTAGGGTCGTGGTTTCATTGGATGCGCGTAAAGCGTTTGATAGTGTTGAGTGGCAGTATCTTTGGAGGGTATTGGAACGCTTTGGTTTTGGGCCGAGCTTTATTTCATGGATACGGTTGCTATATACTTCCCAGACCGCTAGGGTCAGAGTTAATGGGCAAATGTCTGGGAGTTTTGCGCTTCATAGGGGGACTAGGCAGGGGCGTCCGCTGTCCCCGCTACTTTTTGCCTTGGCAGTGGAGCCCCTGGCGCAGACAATTAGGAGGACGGCTTTGGTTAAAGGGTTCAGATATGGCTTGGTAGAGGAAAAAGTGTCATTGTATGCAGATGATGTGTTGCTTTTTTTGGAGGATTCCGGAGAGTCGTTGTTGAGAGCAATGGAAATTATTAAAACATTTGGGTCTATATCGGGATTAGAAATTAACTGGGGAAAATCCACCGTCATGGCTGTAGATGATTGTGTTGTTAATTTGCCAGTGTCGGGGGAGGGTAGTAGATTGGCAGTGGTGCGACAGTTTAAATATCTGGGTATTCAGGTGGCACTTCCGATTTCCAGCTATGCAGATTTGAATCTGATTCCACTGCTGAGTAAGTTTAGGAGTAAAGTAGGGGCGTGGTGTAAACTGTATCTTTCAGTAGTGGGAAGAATTAATCTGATTAAGATGATTTTGATGCCCAACTGCTATACGTCTTGCACAATGCCCCTATCTGGTTCCCTAGGCCGTGGTTTCGTACTATTGACTCTATATTTAGGGATCTTGTGTGGGGAAAAAAGCAGCCAAGGATCAGACTTGAGATATTGCAGAGGCCCAAGGATGGAGGGGGACTGGCGCTTCCGAACCCTTGGATTTACTTCTTAGCTGCTCAGGGCCAACAGATGAGAGGGTGGAGGGATGTGTCTGGGGCTGGTTCAATACAAAGGGTCTTGGTTCAGGTGATGGGGAGGGATCCCTTGGTTCAGGGGTTGGAGTCAGGAAGGTTTAGGAAGTTGGGTTTGATGTATCCTACTTTAGCGCTGATACATAAAGTCTGGGAGGCAATTAAAAAGATTAGGAGTTTGGAACACTTGACAATTTTTTCCCCGATATGGCAAAACGAGACTCTACCGAAATTTGTTAAAATGGGAGAATTTAAAAATTGGATGAGACTGGGAATACAGTACATGGTTCAGGTGCAAGAACGTGCAGGGACTGGTGCACTTAGGAAAGTTGCAGGCAGATTATGGGCTAACGGAGGTCTGCAGATTTCAATATGGGCAGTTTAGGCATGCTTATGTTACGCAGAGTAGGACAATGAATATGGAGATTCACAAGGATATATTGATTGATTATGTCTGTGCAGAGGGGGGAACAAAAGGGGTAGTGTCGGGCATTTATAAGGATCGAATGCATACTTTTTTAAATAATTATCCTATTAGAGCACAGGGGAAATGGGAGGAGTTGGGTAGGATAGAGGAAGATAAATGGGAAGGGATTATGGAATATATACCCCAATTATCGCTGAGTGAACCGGGCAGACTCTCGCAGATATATGTACTCCATAGAGTATATAGGACTCCTGAACGGCTGTATAGAGGGGGGTCTGAGACAGACTTCTGAGTGTCCTCTGTGCTGAATGGAGGGGGCTGGAATTCTCCATATGTTATGGCAGTGTCCAAATCTGAACCCATATTGGACGGCGGAGCGTATGGTTGTAGGATTGAAAGGGATCCTGGTGGTGTGTATACTGGGGTATGTGGAGGAGGTCCAGGTACATAATAAATATAAGGTGGCTATAGCTAGATTATTATATATTGCGCGAAAACTGATCGCAAGATACTGGGTAAATGAAGATCCGCCGACATTGAGGGAATTTTTCAGACAGTCTGACTATATTGTGAATATGGAAAAGATATTTACATTAAGAGAAAAAGCATAAGAACATTTGATACACTGTGGACACCTGGGTGGAGAGAAGATGATCCTGAACTTAGGGCTCCGTTTCACATAACGACGCTGCAGCGATCCGCTGATGATGCGACCAGATAAGGATCGTTGCTGCGTCGCTATGTGATCGCTGGTGAGATGTCAAACAGACCGATCTTCCCAACGACGCAGCAACGATACGGACGACCATAGCGATCTTGCATTATTTGCTGCTCTTGTATGTAATGGGGGGGGAGGGAATTTCTGAAACTAAATGACCATTGTTAATGTTTTCATTGCGATTTTTGTTCTATTGTTTTGTACCTTGAATTTGGTTAAATAAAAATTTATCTGATTTAAAAAAATAAATAATAAAACAATTGCCAAAAAGTGTCTGTATCCTGGTTCCAGATTTCACAATGCAAGCTGCACACATTATCAACTTGATCTCTGAAGAGGCTGGCATTCTTACTTGGAAAATCTGTCAGAATGATTGCATAATTTTCTTGACATTATGCTCTGGCTAGACTTCCAAAGTAAGTACACCAGTCTTATCAGGTCCAAAAATGTATTCAGTTTATATTATAAAATCTGATGTCAGATCTGCTTTAATTTAACAAATTAGATTCCTTGCTAAATAC
>JARQOD010000003.1:431751328-431788828 GCA_033576555.1 Oophaga sylvatica | reverse complement strand
TCGAATTAAACTAGGGCATGCAGAGATTTGTCTGATGGACCCAGAGACTAACTTTGGTTTGAGTGCCATCTAATGTTTTGTTTGATTACACTAGGACCGAAAATCGTCTTGTGTACACCTGCCCTTAAAGGGGGCATTCTGGTCAAAGCAAATTATCGCCAACCAACTGAATTGGTGATATCAGCCGGATAGGTATGCATACAACCACTGGGACCCCACTGATGCCATCAGTTCTCCCCTAATCACAACACTGCAGCCAGGAGGGGGGGGGGACTCGACCCCCAAGCCTGGATAAGCCCTTTAAGAGGCGCACGCCTCTTAATGAATATAGTGCATCTTACTCCAGCACACTCTTCATCTAGATCAGCGATTTTCCAGTCCTCACACTCCCCAACAGATCATGTTTTGAGGATTACCCCAGTATTGGACAAGTGAGAGAACCTGCGGCAATTTCTGATGCCTTGATAATTCCATCACCTGTGCAATACTAAGGAAATCCTGAAAACATGACCTGTTGGGTCATCGTGAGGACTGGAGATTTGGAAACCTTGACCTAGATCTAGCCCATTGAGGATCCCTGCACTCTTCCAGAGAATGCCACCGATATACTAAAGGTTGACATAAACTTTGCCCCTTTCAACCAAGAAGCCCCAAAAAAATCCACGACAGTTGGCAACTCTAGAAATCACGGTCCGTCTACAGACTGAAATGTGGCCTCATTTAGGGGAAGCACAACTCCTCAGATGCTAAAAGTTACAACTCTTATCATGCCCCAACAGCTATAGGATGCTAGGTGTTGCAATCCTTCAACAACTGAAGGGGCCAGAGGCTATTAGGCCATGCTGAATTCAGCAGCTGGAGGGCTACAGATTGGCGATCATTCAGGGGTGACATTTCATTGGTGCAACCCGTGAGGCCCAAAGAGTAAGGGGGTCAATTTCTACCTCTAAGGCCGGTGTCACACTTGCGTGTATGATGCAAGAAACTCGCAGGAGTCTCTCGCATCAACATCCAACACTCGGACCGGAGTGTGCGACTGCATAGAAATACATGAATCCGCACGCTCCGGTCCAGGTGCCGGCGTCACTGCCGGGTGTTGATGCGAGAGACTGGTGTGAGTTTCTCTCATCACACACACAAGTTTGACACCGGCCTAAAGTAGGTGGAATTGTGACTTTTGGCAAGTTATTGGACTGCAAATGGCCCATACACTGTTCTTACACAGGGGCCCTTTTTTGTGTGTGTCCGCCAGTGCAATCATTACAACTAGTGATGAGCTGTGCGATAAGGCGTTATCAGAGCATGCTCGGGTGCTAACCGAGAGTCTTCTGCATGCTCGAAAGATATGTTCGAGTCACCACCGCATGACTCGCAGTTGTTCGACAGCCGCAACACATGCAGGGATTGACTGTTAGGCAATTCCTGCATGTGTTGCGACTGTCGAATAGCAGAGAGATATGCAGCCACGAGGACTCCCAACATATTTGAGCACGCCAAAGACACACGGTCAGCACATGAGCATGCTCGGATAACACCTTATCCATCTACATTCGCTTTTCAACTAAGTTCAACAGGGAATATAAAGAGAGGTGGCAGACACTAGGTTGCGTTCACACATAGCATAAATGCTGCATTTTTTCACCGCTGCATTTATTAGTTCAAACACCTTGGATGTGATTTCACGAAAACTCGTGAAATGTGCATATAAAGACTGTTTTTTTTGCTATGTATTTTTCCACTATTGGAGAACAAAAGGCATATAAAAAAAAAAAAAAGTTGTGTTTAACTGCAGAATCAAAGATTTTCTGTACTAAAAAAAAAATAAAAATACTCTAAAAATGCTCTAAACCTGAACTGGTGATGAGCAAGCGTCTCCGATAAGGCGTTATCCCAGCACGCTCGTGTCCTAATCGAGTATTTTCAGCGTGCTCAAAAAAAAGAAAAAAAAAAAAAAATTCATTCCCTGCACCTGCATGTCTTGCAGCTGTTTGTCAGGCAATTCCTGCACGTGTTGCAGCTGTCGAACAACCGCGAGACATGCAGGAGTGGGGACTCGAGCACGCCGAAAATGCTCGATTAGGACACGAGCGTGCTGGGATAACACCTTATCAGAGACGCTCGAACATCACTAATCTGTACCAAAAATGCATCAAATAAAGAGGAAAACACTTAAAAAATGCAACAAAACCACAGTGATTGTTTTTGAGTATTTTGGAGCAAAATCAAAACGCAGTCTAAATAGGAAACCCCGCAGCATTTATGCTACATGTGCATAATAATCCAAATCTAGGGATAGGAAAGGAGGCATTGCAGAGATTAGGTCAGGATCAGCTGTGAGGAGAGGGATGGGAAGTGGGAAAGAAATGGAAACCTTATTACAATAGGAGGGTCAGGGTGGAAGGAAACCATATATTTCTGCAAATATTTATGGTTGTGGTCACAATGTATCGCAGAGGGGAACAGGATGGTCATCAAACAAATGTGTCATGCAGGGGGGCTAGAGATGGGGTTGGGGGTCTCCTTTGCTCACTGGTTTCAGGTGCAGCAGATCTCCTGGTGGAAGGAGCCGGCCAGTGGATGTCAGGGCCTGGCCTTCCTCTATCAGCAGCTGATTCAGGGTGTATATATGTATCTCTCCTCCTCCTTCCTCTCACATGTCCCTGTTTTCCTTCCTCCTCTCTGCAGTGCCGCTGCTATATCCCCTCCCTGCCCAGAGCTGTATACACAGCACAGCGGCCTGACAGCTGTCATCTGCTACTCCCCCTGTCTATTGTATAAGCAGGCAAGTATATATGTGTCCTTTCAGCCTACCCTTATGCCCGCCACCCTGACCCTCTGCGTGTAATTCTGCCCCTTTGTCGTGCAACCCCATTGTTGCCTGTATCATTGTCATCTTTGCATTTTGCTATGGCGTAGAATTGTAACTGGTAGCGATGCCCGGGGTGGCTGCAGGGGCACAAACTTATGATACATGCAGATAGGATAGCCTGAAATTAATCCTATGCTAAAGCACATGACAAGTTTTGCAAGGGGATATTTTCAGAAAGTAGAGAATCGCCCCTTCCCCGTCACTCTCACCGACCACTTTATCATAAGCACTTATAAATCTTTCATGCGATGCTATTTTGGAGATACGTACGTCAGTGCTTTCTCGTGGTTCTTACTCGTTGCGCTCTTTTGTTCATTTTTCCAATCTCTTGTTTTAACCTCTTTTGCAAAAAAAAACCAGACATGGCCAACGTTGAGATACCTGAAGACGTGGCATCCGGACCACCTGCCCTTGAGACACCACCTCCACCTTCAGAATCTCTACACTTCACCATTGCCATCATCGGACCGAGAGGTTCTGGAAAGACCACACTAGTCCGATCTCTTTGTAACCACATGGAACAATTCGGTCCTGGTTTCCTAGACTCCTACTTTAGGGATGAGGGTGGAGAACATAGGGTTGAGCAGCACACTTATCCACCTTTACCTAATGTTACTCTCCTTGATTGCCCTGGGTATAAACCCGGTGACTCTGTTACGGTATATGTAGACAGCATCAAGCCTGACACGGTGCACTGCCTGGTGGTAACGTTTGGGGAGACCATCACTGACACAGACATGCAGATACTGGGGGCCATAAAACATTTAGGGAAGCCTGTCTGTATGGTGCAAACGCATATAGACCTCACTATGCACACAGAAAAAAGACAGCAGGGGAAGGGTTACTGGAGAGGGCAAACACTGATGGGCATGAGGGGTAAAGCGCAAGAACAGCTGGGTGGGCATGGGATGCCGGGGTCCGGTATATTTCTGGTGTCTGGTCTAGAACCACAAAACTACGACTTCCAAGGAATGGTGGATTATATCGAGAAGGAGATTCTGCAATGGAAGAGGTGAGCGATGACGATCGATGCGACACTTTACATTTGGAGACTGTATATAAAGTTAGAATCTTAACCATTAACCCTTTGTAAATTGAAGCCAACCTCTGTAATCGAGATATATGTTGTATGAGGGGTTCACCATGTAATTCATTGACTATTGAGCCGGAGTCACCCTCAATCACGTCCATATGGCCTGTTTGAAATTTGGGTATGCAGAGAAGCTGGAGGTTAAACTAAAGGTACACTTACCCCTATAGTTTCTGTATTTTACAATTCCCTTTAGGCTATGTGCACACATTGCGGATCTCCTACAGATCAGCAGCGGATTTTCCGCACGGAATCGCTGCAGATCCGCAAGTGATTTACAGTACAATGTAAATCAATGGGAAAAAAAAATAAAAAATCCGCATGGAATCCGCAGCAGATTATTTTAAGCAGCATTTCAATTCTTTTTGTGGATTTGCATGTGTTTTTACACCCATTCCATTATAGAAATCCGCATGGATAAAAACGCATGCCAATCTGCAAAGAATCCGCAGGAAATCCGCACAAAAAACGCGACTTTGACCTGTGGATTCTGCCAAGAGATGCAGATTCCGTTCAGAAAATTCTACATGCAAATCTGCAACATGTGCACATAGCTTAAGGTAAATGTATGGCAGAAATACGCCATCACTTCATGGAGTGGGCGCAGACACGGAGCTCCTTCCATACAGCAAGGGTGCAAGCTGTATAAGGCTATGTGCACGCGTTGCGGATTTGTTGCGGATCCGCAGTGTTTTTTTTCTGCGCGAAATTTCACCAAATCCGCAATGGATTCCTAAACCAAGGTTAATCAATGAGAATCCAGAATTGTTGTGCACACGATGTGGAAAATTCCGTCCTGACTCACAGCGTTTTATATTCCGCAGCATGTCAATTCTTTTTGCGGATCTGCAGCATTTCTGCAGCCATTGACATCCATTGAGTCACTCAAATTGGCAACAAAAACGCAGGTGTAAAAAGGTTTGCGGATTTGGTGCAGATTTGATGCGGATTTGGTGCAAAACATGCAGCAGATTTGTAAAAGGAAAAGATGTCAGAAGGAGGAAGAGTGTGTGGGCGGAGATTCTAGAATAGAGCCCATCTTGGTTGAAGCACATCAACAATGGAGGTTGGACTTGAAAATTACTTTTTTTTTTACATTGATATATCTTTATTGAGCTAACCAATCCGCAAACACAGCCACATACAAATCCACATCAAAAACGCATGAGATCCGCACAAAAAACACGCGGAATTTCTACTGCGTTATCTGCCAAGAGATGCAGAATCCACTCAGAAATTTCCACAAGCAAATGCGCAACGTGCGCACATAGCCTTATACATCCGGCACCGAAGAGTGACCGTAATTTTTCACTGTATACTGCCATACTGAAGTATCATAGTATAGAGAGCAAGCGACCAAACAATTCCTATCGGGACTAAAAAATGCAATGTAAAGCAAAAAAAGTTAGATAAACATCTACATAGAAAAATTGAATCCCCTCTTTTGCAAATAATAAAAAAAAAAATTGGTACTGCTGTCTCCGTAAAACATGACTACTTTATCCCAGAAACAGCGCCACACCTGTTCATAGGTTGTGAGTAGTATTGCAGATCCCATTTTTTGGATTAATAACATCTAATTATGGACAGGGTAAATAGAACATGATATTTGAGGGGCAGAAATTAGGAAAGTCTTGGTTGACTTTACATCAATGCGAATTTCCCACTGGATACAAATCCAATCCATTCCTCTTTATAAAATGCATGCCAATAAAGCGCCAATGAGACCTCGGCCTTAAAGTAACTTGTCTATTTTTGTTTGCAGGCCCGTCTCTTTTACTACTGAACCTCACTGTCAAGAACTAGTGTCGGTATTTGAGGTCCAATGTGACCAAGAAGGACTTTCAGAGTTCTGCTCTCTCCTCAGCATCTTCTTAGATAACCCCCACCTGTGTCCGCCATGGTGGGTGTGACGGGCAGCGATAAAGAAGCGACGGTCTCCACACTCTGTGAGCCCCCACTTTCTGGTCTTGTAGTGAAGCCGCTCCCTGGGCCAGGGACACCCCCATGTCCGTGGAGCAGTATCTACAGAACTTGCAGTCGGAGGCCTGTGATGTCTACCTGATTCTGGGCTCAGGGATGGACAACAGCTCCCGCGCTATATGGTTGAAGCCTTGGTGGCAGCTGGCAAACACTGTATGCTGATCGGCGGAGAGGCAGATAGGAGGCACAAACATGATACCAATGGGCAAGAGGGGGGCAGTAAAAAATGCCATGCTGGCACTGACTTACCTGGACTGAGGGTAGCATTAGAGAAGGGAGCTCCACAGTTGGTCAGGGAAAGGCTCCTACATGCCATTCCCACCATCATTGTCCAGCTGGTAAGAAGAGAGCGGAGGAGACTTATGATGGGCATATATGATATCTGTTTGGATATATGTGCCAAGTCAAGTCAAGGGCATTTGCACGATGCCCTGGCCACCCTTTCCGCTAAGTTGTCGTCGTTACGCGCCCGCTTTGGTTTGGATGAAGATTCCCTGACTCTAATATCACAAGTGACAGGATGCAGTCCTGAGGACTTGCGTGCCGAGATTCAGTGTCCCCTGGCACAGGATCCAAGCGAGGACCAACTGCTTCAACTGACGTCGCATCCACTTTCCCTGACAGAGCTCGTCTGGAGTTACATGCTCCCCTGGGGCGGAGGAGAAGAGTCTTCCTCTAAACTGTCTGCAGACCGTACCTACCGTCTACTGGTGGAGGCTGTATGGGGCATGGCGGAGGATGCAGAGAGGGTACTGCTACATGGCTGTACCAATCAAAAGGTGGCAAAAGAAAGGACTGCCTTCTGCCACTGGCCTTGCGTGTGATTGTTGTCATGTAGAGTTGTGGCCCCCTAAATACATATTTATGCTTTGATGTATCTCTATCTGGGTGGTAAGCTTGACATCGCCCTTAATCTTGTAAGAGTAAAACCTACCAGAGAAACAATCTGCGCACCTAGTATTAGCATAGACGAGGAACAATCTAATCTAGTGCACTGTTCATTGTGGGCTTCCTCCTTATGTCGCTTGCCCTGCCGTATACCCAGGCATTAGCCGTTTCTGATATCTAATGTATTGTAAATGCATGGAGTTTCTTCTGCGTACATGCCAATGTGATACCCGGGTGTTGTGCAA
Organism: Oophaga sylvatica; assembly: GCA_033576555.1. Classification (NCBI taxonomy): domain Eukaryota; kingdom Metazoa; phylum Chordata; class Amphibia; order Anura; family Dendrobatidae; genus Oophaga; species Oophaga sylvatica. Next base: position 431,781,753 of record JARQOD010000003.1, on the reverse strand, counting down.
TAAAGCAGAAATGTGTATGCCAAGCTTGGCGTCATCCTATAAACATGGATGATATGATAATAGGATGGTGAATGGGAACAGCCGTATCGTAGTACGAATGTGCCACTCGCTAATGTTCTTGCACCATAATTAGAGATGAACATTAAGATTCACGCTACCCTTTACCGGCAGCCATATCTGTACTCCATCGTAGGCGGACCAGGGCATTGTGAACTTCTTTGCCCGGCACCCGAATGCTGGCACCTTGCATTGACTAGGCTGCCGTGACTTTCATGATACTGTGGGGGTATAGTAATTGCAAGAGGTGCCAAGAATGCCAATATTCGAGTGCCGGGCAAGGAAGACTGCACTGCCACAGTGGCTGTCCTCATTTTTTTTCCCCACCTTTTTGGAGAAGGCATTTGACTCTTAGATATGCTGCAACGGGACGACTCAGAAATGAATAGCATTCACCTTCGGGCAATCTAATATATGTATTCCTCTGGTACACGAGCAGGAGAATGACAACTTGTTTGCACTGATTGATTGTAATTTGCATCGTGCGATAGTAAATGGCTGCAATTTGCATATGTGCATTAGCGCTATGACTGCTGTAGTTTCTATCGGCTCATCAGAATAACAATTTCTCAACAGTTGCTTGACAAAAAAAAAGTAGCATGTTATAACAGCGTGTCGTCCGGAGCGCTCACAACAGGTGTGAACAGGTGTAAGCTCTTATCGACATGTCTGATTACCATCTCGTGTCTTGTTTTGATGACTTGACTAATAAACGGGTTGTTGTTGCACCAGTTCTCATCATGTTCTTTTACGTTCTGCGCGGCTGGGACACGCGGGTGTTGTTCCGGTAATCACACCTGTCATTGTTATGGAGCTTGTAGATTTCTACCCAGCACAGCAGAATACGCTTTCTCATGCAGATGGCCACCACAAAAACCACATCACTGGTTTTACAACGGCGGCCCTATGGTCATCCAGACTGTTTGACGTCTTCCTCATGCGCCATGCACTGAGCCTTACTTATCTGAATCACAGAGGTGCACCAAAACCCAGTTGGCACTGCCGTCAGTCTAAGATTAGGTGCACACCACCATATTTTCTGTGTGAGTGCGATACGGCAAAACATTGGATCACGCCCAGACCAATATTATTCTATGGTGCCAATTTTTTTTTTTTTTTTTTTTTCCTTAAACTGAGCTGTTCCGGGTTTGATCCAATTAGTCAATGAGAATGTAGGAAACATCGGACTGCACTTGGATGACAACAGTGCAGACCAATTTTTGCTCACTGACACAATTGAGAAGATGGAAATTTTGTTCTCCATCTTCTCCTCACAATGTGCTCCAATTCTCTTATCCTAGCGCAGTGTTCCCCAACTCCGGTCCTCAAGAGCCACCAACAGGTTATGTTTTCTGGATTTCCTTTAATATTGCACAGGTGATGGAATTATTTCCTGTCCAGGTGATGCAATTATCACCTGGGCAATACTAAGGAAATCCTGAAAACATGACCTGTCGGTGGCTTTTGAGGATCGTAATTGGGGAATATTGACCTAGAGAATCGAATCATACCATGCTGACACTCGGATCAGAGTTTTATCAGGCTATCTCCTAGTTTCTCCTACACAGCTTCATGCACATGGCTCGACTAAGAATCTCTACTGCTTGGCTATAGAGATGAGCATACCACAACTTTAAAGTTCGGAGTTCATACCAGACAATGTGTCTGATGCTGAACTCCAAACATAGACTTATCCCAAAATTTTCGGAGTTCCAGAAAAAAGTTGAGAGAGAGAAAGTTTTCAAGCTCCGAAGTTGGGGTCCCCATACACTTCAATGGGGTTCGGGTAAAGTTCTTTTACCCGACCGAATCCTGGGAATTTATGTTAAACCCTGATTGAAACTGGACATTTTGGAGTGGACCCCATACGACAGAAGCGGGGTTGATTAAAATTGCAAAGTGCTTATAATAACAAGCAACTGTGCAACTTACTTGTTACTGAAAATCGTTAAGAACGGTGGAGTTTTTAAATTTATAGCTTACTACTCATTGCTAGGTTGCTGGCCACCTCTGGAGTCTATTAGAGGTGGCCGGTCTCCTAGTCAATAAAGTAGGTTGGGATCACTGAATCCAGCCAGCTCCAATACAACTGCAAACGCCCAATGCTACTGAGGAAAAGAAGCCTTCACTTGCAAAATCAGAGGGCGCACAGTTTAGGCTAGCAGCGCGAAAAAGATGCTAGTACCACCTGTCAGTCATCAGGAATACACTCCCCTATCGCCTTTCACGCCTCCTTCACCTCTCCTGAAAATACGTTTGGAGAAAGCGCTTTGTAAAACGACAGACCGTTCTAGGGTCACATGTCAAAAACTTTCCAACTTTGCCAACTTTTTGGGAGTACAGAAGTTCTCAAATTTTTTCAGAAGAGTTAACAAATATGGTAATATGGACCCCATGGTAACTGTGATTTTACCCCATTTACTTTGCTTACAGATTCTGCATCAAGTCATGTCGCATATCTGCTTGAAGCGCTGCTGGTGGAGGGGAATTTGGTGCGTCACAGAGCCATCAAACAGCGACATGAAATGCGTTGGGGTGTGGAGGAGCCAATCACCATCTTAGGTTCCGCCTACTAGCTAATAGACATTTATACAAATATAAAAACACCAATCAGATGTCTGAAAGTTATCCCATAACGTACAATACAAGAACTGTTTGTACAATGTCTCAGAAATTCAACAGGGACCCCATGTAAACAATAAAACATATAAGTGCTCACCAATAGATAGATGGCTACACAATAACCATAGTGACAGTTGACCAATCGCTGGACACCATACACATGTAAACATCCCAGCCAATAGATATACTTACTCCCTTCTGGCGCCAATGCAACCACCCCATCAGAGGCGGTGTTGAGTCGCCCGCCAGGACCTGTGGGGTACTCGGCACCGAGCCCGTTCACTTCAATGGGGGATGTCACGGGTAGCACAGCTCGGTCCATGGCCCTGGGGCTCACCTCAAATGTGGGATATTTACAGGGGATTAAAGTATTTACAGTTTGTTTGTGACGCCACCTGTGGTACCTGGTCAGGGTGACCAGCGCTGCAGGGTAGATCCGCTGAGGGTTGTTACTGGGCAGCAAGGTGTTAAGTCTTCCACAGGCAAGACTGGGTCCCTCAGGGTATGTGGCGGTGTTAGGGTGCAGGACGGAGAAGGGGAATTCAGCTGCAGGAGCAATAAGGCAGACACACACACGAAAGTCTCTTTCTGTACCTTTACTGGTGGTAGTTGCAGGCACGTCCCGGGAAGCTGGCAGGGTGGAGGATGCACGTCCAGTAATCCCACTGAGTAGGTGTAGGGCCTCCGTACTCCTGTATGTGTGAGTTTCTGACCTGTATGAAACGAAGTCTAACTCTGTCTTCAATTTTACGCCCGGCTGACTTTGTGGTGAGGCCTTCTCGTGGATAGAACAGTGTCTCTATATGCAGGCCCCTGCTAGACTCCGTCTTCCTGACCCCGGTTACGTATCAGCACTTGTGGGCCCCTGCGACTTGAAGTCCCACAGGGTCTCCGGTATCTCCTACTAGTCGTGTAGATGCTAACAAGCTCGGACCCGGTGTCCGGTTGTGCAGAGTAGAGGTAAGCTATCAATGCTGTTTCAACCTCTGTTACTCTCTTATCATCTTCCACTCGCCTTTCGTCCTACTCCGACCCTTAACATAAGCACACTAGCAGTAGATAGCTGATTCTTCCGTCTCTTCACCGCTCTCAAAGCGTCGGCACGCTTGCTCACTGAAACTACACTCAGTTGACTCAGTTCTGACCAGGCTGAAGTGGCTATCTTCCTCCACTCTTACTGGCCTCCACACAATAAACTAAGCTCAACTCTGCAGTCTTCAGGTTCCTTTAATCACTGCTGTTCCCTTTCCTTCCTTCTTTCTGAGCTCTGTCTGAAGCAGCTATCAGGACCTTCCGTCTAACTGATCTGTGCACACTTCAAGAGCTAACTTTCCACCTTCCAAGGGAACTAACAGCTTCACAACTTCTTTCTGAGGTGACTAGACTGTCTGAGGTAATTTGATCTCATCTCCTCAGCCCTCCCAGCTAATCTGACCTCTCTCAGCTCTCAGGCTAAACTCACTCTGGTGTTCTGAGGAGATCTGAGGTAACTGCTGTGCCTTCACTACCCTATATATACTGCAAAAGGGCTCCCTATGGTGGCTTTAGGGATTGGTGAAGCTGTGAATGAATATCAGGTACGTGTGGGTTTACCTTTAGTGCATCCTCCTGGGTAAATGTGGCTCCAAGCGCAGCTGGGCTACACAGTGTCTCAAATCGCAAAAGCAGAAGTGTCACATCCGTTAACGCCCCATACACAGAAAGGCATATATAAACAAAAGCCCATGTGAGCGCAAGGCAAGCTAAAAATAGATCCACTCCAGGACATAATGCGCAGGCGCCTGACTCCGTCTGCTAGCGTCTGACGTCAAGTCATGTGACACACCGCGTCACTGACTCAGCGCATGCGCAGAACATTATTGCAATCTCGGTCTCACAACGAAGACCAGCAGCGCAGCTGCCTGCAGAGCGAAACCTCGCAATATTATCAACCCCACAGGTCACAGGATCGCCACCATCATGATATAACAGAAGGGGCAGAACCTGTTCAAAATAGCCATGTCAAAACATACGTTAGCAAGTGAACCTCAGGGAAACATCACGCCATATCCATAGCAACCATATAAAGCTCCCCTTTGTTCACAAGCAAACACATGTAACCCATGATCAGAGGGCACAATGACACTAAGAAACACCCGATTATATCATAATGTGTACATCAAAAATATATACAATAGGTAAGTATGGAAACAAAAGGAGGGCACGGGGAGCAACATAATAAAGAAAAAGAAAAATGTTTATATCGCGAGGTTTCGCTCTGCAGGCAGCTTCGCTGCTGGTCTTCATTGTCAGACCGAGATTGCAATAATGTTCTGCGCATGCGCTGAGTCAGTGACGTGGTGTGTCACATGACTTGACGTCAGTCGCTAGCAGACGGAGTCAGGCGCCTGCGCGTTATGTCCTGGAGTGGATCTATTTTTAGCTTGCCTTGCGCTCACATGGGCTTTTGTTTATATATGCCTTCTGTGTATGGGGGCGTTAACGGATGTGACACTTCTGCTTTTGCCATTTGAGACACCGCCTCTGATGGGGTGGTTGGATTGGCGCCAGAAGGGAGTGAGTATATCTATTGGCTGGGATGTTTACATGTGTATGGTGTCCGGCGATTGGTCAACTGTCACTATGGTTACTGTGCAGCCATCTATCTATTGGTGAGCACTTATATGTTTTATTGTTTATATGGGGTCCCTGTTGAATTTCTGATACATTGTATAAACAGTTCTTGTACGTTATGGGATAACTTTCAGACATCTGATTGGTGTTTTATATTTGTATATATGTCTATTAGCTAGTAGGCGGAACCTAAGAAGGTGATTGGCTCTTCCACACCATATAAGGCTGCCTGTAAGCACCTTGTATTCTACTTGAAAAAGGCCACAATATGGCCGAAACGTTGTTACTGATGTTGTCAGAATAAAGACTTTTTGAATTTTTCACCCGGACTGGATGCTGCTCTCATTATTTTCTATGGACTTCTTTGTTCATTTGGATCCATGAACTTGGAGCGTGCATCCCCTATACTCCCGTGTGCTGTCAGCTGCTTGCTTTATGAAATGCGTTGGGGTCTCCAATATGGCCTCTGCGAGTCACCGTCCATGGTCTGCACAAACATTTGAAAACTTTTTGGACCATGAACATGAATTCCTAATCCAGAAGCCACTGACCAAAAACGTAAAAAAAAAACCCTTAAAAACATGAAAAACTAAAACTTTGGCTCCGATTAATCATTTTCAGGTTTTCCCCCATGTCATTTTTGTCTTTTGTCTAGTCTTTTTCCTTTAGCACTGGCAGATTTTGCATCCAATACATCAAAATGGTGCACAATGTTTGATAAATTTGTCACCGATCCCCAAAGATGTTTTATTTTTGCTTTTTTTTTTGCCTTTTTAGAGTAAAATGTCACAGAACCGAAATGCCTCAGGGTAGTAAAAATTTTTGATAGATTTCTTAAAAGTTTGAAATGATGAACCTGCCGTAAACTTCTGGATAATAAAAAGGATTTTTCAGTAGATCCACTCAAAAATATCCTCAGTGTGAACAAAGCCTCAAAGTTCCATCAGTTTTTTTTATTTTTGCGTATGAGAAGTTTCTTCAAGCTTCTCCTATCAAACCAAGATGGCAGCTGTGTGTGCTGTCTCGGATCAAAAACGGCAAGTCTCGGTTTTTATGGGCACCTTGGAAGTGTGAATAGCGCCACAGACCAAAATGGGGGCATCTTCTCAGTCAAAACTATGGCTATGACTCGTACATTTAACACGGTAGTGTGAATGAGGCCTGTTTTTTTTCTACTATGAGAACACAGCCCATGTTCACGTTACCTCAGATTTTTCAGTACATGATATGGCCGAGCCGCGGTAATTACAGCGCAGCTGGAAAACGTGTGGTAAAAATTACCACAAAACATAAAACCGTGGCACACGGCAACGAACGTAACTAGGGGGTACGTTGTGGTATACGGTATATTCACAGGGACGGTTGCATGTTTTACAACCGTAAACACGTAACAAACTGCGGTGAAAGTGGTCAATATCGCACGTTTAATCATACATTGTTTTTTATTAGATTTATATTCGTCATAGGGTTACAGTCATAAAATGGGAGCAAAGACATATTTCTACATTTTCCAACTTTAATATTATAAGCTATATAAATTATTTTGACTATTTTGGCATTTTTTTTGTGTGTAATGCCTCCTACAAGATGGCCGCTGCAGAGGGACGATCACGTGACGGGACCGTCTTCCTGTTTTCGGCAACCGGTGACGTCACAGGCAGCATAACATACTCCTCCCATTGGTTGAGCATCTTCTGTGCGGGATCTTTTTTTTTTTATTCCTCCTTTACTTGTGATGGAAACGGCGTTGAGTCGCTGACCTCTGAGGCTGCCCAGAGGGACGAGGTGAGGAGTGAGGTCATGTGACCAGAGTGGTGGTGGGAGATGGTGTACTGTGACGTGTGACACTGGGGACGGGGACTAGTGAGGGTCGAGCTGTGCTGCTTAGGGGACGGAGACCACCCAGTCACGTGATGTCTGCAAACAGGAGACTGCAGATACATAGCGGAACCTCCCATTCACTTCAATTGGGGAGTGACCAGGCTTAAAGGGATTGTCCAGAATTTGTGGGGGAGGGGAGGAATTTCACTGATGAGTGTTATTTTTTATTTATTTTGCATTTATTATTGTTTACCTGTCTTTAACCCCTTAATGATCAGGCCAAATCTCACAATTCTGACTACTGTCCCTTTATGAGGTTATAGCTCTGGAAGGCTTCAACGGATCCCGCTGATTCTGAGATTGTTTTCTCGTGACATATTGTACTTCATGATAGTGGTAAAATTTCTTCAATATGACTTGCGTTTATTTCTGAAAAAAAAAAAATTTGGAAAATGTAAGTTTCAAAGTTTATTCATTTCTGTACCCTTAAATCAGAGAGTCCTATCACACCCAATGGTTAATAACTAACATTTCCCACATGTCTGCTATACAGTCATCGCCAAAAGTTTTGAGAATGACACAAATATTTTCACATGATCTGCTGCCCTCTGGTTTTTCTGTGTGTTTGACAGATGTTTTTATCACAGACAGAAATATAATTGCAAACATATGAGTAACAAAAGCTTATATTGACAGTTAGAATGAGGTAATGCAGCAAGTCAATATTTGCAGTGTTGACCCTTCTTCTTCAGGACCTCTGCAATTCTCCCTGGCATGCTCTCAATCAACTTCTGGACCAAATCCTGACTGATAGCAGTCCATTCTTGCACAATCAATGCTTTCATTTTGTCAGAATTTTTAGGTTTTTGTTTGTCCACCCTTCTCTTGATGATTGACCACAAGTTCTCAATGGGATTAAGATCTGGGGAGTTTCCAGGCCATGGACCCAAAATCTCTATGTTTTGTTCCCTGAGCCATTTAGTTATCACCTTTGCTTTATGGCAAGGTGCTCCATCATGCTGGAAAAGGCATTGTTGATCGCCAAACTGCTTTTGGAGGGTTGGGAGAAGTTGCTCTTGGAGGACATTCTGGTACCATTCTTTATTCATGGCTGTGTTTTTAGGCAAGACTGTGAGAGAGCCGATTCCCTTGGCTGAGAAGCAACCCCACACATGAATGGTTTCAGGATGCTTAACAGTTGGCATGAGACAAGACTGGTGGTAGCGCTCACCTTGTCTTCTCCAAATGAGGCGTTTTCCTGATGTCCCAAACAATCGAAAAGGGGATTCATCAGAGAAAATAACTTTACCCCAGTCCTCAGCAGTCCACTGCCTGTACCTTTTGCAGAATATCAGTCTGTCCATGATGTTTTTTCTGGAGAGAAGTGGCTTCTTTGCTGCCCTCCTTGAGACCAGGCCTTGCTCCAAGAGTCTCCGCCTCACAGAGCGTGCAGATGCACTCACACCTGCCTGCTGCCATTCCTGAGCAAGCTCTGCACTGCTGGTAGCCAGATCCCGCAGCTGAAACACTTTTAAGAGACGGTCCTGGCGCTTGCTGGTCTTTCTTGGGCGCCCTGGAGCCTTTTTGGCAACAATGGAACCTCTCTCCTTGAAGTTCTTGATGATGCGATAGATTGTTGACTGAGGTGTAATCTTTCTAGCTGCGATACTCTTCCCTGTTAGGCCATTTTTGTGCATTGCAATGATGACTGCACGTGCTTCTTTAGAGATAACCATGGTTAACAGAAGAGAAACAATGATGCCAATCACCAGCCTCCTTTTAAAGTGTCCAGTGGTGTCATTCTTACTTAATCATGACAGATGGATCTCCAGCCATGTCCTCATCAACACCCACACCTGTGTTAATGGAGCAATCACTGAAAAGAGGTTAGCTGGTCCTTTTGCAGGGCTGCAATGATGTTGAATTGTGTTTTGGGGGATAAAGTTCATTTTCTAGCCAAATATTGACTTTGCAAGTGATTGCTGTTAAGCTGATCACTCTTTATAACATTCTGGAGTATATGCAAATTGCCATTAGAAAAAGTGAAGCAGTAGACTTTGTAAAAATTAATATTTGTGTCATTCTCAAAACTTTTGTCCATGACTGTACATCAACACGGTTTTGGAAACAAATTTTTTTTTTTGTTAGGACGTTATAATAAGGGTTTACAAAACCATTTTTTTAGGGACCACATCACTTTGAGGTGTCTATATGACAAAAAATACCCAAAAGTGACACCATTCTAAAAACTGCACCCCTCAAAGTGCTCAAAACCACATTCAAGAAGTTTATGAACCCTTCAGGCACTTCTCAGGAATGTGGAAAGAAAAAATGAACCTTTAACTTTTTTCACAATTTTATTTTTTTACTTTAGACCCAAACATTTTTATTTTCACAAGGGTAACAAGAGAAAATGGACCCCTAAAATTTGTTGTGCAATTTCTCCTGAGTTCGCCGATACCCCAGATGTGGGGGAAATCCACTGTTTGGGCGCACGGCAGGGCTCGGAAGGGAAGGAGCGCCATTTGAAGGCAAAATTGACTGAAATCGGGAGCGGAGGCCATGTCATGTTTGGAGAGCCCCTGATGTGCCTAAACAGTGTAAACCCCCCAAGTGACCCCATTTTGGAAACTAGACCCCTCAAGTATTTTATCCAGGGATATAGTGAGCATTTTGAACCCACAGTTACGACACAGAATTTGATAACATTAGGTATTCATATTGAATACGCCGTCATTGGTGCTGAGCGCAAATGCTCGCCACTCCAGTTTGCATCGGGTGCTCGGGTATGCACCAAATATCGTGGGTGCTCGAGTGACATGCTCAAGTCCCTGCCCCGCATGTTGCGCTGCTGTAATACATCCCTCCCAATAAATGCGTAGATCCGCGATACTTCGTGCAAACCCGAGTAGCGAACGCTTGTGCTCAGCATTAGCTGTCATATCGTCATTTTTTTTTCTTTTTACTTTTGAAAAAAAAAATAACCCTAAGGCCGGGGTCACAAATGCGAGAAACTCGCACGATTTTCGCGCGAGTCTCTTGCATGAACACCCGGCACTACCACGTGCACTCGGACCGGAGCGTGCGGCTGTATAGAATTACATGCAGCTGCACGCTCTGAGTGCCGGCGGCAGTGCCGAGTGTTCGTGCAAGAGACTCACATGAGAATCGTGCGAGTTTCTCGCATGCGTAATCCCGGCCTAACTCTTAACTGCAAAGAATAGAAAATATTTCAATTTTTTATTTTATAATTTTTATCAAACTAAGGTGGTGACAAAGGGGGATTTGATTTACTATTTTTTTTATTTTGATCATTGTGATAGGGTCTATCACAGAGATCAAAAGTAACCAATTGGAAAAATTTGGATAAGAGCAAAAGGGTGGAGGGCACCAACCCAAAATAAATTTAATTTAATAAGGGTTCAACCTGGAGTATGTCAAAATTAGATTAGAACAAGAGAATGAAAGAAGACATACTAACACCAGGGAACACCCATATATGAACAATAATCCAATTTTATTAGAACACTACAATATATCACACCAAAAATTTAAAAACAATTAAAATCAAACAAACACTCCCTAAACAGGGAAACATAACTCCCTGATACCCTTGAATTAGTGCAAGTATGAAAATGTACAAATAATGCAGGTCATAGCAATAATAATATGCAATGTACAATAAGAAACATACAGCACAGACAATATGAAAACCCAATCAATCCCCAAAGGACAAAAAATGGGCAAAGAATGAAGTGAAATCACAATAATGATGGTCAAAGGGCCACTCTTAGTAACATGGGAAATCCTGAAAAATCATGTTATATATGAATATACTAACAACAGTATATATATATAGTGTTGCAAAATAGATGGCACCAATACTCATAAGCTCAAAAAGGACATTCCTCCAAAAAGCATTATATATATAACATATACATCACCATGAAAAAGAAAAGTTCCCTATAGGATCAGTGTCCTACAGAATGCCCATAGAAATGACCAAAATGTTACCAGACCAATGGGGAAGGAAAGGGGGGGTCAGGGAGGGCAAAGCCCAACGCGTGTCGCCACCTCCGTGGCTTCGTCAGGAGCAGTAATGGTGATATTATTGCAGGGTTCGGTATTTATAACACACAGATAAAGACCAGAACTTACAACAGCTGAGAGCGGTTCTCGCCGTGATAGGAACAGGAAGTGCCTGGAGGCGGAAATAATGAGGCCAGGCACAGTGCATAGGGAGTCCCAAGATGGCTGAGAAGAGCACAATTGCACATGCGCTAGTTAATATATGACGTCGCGCCGTCAGTTAGTCAGGAGGCAAAATATCAGTGAAACTCAGCGCGACAATGGTAAACAGGGAAACAAAAAGACCTCCTAGAAGTCCCTACTATGGCCTGTCGGTATATTGAAGGAAAAGAATCGACTGGATATCCTGAAATGAACAGGACAAGTAAATAAAGAACATGCATAGGATAAAACATGTCTATACCCAATACTTAAAACAAATGCTCATATATATAGTGGTGCATGCATTTTGCTGAAGAAAAGATAGTGCATATTTATGTCCAGTGAACAAAATACGGCGCACATGTCAAAGAAGCATATAAATATAATATGACCAATGGAGCGTATCTACACCCAATATTAACATCCTGTGCCCATAGATCAGTAGAATCAAAATCGCATATGCGAAAAATCTATGCAAAAAACATATATATGTACCAAATACACAGATATATGTATTGCAACATATGCAAAGAAGCGCCTCTTGATGCACAGTGGTGTCTCTTATTGAGACTGATGTGTGAATCAAGATGTAAACATAAAGATTGGAACACATTTTCACCTTCCATGGCCAAAATATTTTTATAGTTGATAAAACATGTCTATACCCAATACTTAAGGTACTGCCACACTAAACAATCCCGCTAGCGATAACGATAACGACGCATACTAATGCGATCGCTAGCGGGATTGTTTCTATATCGCTGATAGCGGCTTAACTTAGCGATGTCGTTAAGGACGCTATCGCGGTTAGCGATCTCCTTAACGACTTTAGCGGTACAAAAGTACCGCTAAATCGCTAAGAAAAGGTGCCACACTCAGCGATATATACTTACCAGTGGGAGCGCCGACGAGAAAATAGGGTCCGGAACGATGTCAGCGACGAGCGAGATCACAGCAGGATCTCAGCAGGGAGCTCGTCGCTGACAGATGCCGCACACAACAACATCGCTAACGGGATCGCTAAATAGTGACGTTTTTTAGCGATCCCGTTAGCGATGTTGTTTAGTGTGGCATACCCTTTAGAGCAGATGCTCATATGTAACAGCGGCGCGTACATTAACAAGAAAGATATTAAATGATCGATGAAACATATAAAAGAGGACGCATATCTGGGAATAGACAAGTACATAAGTTGTTAGCTGGAGGGAAGATATACAGCACATGTACCAAAAGGATGTAATATAACAAGTGGCGACACGCGTTGGGCTTTGCCCTCCCTGACCCCCCCTTTCCTTCCCCATTGGTCTGGTAACATTTTGGTCATTTCTATGGGCATTCTGTAGGACACTGATCCTATAGGGAACTTTTCTTTTTCATGGTGATGTATATGTTATATATATAATGCTTTTTGGAGGAATGTCCTTCTTTTTGAGCTTATGAGTATTGGTGCCATCTATTTTGCAACACTATATATATATATATATATATATATATATATATATATATATATATATATATATATATATGTGTATATATATATATATATATATATATATATATATATATATATATATATATATATATATATATATATATAATATATACTGTTGTTAGTATATTCATATATAACATGATTTTTCAGGATTTCCCATGTTAATAAGAGTGGCCCTTTGACCATCATTATTGTGATTTCACTTCATTCTTTGCCCATTTTTTGTCCTTTGGGGATTGATTGGGTTTTCATATTGTCTGTGCTGTATGTTTCTTATTGTACATTGCATATTATTATTGCTATGACCTGCATTATTTGTACATTTTCATACTTGCACTAATTCAAGGGTATCAGGGAGTCATGTTTCCCTGTTTAGGGAGTGTTTGTTTGATTTTAATTGTTTTTAAATTTTTGGTGTGATATATTGTAGTGTTCTAATAAAACTGGATTATTGTTCATATATGGGTGTTCCCTGGTGTTAGTATGTCTTCTTTCATTCTCTTGTTCCAATTGGAAAAATTCCCTATTGTTGCCGGGTTCCAGCCGGCAGATCTCTGCGGGCCTACTGCGTATGCACCCGAAATTGTTTTGCAGAAATTGATGCGGAGGGTCGGGGGACGGAGCAGGAGGGCCCGGGGATGGTGACGGTATCGAGGAGGCTCGGAGGAGCCCAATTCTCTTCTCTCTGATAAGCTATATCAGTGTTTCCCAAACTCCAGTCCTCACAGCCCCCACGGGTCATGTTTTGAGGATTTCTTTTGTATTGCGCAGATGGTGGAAGAATCAATCAAGGCATCAGAAATTCTCTCACCTGTGCAACCAGGCTGGACTGGCCATCTGGCAATTCTGGCAAATGCCAGAAGGGCCTGTCTGGTTGTGGGCCGCCATGTCTGCTACGTTGTTAACAGAATCGATGTTCTCAAGACACCCATACTGTAAAGAGTTGTGACGGAGCAGGCCACGGGTATCATCTATAATATAATGCTAGGAGCGTCACTCTGTCCCAAGCCTTTATAGACTGCGCAAGCGCAACATGCATGCGCAGTCTGGCTCCAGACAGATTGAGGCATCCAGCGGTTAGGACTCTGTATGGCGCCAGAGATCGCGGTATGCATAGACACTGGATGCATACCGCGATCTCCAGCGCCATACATACCTGACCAGGAGGAGCGTTGCCGCGGCCCTTCTCTTCTCGCCAGGGCAGGAGACCAGGAGTGCGCGTCGGAATCGCACATGCGCATAGAGCTATTCGGCGCCATTTTGCTGAAGACACATTTACAATGTGTCTTCAGCAATATGGCGCCGGACAGCGCGGTATGGGCATGCGCGTACTCCGGCGCCGCTCTCCTTCCCCGGCATCCAGCAGAACGGGACAGCGCTGGAGCACAGGGAAGAAAGGTGAGTATAAATATATATTTTTTTGGGGTATGTGTGCAGTTTAATATCGGTGAGGGGGACCATACAAATCAGGACCATGCACATCAGGATTGGGGGTTAAGGGGACCATGCACATCAGGATTGGGGGGTGAGAGGACCATGCACATCAGGATTTGGGGTGAGGGAACCATGCACATCAGGATTGGGGGGTAAGGGGACCATACATATCAGGATTGGGGGGTGAGGGGACCATGCATATCAGGATTGGGGGGTGAGGGGACCATGCATATCAGGATTGGGGGGTGAGGGGACCATGCATTCCAAGATTGGGGGGTGAGGGGACCATGCATACCAGGACTGGGGGGTGATGGGACCATGCATACCAGGATTGGGGGGTGAGGGGACCATGCACATCAGGATTGGGGGGGTGAGGGGACCATGCACATCTGGATTGGGGGGGTGAGACCACCAAGCATATCAGGATTGGGGGGTGAGGGGACCATGCATATCAGGATTGGCGGTGAGGGGACCAAGCACATCAGGATTGGGGGATGAGGGGACCATGCACATCAGGATTGGGGGGGTGAGGGGACCATGCACCTCAGGATTGTGGAGGTGAGGGGACCATGCACATCAGGATTGGGGGGTGAGGGGACCATGCGCATCAGGATTGGGGGGTGAGAGGACCATGCACATCAGGATTGGGGGGTGAGGGAACCATGCATATCAGGATTGGGGGGTGAGGGGACCATGCACATCAGGATTGGGGGGTGAGAGGACCATGCACATCAGGATTGGGGGGTGAGGGAACCATGCATATCAGGATTGGGGGGTGAAGGAACCTTGCACATCAGGATTGGGGGATGAGAGGACCATGCATATCAGGATTGGGGCTAGAGGGGTACCAGACATCCTACGATAGGGATGAGGGGGGACCATGCATACCAGGATTGGGGGGTGAGGGGACCATGCATACCAGGATTGGGGGGTGATGGGACCATGCATACCAGGATTAGGGGGTGAGGGGACATGCATATCAGGATTGGGGGGTGAGGGGACCATGCATATCAGGATTGGGGGTGAGGGGACCATGCATATCAGGATTGAGGGGACCATGCACATTAGGATTGAGGGGTGAGAGGACCATGCATATCAGGATTGGGGGGTGAGGGGACCATGCATATCAGGATTGGAGGGTGAGGGAACCATGCATATCAGGATTGGGGGGTGAGGGGACCATGCATATCAGGATTGGGGGGTGAGGGGACCATGCATATCAGGATTGGAGGGTGAGGGAACCATGCATATCAGGATTGGGGGGTGAGGGGACCATGCACATCAGGATTGGGGGATGAGAGGACATGCATATCAGGATTGGGGGGTGAGGGGACCATGCATATCAGGATTGGGGGTGAGGAGACCATGCATACCAGGATAGGGGGATGAGGGGACCATGCATACCAGGATAGGGGGGTGGGGGGGACCATGCATACCAGGATTGGGGAGTGAGAGGACCATGCATGGCAGGATTGGGGGGTGAGGTGACCATGCATTCCAGGATTGGTGGGTGAGGGGACCATGCATACCAGGATTGGGGGGGTGAGGGGACCATGCATTCCAAGATTTGTGGGTGAGGGGACCATGCATACCAGGATTAGGGGGTGAGGGGTACCATGCATACCTGTATTGGGGGTGAGGGGACCATGCATACCAGAATTGGGGGGGTGATGGGACCATGCATACCAGGATTAGGGGGTGAGGGGACCATGCATATCAGGATTGGGGGGTGAGGGGACCAACATATCAGGATTGGAGGGTGAGGGGACCATGCATATCAGGATTGGGGGCTGAGGGGACCCTGCATACCAGGATTGGGGGGTGAGGGAACCATGCATACAAGGATTGGGGGGTGAGGGGACCATGCATACCAGGATTGGGGGATGTGGGGTACCGTGCATACCAGGATAGGGATGAGGGGACCATGCATACCAGAATTGGGGGTGAGGGGACCATGCATGCAGATTGGTGGCAGGGGGACTTAGGGTGGGGGGTGAGGGGACCATTCATACCAGGATTGGTGGGTGAGGGGACCATGCATTCTAGGATGGGGGGTGGGTGAGGGTACCATGCATACCAGGATTGGGGGGTGAGGGGACCATGCATACCAGGATTGGGGGGTGAGGAACCATGCATACAAGGATTGGGGGGTGAGGGAACCATGCATACAAGGATTGGGGGGTGAGGGGACCATGCATACCAGGATTGGGGGAGTGGGGTACCATGCATACCAGGATAGGGATGAGGTGACCATGCATTCCAGGATTGGGGGTGAGGGGACCATGCATACCAGGATTGGGGGGTGAGGGGACCATGCATTGGCAGGATTGGGGGGTGAGGTGACCATGCATACCAGGATAGGGGGAAGAAGGGACCATGCATACCAGGATAGGTGAGGGACCATGCATATCAGGATTGGGGGGTGAGGGGACCATGCATATAGGATTGGGGGTGAGGAGACCATGCATACCAGGATAGGGGGGTGAGGGGGACCATGCATACCAGGATAGGGGGGTGAGGGAACCATGCATACATAGGATTGGGGGGTGAGGGACCATGCATACCAGGATTGGGGGATGTGGGGTACCATGCATACCAGGATAGGGATGAGGTGACCATGCATTCCAGGATTGGTGGGATGGGGGACCATGCATACCAGGATTGGGGGGTGAGGGGACCATGCATGGCAGGATTGGGGGTGAGGTGACCATGCATACCAGGATAGGGGGAAGAAGGGACCATGCATACCAGGATAGGTGAGGGGACCATGCATACAAGGATTGGGGGGTGAGGGGACCATGCATACCAGGATTGGGGGATGTGGGGGTACCATGCATACCTGGATTGGGGGTGAGGGGACCATGCATATAGGATTGGGGGGTGAGGAGACCATGCATACCAGGATAGGGGGGTGAGGGGACCATGCATACCAGGATAGGGGGTGAGGGGACCATGCATACCAGGATAGGGGGTGAGGGGACCATGCATACCAGGATTGGGGGGTGATGAAGAGGACTGGGGGGTGAGGGACCATGCATTCTGGATTGGTGGGTGAGGGGACCATGCATACCAGGATTGGGGGGTGAGGGGACCATGCATTCCAAGATTTGTGGGTGAGGGGGACCATGCATACCAGGATTAAGGGGTGAGGGGTACCATGCATACCTGTATTGGGGGTGAGGGGACCATGCATACCAGAATTGAGGGGGTGATGGGGACCATGCATACCAGGATTAGGGGTTGAGGAGACCATGAATATCAGGATTGGGGGTGAGGGGACCAACATATCAGGATTGGAGGGTGAGGGGACCATGCATATCAGGATTGGGGGCTGAGGGTGGTAACCATACATCTACGATAGGGATGAGTGGGGACCATACATACCAGGATTGGGGGGTGAGGGACCATTCATACCAGGAATGGGGATGAGGGATAACATGCATACAGGAATGGGGGATGAGAGATAACATGCATATCAGGATAGGTGGGTGAGGGGTACCATGCATACCTGTATTGGGGGTGAGGGGACCATGCATACCAGAATTGGGGGGTGAGGGGACCATGCATA
Organism: Oophaga sylvatica; assembly: GCA_033576555.1. Taxonomy (NCBI): domain Eukaryota; kingdom Metazoa; phylum Chordata; class Amphibia; order Anura; family Dendrobatidae; genus Oophaga; species Oophaga sylvatica. Next base: position 431,763,916 of record JARQOD010000003.1, on the reverse strand, counting down.
CCAGAATTGGGGGGTGAGGGGACCATGCATACCAGGATTGGGGGGTGAGGGGACCATGCATGGCAGGATTGGGTGTTGAGGTGACCATGCATATCCAGGATTGGTGGGTGAGAGGACCATGCATACAGTATTGGGGTTGAGGGGGCCATGCATACCAGGAATGGGGATGAGAGATAACATGCATATCAGGATAGGTGGGTGAGGTACATGCATACCTGTATTGGGGGTGAGGGGACCATGCATACCAGAATTGGGGGGTGAGGGGACCATGCATACCAGGATTGGGGGGTGAGGGGACCATGCATGGCAGGATTGGGGGGTGAGGAGACCATGCATTCTAGGATTGGTGGGTGAGAGGACCATGCATACCAGGATTGGGGGGTGAGGGGACCATGCATGGCAGGATTGGGGGGTGAGGTGACCATGCATACCAGAATAGGGGGAGAAGGGACCATGCATACCAGGATAGGTGAGGGGACAATGCATATCAGGATTGGGGGTGAGGGGACCATGCATATTAGGATTGGGGGTGAGGAGACCATGCATACCAGGATAGGGGGGTGAGGGGACCATTGCATACCTGGATAGGGGGTGGAGGGACCTTGCATACCAGGATTGGGGGGTGAGAGGACCATGCATGGCAGGATTGGGGGGTGAGGTGACCATGCATTCCAGGATTGGTGGATGAGGGGACCATGCATACCAGGATTGGGGGGGTGAGGGGACCATGCATTCCAAGATTTGTGGGTGAGGGGACCATGCATACCAGGATTAAGGGGTGAGGGGTACCATGCATACCTGTATTGGAGGTGAGGGGACCATGCATACCAGAATTGGGGGGGTGATGGGACCATGCATACCAGGATTAGGGGGTGAGGGGACCATGCATATCAGGATTGGGGGCTGAGGGGGTACCATACATCCTACGATAGGGATGAGGGGGGACCATACATACCAGGATTGGGGGGGTGAGGGGACCATTCATACCAGGATTGGTGGGTGAGGGGACCATGCATATTAGGATTGGGGGTGAGGAGACCATGCATACCAGGATTGGGGGGGTGAGGGGACCATGCATTCCAAGATTTGTGGGTGAGGGCAACATGCATACCAGGATTAAGGGGTGAGGGGTACCATGCATACCTGTATTGGAGGTGAGGGGACCATGCATACCAGAATTGGGGGGGGTGATGGGACCATGCATACCAGGATTAGGGGGTGAGGGGACCATGCATATAAGGAATGGAGGGTGAGGGGACCAACATATCAGGATTGGAGGGTGAGGGGACCACGCATATCAGGATTGGGGGCTGAGGGGGTACCATACATCCTACGATAGGGATGAGAGGGGACCATACATACCAGGATTGGGGGGTGAGGGGACCATTCATACCAGGATTGGTGGGTGAGGGGACCATGCATATTAGGATTGGGGGTGAGGAGACCATGCATACCAGGATAGAGGGGTGAGGGGACCATGCATACCAGGATGGGGGGTGAGAGGACCATGCATACCAGGATAGGTGAGGGGACCATGCATATCAGGATTGGGGGATGAGGGATAACATGCATATCAGGATAGGTGGGTGAGGGGTACCATGCATACCTGTATTGGGGGTGAGGGGACCATGCATACCAGGATAGGTGAGGGGAAGATGCATATCAGGATTGGGGTGAGGGGACCATGCATATTAGGATTGGGGGTGAGGAGACCATGCATACCAGGATAGGGGGTGAGGGGACCATGCATACCAGGATGGGGGGTGAGGGGACCATGCATACCAGTATTGAGGGGTGAGGGATAACATGCATACCAGGAATGGGGGATGAGGGATAACATGCATATCAGGAATGGGGGATGAGGGATAACATGCATATCAGGATAGGTGGGTGAGGGGTACCATGCATACCTGTATTGGGGTGAGGGGACCATGCATACCAGAATTGGGAGGTAAGGGGTGCCATGTATACCAGGATTGGGGATAAGGGGACCATGCATACCAGGATTGGGGGGTGAGGGGGTACCATACATCCTACGATATGGATGAGGGGGGACCATGCATACCAGCATTGGGGGGTGAGGGGACCATGCATTCCAGGATTGGGGGGGAGGGGACCATACATTCAAAGATAGGGGGGTGAGAGAACCATGCATACCAGGATTGGGGGTGAGGGGACCATGCATGTCAGGAAGGGGGCGAGGGGACGAAGGGTCGGGATATGGTTTGTGTCACAGCTGTTGGTTGGCGGCATGCTTAAGACTTTTGAGGAGATCAGGAAGGAGTTCCCTCTGAGTCAATCCCTCTTTTTTCAATATTTGCAGCTGCGGCATGCAATCAATCGACAACTTAAAACATCAAGAATAGTGGTGCAATCAGATGCGATGGTGAATCTTATAGGGTCACTGAGGGGCACTAAGGGTTTCATCTCCTTCGTATATAGGGTTTTTTTTTATTCATTCCTGGTACGGCACCCGGCTAAGACCAGAGAAAAATGGGAAGAGTATGTGGGCCCAATCTCGGACTCTCAGTGGGAAATCGTATTACAATTCATCCCCAAGGTCTCTATGAGTGAAGCCAGGAGAGTCTCACAACTGTACCTAACACATAGGGGGTATACAGGACCCCGATCTGGATGAAGAGGGCGGGCCTGAGGAGGGATTCCTGCTGTCCGCGCTGCTCTGAGGATGGGACAGATCTCCTACATATGATGTGGCCCTGCCCTACGGAACTTTTGGGTACAAACACTTAATTTGACTCAGGAGGTAATGGGAGTGGATCTTATAAGGAACCCGCTGACGTGTGTATTGGGGTGCATGGAGGATATCGAGGTTGATGAGTGGGGGAAGCTGACCATAGCCATAATCCTATATGCTGCCAGAAAGCTCATTGCGGCCCACTGGTTAGATGACAAAGCGCCAGTTAGAAAAGAACTGATTAATAAGGTTAACTTTATTGTTATGATGGAACAGAACATATATGCGAAAAGAGGTCAACACATGCAGTTTGAGAATGTGTGGGGTGGCTGGATGGAGCATCCGGGCTTGGCTTCGAAGGCTCTTATGAGAGAAATAATGTGTCTACCTACGCGCCCTTGATCCTCTGAGTTGGTACTTTAAACAGGGATCTTAAGTGGTTGTCTCGAATAAAAGGATTCAAAATGTGACATGGTGTGTGATATATGCAATGATTTAAAGGGATGGGATTAGAGTGGAGGGGGGGGAGGGTAGGGGACTTAGGATGTAAGAACAATTATATCGCCTGTCAGGTTGAATATGGTTTATATTATATGCTAAAGTTAAATGTACTGTCAAAGTTTCATGCTGACAATTTTTAAATAAAAATCATCTGATTTAAAAAAAAAGGGGGGCGAGGGGACCATGCGTACCCGGATGGGGGGTGAGAGGACCATGCATACCAGGATTGGGGGGTGAGGGGGCCATGCATACCAGGATTGGGGATGAGGGGTAACCTGCATACCAGGATAGTGGGGTACCATGCATATCAGGATTGGGGGATGAGGGGACCATGCATACCAGAATTGGAAGGTAAAGGGTGCCATGTATACCAGGATTGGGGATGAGGGGCCCATGCATACCAGGATTGGGGGGTGAAGGGTACCATACATTCTACGATAGGGATGAGGAGGGACCATGCATACCAGAATTGGGAGTGAGGGGACCATTCATACCAGAATTGGGGGGTGAGGGGACCATGTATTCCAGGATTGGGTGGGAGGGGAGCATGCATACCAGGATTGGGGGGTGAGGGGACCATGCATACCAGGATTGGGGGGTAAGCGGACCATGCATACCAGGATTGGGGGGTGAGGGAACCATGAATACCAGGATATGGATGAGCAGGTACCATGCATACCAGGATTGGGGGATGAGGGGACCATGAATAACAAGATGAGGAATGGGGCGCCATGCATACCATATTTGGGTGGGGATGAGGGGACCATACATACCAGGATAGGGATGAGGGGTACCATGCATACCAGGATAGGGATGAGTGATGCCATGCATACCAGGTTAGGAGGGGGGCAGCACATACCAGGATGGGAGACCATATACCTATAAAAATGCTTGCCACCCAGGCGTAGAACGGGTTCATAGCTAGTTAGAAATATTGGTCTTGCAGTATATATTGCTTTCTTCCATTCAGGGTAATATTAGTAATATATCCCCATCTGGTGCTTGGGGATAGGGACAGCATGGGCCTGTGTGATTTCAAATGCCAGGGCTGAATTTCGGCCCCAGTCTGAAAACATGACCCGTGGGGGCAGTGAGGACTGGAGTTTGGGAAACACTAAGCTAGATCATATCAGAGGAGAGAGAAATTACTTTTCTTTTGGGATCACCGTTATTCGATGAATAACGGTGATCACGTGACAGGAGATCATAAAATCCAGCAGCTACCCCAGGAGCTGAGACCCGAGAGATTTTCCGACGTTGGGGGACGGGGGCTCTATACCCTTATTTCTCAGCACCGTTAAAAAGTGGCACTGAGGAATAAGTACCGTTAAAAGGCGTATCTGCGTTCGGTAAGGGGTTATTGCTGTTATTTTGGGATTCAGAGCCTTTGAAGAGCTTTATTATTGCCTTCTTTTTGTGTTTTTTTTTTTTTTCTCATGTTTTTCATTTGCGCCTTTTTTAGTTTTATTTTGCGTCTATTTTACGAGTTCACCAGTTTTTTTTGTTTTGTTTTTTTTAATGTTCGTCACGTAGAGCAAAGTTTTGTATCCAGGTGATTCATCAACTTTATATAAAGTTGCATAATTTTTGGCACAAATGTCATCCCCTCCCATCTACCCCGGAGTGATTTTATACATGTCTGTCTGAACATTTTTTGCTCTAGAAAAAGGCAACAAAAAGAGGTAAAAGAATAGAAAACAAACAGTAGAATTGCATTCATGACTCACTTGCGCCGTGTTGACAAATTTGGTGCAAAAAAGGTCAACGGTTAAAAGATTAAATAAGATAAAAAATAAAACACAAGTGATGACTTTAGGGCATTGATGTTAATGATATTAAAACCCAAATTCAGTATTAAACAAAATAATGGTCACCGTTCAGTAAATCCAGCCGTCTGGGATCGGAGAAAAATGATGATCCTGCTTGTTATCAACCCTTTAAGGTGCCGCAGTCAGTGGTTACCACGGCATCTAGATGGTTAGACAGAGGGAGAGGCTCCCTCAGTCATTGAATCCGCTTGGACTCGATCCCGGATTCCTAGATCTTGTCTGTGCAAGCTCCGTAGCAAAGAGCTTGGAAGCCCTAGGAGATCGACACCTAAACAAACAGCACCCCATGTATTAGTGTTATATTAGGGTTACTGGTATATGTCAGCCAACGGCTTCATATTATGTACGATATATGGGAACATATAAGGTTTTTTTTTCTGTGATCGACGCTCGTCTAGGGATTAGTCTTGTATCTTTCTAGAGGGGAAAGTCGTGGACTTGCTTGATACTTCCTCCGGTAAATGACTGCTGCATATGAAACCCTCAACTGCATTCAACTGCGTGTTTCCACTTCCTCCGTACAGGGACGCCGACATACTCACTGCTCCTGTCTCGCGGCATTGTCCCAGTCGTGGCTTCCTGGTCTGTGCACATCGTACAGTCTTCCTGGCAGCACGCCTAAGTGCTCGAGCTCCCTTGTTCTTGCAGGGGCTTCGCTCTCGTGCACTTAGAAAATGCCGACAGCCAATATCTAGGAGGCATCTTGTATATAAGGCACCCTCCCCAGTAAGGAGGTGCCTGAGCAACCCCTGCAGTTTCCTATATTGAGTGTGCATGTTGCTAGGTTCCCCGTCTGAGTATGCTGTGTAGTTTGTTTGTGATCCCGTTTCTGTGTCCAGAGTTTCATGATCCTGTAAACCTGTATAAGCTGAGCATTATCCTGTATCCTGAGTTTTGTGAACCAGATCCTGATGCCGTTTCGGCGGTACCCGAACCAGTTCCAGAAACCCCTATTGTCTGAATGTGACCCAATGGCTGGAGTCACACTAGCAATGAATACGGACGAGTGCTATGTGATAAAACATCGCATAGCACCCGTACCAGTTTTCATCTATGGGGCAGCTTCCATCACCGTTCTTTTTTTCTCGTCCGTATTCTACATGCGAGTCAAATCGCAGCATGCTGCGATTGTCACCAACACTCGGCCGAGTCTCGGAGCACTCACACCCATATAAGCCTATGGGTGCGAGTGAGACAGCGCACATCACTCGAATATCATCCGAGTGCTGTACGATATACACTGACCATGGCAATGGAGGAGATGGAGAAATTGGTTTCTCTGCCTCCTCCCAGCTGTGCTCCGATCCGCTCTGTTCGAGAGGCTCGGAGCATAGTAGCAACACATTCGGCTCCCGCTCGCAGTAGAGCATTAGCATATCTCATCTGATGTCATACGCAAGTGTGACCCCGGCCTATCTCAGTATTCTGTGTTGTCCGGACTGTTATACCAATATCCGAATTCTGCCTGTCACTGACCCTGAGTCCTTGTATGTGACTGCTGTCCTGACCCCTTGCAGTGTCGGGTACTGCACAGGAGATGTACCTGGTGGCTACCTGCAGTGCAAGTCTAACACCAACATCAGAAGCTTTAGCAAAGACAAGGTAGCCCTTTAGCCATGCCCGCCATGGGTAAGCCCGGTGTGTGGCACAGTGAGTCCACGATCCACGTATGTGACAGTGTGACACTAATTTAGCAGGGCTGGCTTTTGAGGTGTGCACTGGCTGGAATAATATGCCCCAAATGCATTGTTTTTTTTTATTATTATGAATTTGGTACATCTTTTTGACTGGACTACATTTCTGTCATAATTTACGATACTATTGTGGCATAAATTATGATGAATTTGTCGGCTGGTCTCTGGCACATTGCCTCTCAGCTGATTTTTGGAAAGCTGGCAGAAGTGGGCAAGACTGGCATAAATAAAACACACCAAAAATCACAACTTTTTTGCATTACTACAAGTTTCAGAAAAACCTTTCAACTTTTCAAACAGTTTTACTCCTGAATTCTTGAACAAACTGATGAATCGGCGCCAAAATAACCTATATATGTATGGACCCATTTGGCTTTCAGATTTTACTCCCAATCCCATACACATGCACACTCATTTCAACTGAATGTTCATGTGTTTCCACCTCTCATCTAGCCAAATCAGATCTCTCCTACTTTGCACTGACGAGGACCAATAGTCCGAAACACCGTGTCTGCAACTGATTTGGCTTTTATCCTAAGTCATATTACAAGACTCGTTAAAGGGTTGATTGTGACTTGTAGGATCTCTACTTCCAATAGGTGGCGCTATAGAGTACAAGTCCTCTTTTTTTGAAGAGACAATTTGCATATTAAATTTCCCAGAGGAGCATTGCATGGCGAATAAGCCTCCTTACCTCGACACGCCAGAGCTGGTATGTCACTCTCCACAAGGAGAGACCTTACCCCTTAGACCCTAGTCCAGACCCTCTCATCTAGCCAAATCAGATCTCTCCTACTTTGCACTGACGAGGACCAATAGTGCAAATGGAGATACTGATTTGGCTTTTATCCTAAGTCACATTACAAGACTCGTTAACGGGTTGATTGTGACTTGTAGGATCGCTACTTCCAATAGGTGGCGCTATAGAGTACAAGTCCTCTTTTTTTGAAGAGGCAATTTGCATATTGTGTTTCCACCAGTGATAAACCGCTAGCGGAAGCTTATCCTTCTTGAGAACAAAGGTTCGGGCCCATTGGAACCCAGTATGCTTGACCCTTTTCTTTTCAACGACATCCCCCTCTGGAGAGATATTGAACCCTACTATACATATAAAATGGGTATCTGGTTTGCCGAAATTACTGGGTTTTGTACAAGTTGGGTATGACTGTAGTCATACTGACCTGAAGAATCATATGTCTGGGTTATTTTTACCAAATAATACACTGTAAAAACACTTCAGAAGACAGTGGCAGAATTGCTTTTTTTTTCTACAATTTTTCTCATATTTCAGTTCATTTCAGGTTAAAATGAATGGTGTCTTTCAAAATTACAGCTCATCCGGAAAAAAACCCCAAAAACTAGTCCCTCACATGGATGGAAAAATAAAAAAAGGTTATGACTCTTGGATGAAGGAGGAAGATCAAAAATGAAAAGTCGATGGGACGAGCCGTTAGCTTAAACAGAGGCTTCAACTAAGGGCCCCTTGAATATCGCAGCATGTTCACGGCCTGCATTTGTATTCACGTTTAGCCGCCTCCATATATTTTTCTAGAAAGTAGGAGTCTCGCTGTCATCAGTGAGATGAGATTATTTCCTTTCCTGGAACGCGCACAATATACGCTCCTGATTTGTGCACAGAACGTGTCCCGTCTGAAGTCGCGCAGTAAAACTTGTCGTCTGCACCGTATCAGAATAGGTGATTTATACTACTCCCCTCCACCGGGGAATATTCTGTAACATCTAGTCGGCCATCGAGCAACTGGAAATTTGCATTTTTTTTTTGCTGTATTCATAGAGATCGTTCACGTCTAACAAGTCCGTAGAGCTCACGTGACCATGAAGAGCTGATTACTGAGCAGTGAAGGGGACCTGTCTGCTCTACTGGCATGACTGTTTCAATAAATAATATTACTCCCCCCTGAATTTTACCTGAGTTAACGGATTTCAATAGTTTGGGCCAACGAAAAAGACACCTTCCCACAATTTGATACAAAAGATAGCGACGGTGGAGGGCGCACTTACTTTACTGCCACTTCGTCCCTCCAAAGTAATACACAGCTGCACTTGCACCACAACTGGCAGGATTAAAGAAATCGCTGATCCTGTAGTTGACGCTCTCAATGCCGTGATCATTAGAGGGCGGACCACCTGGTGGCTGTTATTACTGATAGATGGCACAAAACGTGATTAGCTGCAGTGGTGACATGCACTGTAGGCGTAATGTCATTGTTGCAGCTTGTATACTAAAACCAGTACAGCAGCAGAGAGGCAGCACTGTACCTGGGGAAAGTAAATGACAGCTCGTCTAATTATTTTAACCAAGCGGATTGACTCAAGAAAATTATTCTCCGAAAACCCAAGATTGTTGCATTGATGCAAATATAAATTTTTGAATAGTGAGATGATAAATGGTCCAGTATTAAGAGGTTAAAGGGATTGTCCACTCTCCCCCCCCCCTTTTTAAAATCACGTACCGATTTTCCCCCCCCCCCCCACTGCTCCTCATAGCGCTGCAGGAGTCTCATGCCAGTCTTGGTTGCCTCTTGTTAAGTACGACCTCTGGGGCCACTAACTTACAACAGCGGTCACATGAGTGACCTGAATGTACTGAAATCAGGGTCTGTATGTACCTTTTCCGGTCATACGGACATGTGATTGCTGCAGCTGAGACTCTTTGTAGAGGCTGCTGCGATCACATGCCCGTCCCGGCCAGAAGGGTAACGAGACCGGCTGAGGACTTCTGCAGCGCTAGCGATGAACTGCAGGGGATTGGTAGGTCAGTCCAATTTATTTTTGATCATGCCAGGCCTGGTTTTGGGGAGTAAAAAAAAAAAGGTGGACAGCCCCTTAATTACTGTAATTATTACAATTGAACAAAAGGATAAGCCCCTGAGTTAAACATGCCATATAATCATTTCGGAAACTAAGAAGGAAAGTTGCTCAGATCTTTGCGAAAGTGAAGTAACATAAACCCAGGCCGACGTCTCAATGTCCGTCACCCTTCCGGTTTCCTTTTTTTTTTTTTTTGGAGGAGCTCAAGTGTGAATCTTAAAAAATCGACCCTGCACCAACCAAGGGCTGGCTTTATATCATATTTTTCTGCTTGTGACTGAAACGTGAAATACAATAATTACCCTGGCCAGCTAACCTTACAGGAGATTGCCCTCTTCACTGGCCACAATCAGATTTTTTTTTTTTAAAAGGCTCACAAATCGTCAGTGCAGGAATTGAAAATTAACATTGTGCCTCTGGATGTTATAAGCTATATGAGAAATTAATGGCCAGTGTGAGGCAGTGACTGGTGTTACATGTGATGGTCATTGGATGTTCCCCCCAGGATGTGCACGGAGGTGTATTGAGGCCATGAGAGGGCATTGCAGTCACAGGCGTAGCTGTGGTTGCAATGCAGACTAAAGTGAGTATAGGTCTTGGACATGCTGGTTGTCCAAGGCAGATTTAGGGAAAACCTGCTCTGGGCTTTTTTTGTTTTGAAACAGACTACCGAGGGTAGTGGTACAGTCCGTTTCATTCCGGGCCAGGTTTTCCATGTGGCTAAAGGCCACAGATTCTAGTAAAAAACCCTGCAGTATAGGGTTTAAGTGTGTCAGGTTCAGAGTCAGTGTCAGTCTGGTGTTGGCAAGAGTTCAGAGCAGGAGGCTCTGCAGAGCTTTCACCTGTGTAAGGCCTCTTTCACATTTCCGGCGGGCGCCTGGGCGCCCCCGGCATTTTGCCGCAGCGCCGCATCTGAAAATCTGATGCGCCACATGCGGCTTTTTTCGCATTGACATGCATTAGCGCCGGATGGCGCCGCATGTCAATGCGTTGCATGCGGTTTTGTCCGGATGCGGCGCAAATGTACATTGCGGCGTCCGGAAAAAACGCTGCATGTAACGTTTTTTGTTTTTGCCGGATGGTTTCTTATCTCTCCAAGCATCAGAAACCATCCGGCAAAAAAACGCATTTTGGCCGCCGGAAGTGTGAAAGGTTTTCAGATGCGGCGCTGTGGCAAAATGCCGGGGGCGCCGCCAGGCGCCCGCCGGAAATGTGAAAGAGGCCTTAGGCAACACAGGCAAGCGGAGCCAAACAGCCAAGGCAGCTGGAAGACCTGGCACCCACAGCGTACACAGCGGTGCAGTCACCCACGGTAACCGGTCTCGGAGGTGGACTGTCTTGTGCCCTGCAGTGAACCGGAGGTAGACTGTTCTGTGCCTGGATGTGGACTGGCGTGTTTAGTGACTATAAACTGAAGGATATGGTTCCCGGCTGTAATTCGGAGAATATTGTGTACTGTGTAATGCTGTGAGTAGAACATTAACACAGCGGTGAAGTCGCCTACTGCAACTGGTCATGGAAGTGGAGTGGCGTGTTTAGTGACTGTAATCCAGAGGATATGTTTCCCGGCTGCGAACTGTAGGATATTGTATGCTGTGTTTTTTTTTGAGTTGAACATTAACCCCTTACTGCCATCGGACGTACTATCCCGTCCATGGTACCTGGGCCCGTATGACCGGGGACGGGATAGTACGTCATAGGTGATCAGCTGCGCTCCTGAGGGGAGCGCAGCTAATCGCCGCCGGGTGTCAGCTGATTATCACAGCTGACACCCATGACTGTGTGTCAGGAGCGGTCACGGACCGCTCCCGGCACATTAACCCCTTGCACACCGCGATCAAACATGATCGCGGTGTACTGGGGGCACAGGGGAGGATCGCGCAGGGTGGGGGCTCCCTGCGCGCCCCCCTGAGACCCTCAGAGCAGCGCGATGTGATCGCGCTGTTCTGAGGGCTTCCTCCCTCCCAGGACCCGGATCCAAGATGGCGCCGGGGTCCTGGAGGGAGGCGGCTACCTCAGTGCCTGCCGAGAGCAGGCACTGAGAAGCCTGCATCTATGCCTGTGCGATCGCTGGTGTGACAGAGTGCTGTGCACACTGTCACACCAGCGATCTGATAAAATACTGTGATGTCCCACCCTGGGACAAAGTAAAAAAGTTAAAAAAATAAAAAATAAACGTGTTATAAAAAAAAATCCAAAATAAATAAAAAAAAAATATATATTCCCCAATAAATTCACTTCTTCCTGTAAATAAAAAAAACAAAGCAATAAAAGTACACATATTTGGTATCGCCGCGTCCGTAACGACCCCCCCTATAAAATTGTCCCACTAGTTAACCCCTTTAGTGAACCCCTTAAAAAAAAAAAAAAAAACGAAGCAAAAAATCAATGCTTTATCATCATACCGCCGAACAAAAAGTGGAATAACACGCGATCAAAAAGACCGATATAAAAAAAATGGACCGTGAAAAAAGTATCTTGTCCCGCAAAAAAAAGAGCCGTAAAAGCTCATCAGCGAAAAATTTAAAAAAATTATTGCTGCAGAAAAAAGCGATGCAAAAAAATTTTTTTTTTTATAAAAGTTTTTATCTATAAAAGCGCCAAAACAGAAAAATTTAAAAAAAGGGTACGCCATTGTACGACCCAAAAATAAAACGCTTTTTCAATTTTACCCCAAAGCGGGCGGATAAACGCCCCCCCCAAAAGAAATTAGTTTTCGATTTTTTTTCATTCTAACCCGCAAAAAATAAGACCCTGAAGTGGGCCAAAATAGCAAAAATTATACTCCAAAAAGGATGAACAAAAAAATTTTTTCAATAAAAAAGGGTTTTTGCGTGACGCTGCCAATCTAAAAACCCCTAAAATAGTAAATCAACCCCCTTTATCACCCCCTAGTAAGGGAAAAAATAATAAAATTAAAAAAGTATTATTTCCATTTTCCCATTTGGGTTGGGTTAGGGTTGGGGTAAATTAGGATTGGGTTAGGGGGGATTTGGGGGTTTAGGGTTAGGGTTTTGGGGGGTTGGGGGTAGGGGGT
>JARQOD010000003.1:431706724-431751228 GCA_033576555.1 Oophaga sylvatica | reverse complement strand
GGATTTTATTTTTGATATTCTATCTCTCAATGTTAAAATTAACCTACCCTTAAAATTATAGACTGTTCATGTCTTTGTCAGTGGGCAAACTTACAAAATCAGCAAGAGATCAAATACTTATTTCCCCCACTGTATACGCAGAGTGAAACCCAACAACAGAACGTACTGCACACAGACAGAGGGTGAGACACAAGGCTAAGGACGTGTTCACACAGTCATACATGAAAGACGGAAGATAAAAAAAATGAACCCCAAAAAACTTTCGGTATACGTGAAAACCACCAGACCCTAAATAAAACAAAATGGGAAGTGTGCTTGGATGGGGAACATACAACTAAACCACAGGAGAAGCAAAGAAGCAATAGAGAAAACCTGAGCAAGCTAATCCTTGAATGAGGAGTTGGGACTCCAAGCATCTAACTTGGAGTATAGCCAGCAAGGACTGCATGTGCAAGGAGAGTATAAATAGCCCCTACCAACTACCAAGATGTCATAGGACAAATTAAAAAAAAAAAGCAAAAGAAAGACGAGCATTATCAGCAGTTGGACAGGGACAGCACAGGCTGTGGTCCAACAGAGAGGGAACTCAACCACACCACCAGAGGTCACTGGATCGAGCCCTGTGGTCAAGCCATGACACTTCTAAATGCAGAAAACATACTGATAGATTAATTGGCTTCATGTGACATTGGCTCAAGTGCCAGAAATACGTAAATTAAATAGTTAGCCCTCTTGGGGCAGGTACTGATGAAATGCTTGCATTCTCGGTAGAGTGCTGCAGTATAAGTCGGTGCTATATATCCAACAATTCCAATGCACCCATCCCTTTAAAATAAAAAGTGGGTATAAAAATTTGCTAGATTAGTGAAGTTTTACATCCATGATGGGTCCAGCAGAGAAGAGCCCCTTCAGTGCCTATTTGTCTTTTTTCTTGCTGCCGATATAACACATTGATTAATACACTGCACTGCTTATTATCAAATGCTGTCAGTCGCCTCTCATTCATACCGTGTGCTCGGCTTTGTCTGGCTCACGTAGACGGTTAGGAAGAATTAAGCATCCAGAAAACGCTTCACTTGTCAATTATTCAATTGTTTCCTTTAGAATACGATTATCTCAAGAGTCATTTATTTACAATAAAACAAGCGTGAAAAGCGAGAGCATAAAAAGAACAATGTAAAACTGTACACGCAAATATATAATATATATACAGTGCTGTGCAAAAGGTTAGGCAGATGTGGAAAATGTGCAGAAAGTAAGAATGCTTTAATAATGGAAGTGATAATAGTTTATTTTTATCAGTTAATGAAATGCAAAGTGAATGATCAAAGGAGAAATCTACATCACATTAATATTTGGTGGCTGCCAATCACCTTCATCACTTGTTCCACATACTTGTATGTACACACAGTTTGGAAAGGAGCCCGACAGGGAGATTGTTCCAAACATCTTGGAGAACTAACCAGAGATCTTCTGTGTATCAGGCTAGTGCAGATCCATCATGTGATTCCAGACAGACTGGATGATGTGAGATCCAGGCTATGTGGGGTGTAAGATAGCGCTTACTGCGTGTGTTGGGGGACACTCGCTTGGCAACGGGATTAAAGCACACAGGCATGGTTTCTCACATTAGTCTTATTTCGGTTTATTTAGCCATCATAAACCGCACCACGCACAGTCCATAACTTTACGTCCATGAAACACAGTATTAAGTTGCAGTCCTTAAACATGCTGGACCTTACTTCGTCCAGTTACCGTGGGTGACCGCACAGTTCAGAAACTGACCCTCGTCAGTGCACACAGTCCCCCATACTCTGGGTTACCTTCCAGGAGCTCCGACCACATGCTGACTCCTTGTCAGTCCTAGGTTCCCGGGGAAGCGGCCTAACTAGGATCACTGTCCCGGACTCGGACTTGCTTCACAGGCCAAACATGACAGTTGCAGACTTTCAGAAGGATGGTAGCTTCCCCAACACAGTAGCCATCACAGGCTCTTCAGGTCCATGGCCTCACCCAGAGCTTTCCATGAATCTGGTCCACACACAGGACCTTCCAACACAGGCCTTCCAGGACCTTACAACTCTCATCATGTCACCAGACCTCAGTCACATTATATCACCGTAGCCACCCCCATAGGTGGGAGGTGTGTGTGGTTAGCCAGTCCAGCCCAGCTCACTGACTAACCCTGTAAGCCCCCCTTAAAACTAAACAAACACTTGTGGGACTACAGATCTCAGAACAACATTTTTGGACTTACTGCGCAGAGGACATTCTCCGTCTCTGTGATGCATACCGACCATTCACAATGACGCCAGTCACTGTCTCACCATCACAGTTACTCCTGTGACTGCCATGCACTCCCTTGGCCTCAATACGCCTCCGTGCGAATCCTGAGGAGAACATACAGCACCCCCTAGCTGTAACAGGGGTCACTGCCTCACAGGGGCCAAATCGCAACTTCCAGGACTCCTTGTTCTTAATGACATTGACTGGATGTTTGGGGTTATTGTTCGGCTGCAGGATAAATTTGGAGCCAATCAGACACCTGATGGTATTAAATGATGGGTAAGTATCTCCGTCGAGGACATCATAAATCTTGACCAAATCCCCAAAACCCCAACCAAATGCACCCTCAAACTTGCAGGACCCTCCAACGTGCTTCACTATTCCTACTTACACTCATTGTGCCGCTCTCCAGTCCTTCAGCAAATCAACTGCTTTCTGTTACAGACAATTAGTTCACATTTTGACACATCCGTTTAGAGTACCTGATGCCATTTTTCTGCACTTATTTGCAAGTTATGGCTTTTGACCACAAATCTCCCATGAAGACCACTTCTGGACAGACTTTTCTGAATAATGGGTCTAACTGGATCCTACTGTATACTTCCAGTTCTGAGCTGATGGCACTGCTTTACATCTTCTAATTTTGAAAGGAAGTAAGCCTGATGTATCTTTCATCTGCTGCACAAAGTCTCCTTGTTCGACCACTTCGTCTTTGGTTCTCAGAGTTGCCTAGTTCTTGGTACTTTTTCAAAAGAGCTTGAACAGCACATCTTGAAACTCCAGTCTGTTTTGAAATCTTTCCCTGGGAGAGACCTCGCTGATGCAGTATAACTACCTTGTGTATTGTTGCTGCGCTCAGCCTTTCCATGGTGTATGACATGTGACGTGAAACTGTCTTCAACAGCCTCACCTTTGATGCAGTTTGTCTAATCCTCACCCAGTTTAAGCCTTCTACACAGCTGTTTGTTTCAGTTAAGAACCTTGTCTTAACCTACATATGAAAATGATGATTATCTCATTTTTGGTTAAGTTGGTTATTTTTAAGTTTACCCAGATGAACCAATGCTGTTTTGAAAGCAAAGGCTGGTCACATCAAATATGGATGCGTTTTAGATTTCTCTTTCGTTCATTCACTTTGCATTTTATTAATTAATAAAAATAAACTATTAACACTTCTATTTCAAAAAGCATTTCACTCTACAGCAGGTTTTCCACTTTTGCCTAAAACTTCATGCACATAACCACAAAGTGGTCACTTTATTATTATTATCACAATTGGAGGTCTTGACACCAGAGTGAAACATAAAATAAAGTGAGCAGTGGATCAATTTTTTGCATAAATCCACAATAGATTATGGAAAAATTATTAATCTGAGCGACTTAGATTGAAGCTTGGACATCAGTGTTAGAGTAGCCAGGTCAGTATTGCAGGAACCTTCAACCTTGCGCTACTTTCTCGTTCAACGATGTTTAGAGTGTACCGAGAATGGTGTGAGCGAGAACAGACATACAGCAAAAAGAGACCTAAACAAGAAGAAGAAAGGTCAGAAGAGGATGTCAAGAATTGTTCTGATGAGGAGGACCTGCACAGTCAAGAAAATTGGCAACAATGCTAACGAGCGTCCGAATACACAACTCATCGTTCCTTGGCACAGATGGTGGTAACGGACAATGACCAGGCCCGGTGCAATTACTGCCTAAGGGAGATGGATAGACTCCACTGAGCAGTAGAAAAATATCACCTGGTCTGATGGATCAAAATTTCTGTGACACCATACTGAAGGGAAGGTCAGAATTCGTCACAGGCAATATGTGTTGTTGAACCCTTATTGTCAGGTTGAGGGAGATGCAGTTATGATGGGAAATAGTTTCTTGGCACTACCGGCGCTCTCTGATACGTTAATGACCTTTTAGACAGTAGGACTTGAGTAAGCATTGTGGTCAACCAACATCATCCCTTCGTGGCAGCTGCTTTTCCTTTAGCAGGGGGACAATTCACCAAGTCACTGGGGTCATATTGCCATTGATTACCTTCAAGAACATGTCTGTGAGTTTTCCTTGCTTCCTCAGTCTTTACAGTCTACAGATCTTATGAGAGCGTCTCTGTGACAAAGTAAATCAGAGCATGCCATCTATCTTCCCCTAATATGTGGCAACTGTGAAACACTACCCTGTCCTCTTGAGCCAATATCCCTACAGCAAAATGTTATCACTTAGTGAAATCTATGCCAAAAAACATTGCAGGAGTTCCAACATGCTGCTAGATCCTCAATTCTTTTAACAAAATACTGATACCCCTTCTGGGATCCACAGTGATCAACTGTAATCTGTCGTGGAATCTGGTAGAAAGTGTTATTTCTCCGCAGCGCCACCATGGGAGAAATGAAGCATTACACAGCATCTATTCACAATGATGGCTTGTCTGTATAGGCCAGGACAATCCTGCAGAGCAAGAAAAACTCTTTGTAACCACAAAGATCTTGAACAAAAGACCCCTTCTGGTAACTCCAATAGACTGTATTAAAAATGAATTATTACACTACACAACCCCTTTTACAACTGATCCAATTAATTCAGACTTGGATTAGTGACATACGGCAAGAAAGAACGATGAAGAAAAAACAAAGTGCAGTGTAGAGGGACAGTAGTAATGATGTCACTTGTTACCTCGGGCACTTTTCGGCACAGGAGTAGACAAATCTATAACCATTACCATCCCCATTGCTAATCCGATTGGTGTCTAATGAGCATTTTCCTATTAATTTCCTGTTTATTGCTCATGCATTTCATTAAATTATATTATAATGAGAATTTATTGCCTCATTAGACAAGTAGATGATTTGTTAAGAGTAGCACTCGCGAACGTGCATGTTGGGTGAGGATGGAGCCAGAGTGGTTGACTTTAGGATAGTGAGTCCTGTGAAAGGGTCATCGCAGTGTGTTTTATTCATCAGCCTTATTTTTGCCGCTTTTTGAGAACAATTTTTTTTTTACTGTTCCTAAAACCAAAAAATAACGGCCTATCCAATGTATTTGAGCACTAGGCAGAACATAAGGAAATGAATGGAGCAGCGGTTGTGCATGTTCCATTCTAGGTGATCGGTGCAGATGCCTAGGGTTGGAGCCCCAAAGATCAATAAGTTATAACCTATACTTTGTATAGGCGATAGATTGTTTTTTCCGGGCAGTCCCTTTAATAAGCACGGATATCGAAAGCAAGCTCTTCGGGTACAGTAATGGCTGACTGGACCTCAGACTGAAAGTTCAAGAAAAAATCAAGCTAGGTGGATAAAACAAAACACTACAAGAAAAACCCTATCAATGATGGGTGTATTTACTAAAACTGGACTTCCACTTTGATCGTAACGTCGTTCTAACCAGCAATGATAATCTTTCCGTTTACGTTCTTGAACATCCCAATTTTATATTTTCTCCCTTTTTTTTTTCTTGCACAAGTCAATTACTTAAAGGAAATCTGTCAGCAGGTTTTTCTCTGCAATCTGAGAGCAATGTGATGTAGGGGCTGAGACTCTGATTTCAGCAATGTGTCACTTACTAGGCTGCTTGGTGTAATTTTGATAAAATCCTAGTTTTATCTCGTGTAGAAGTAGCTGTGCTCTGAATTCTGAGCCCTGTATAACTCCGCCCACACTTGGCAGCTTCACATAGACACTGAACATTGTCAGCCTATCGGAGGTGGGGGCGGGGTTACACAATTAGCTGTACTGGTTGGCACGAGATACCTAGTCCTTCAGTGATGATGTACTGCTAATAAAACACTATTGAAGCTACAGCAAGCAGCTGAGTAAGTGACACATCCCTGGAATCAGGGTCTCTGGGCGCTCCTACATTATACTGCTCTCAGATTAAACCTGCTGACAGATTCCCTTTAACTCCCACCTCAATGTAATCTGTTTAATCCCATTCCATTGACCGATCAAGGCTCAGTATAATTGGCAATGTTTAAATAACTAAATTCATAACGAATCGGACTAAAATACAACCAGCCTCGTCTGATTTTCCACATAATAACTGGTGTCACAATGCATCATCAGTAAATGAAAAGTTTGCTTTTAAACTTCCCTTTTCTTTAATTAATCTGTAGCTCGTGGGGTTGAAAATGAAATGAATATAAATATGCGTAAATAGTTAATTAAAAACAATTTTCTGCAAAATAGCCGTAAGAAGTCCTGGCCATCAATTCTGCCATGTACATGGCCTGTCTATTATTAATCGTTATTAATAAACCTGTATAGATCTCTTATCCCGCCGTATGACAACTGTGTCCTAGATATGAGCACCATTATTTCAATAAATAAGGTTCCATTTCCATAAAGCACAATCGCTATTCATTTACTCGTCATTTCCATCCAACTCAAAGTCGAGTCTTGTTAGACACGGACTGGAGAGGATGAAAGCTTCGATCTCTTCCAAACGTAAATGGGCAGGTTTATTATTTACCGTAACCTTCCTTTAGGTCAAGTGGTGTGTAAGCAAATAAAACATTGAAATTAATGGACATATGTCGTAACCGCTATGTCATGGCTGGACCAATCCCAAGAGCCACTTGGTCCACGTGCCAGAAAATGTTTTTACTGATGCCTATCCTTTTGGGTTGGATTCCATTGATGTTTGTGAAAATTCTTGGGGGTCTATATGAAAATTAAGGGGTATTTCATATAATACATTTTACTCCTTGTAAGACAAAAAAGCACATAATTCCATATGAACTCTTTTTACTTTTATGATCTCTGCTTGCTATTATTCAATAGAAAGCGTCATTGTTCCATGGGGATAATATCAGTCCATGGTCATATGGAGGACTGTTATATTTCGGTAGCTGAGGAGTGCGGGTAAAAAAGGCAATACACCAGAGAAGTTGGAATCTATGAGATTGCAGTACCCTGACTAACCACCACAACTAGAGGCAGCCGTGGAGCGTTCCTACGTTGGTCCTAGACGCCTCGTCACAGCCTGAGAAACTAACTACACCTAAAGATAGAAAGAGGAAAGCTATCTGCCCCGGAGCAGATCCCCAAAGAACATAGAAAGCCCCCAAACATGTAATGGCGGTTAGACAAGATGAAATACTGACACAGACAGAAAATAGTAAGAGCAAACATTGGGGCCCAAACTACCTAAATAGAAAAGGATAGGAAGGGCACTTACTGCAATCCCAAAAAACCCTGAAAAGCACCAACTCTACTAATTTCAAAATCACCTGAGATCACACGACCTCTACCACCTAAATTAGTTCTCTGGTGTAACAAAATCAAAACAGCAGCCACTGAAAAAACTGGAAAAAGCAAAAGTACAAACATCAGTGGCTGAACTAAACTGAGAGGGAAAAAGCCCCCGGAGGGGACCCTGAAGGCCCCCACAGAAATGCAGGACAAAATGCAAAAATCAAGCACAAAAAACAAAAAGAAGAAAATGTCTTATCTGTTAGCAGGAGATGCAGACACGACACAGCAGGCTACAAAGGAAACAGGACTCAAGGATTGAGACCAGAACAATTGATCACCGGCAACCCAGATGGGAAGGCGACTCCCTTATATAAGACCAGTCAGTAACACCTGATTCCCACTCCTCACAATCTTCATTGGACAGTCCAGCACCGCTTGTAACCACCAGAGGGAGCCTCCGCTCAGAACTCATTTCAAGTCCATTCACAACAGTACCCCCCCCTTGAGGAGGGGTCACCGAACCCTCACTTGAGCAACCAGGTCGGTCAGGATGAGTTCTATGATACGCACGGATGAGTCTCCTAGCATGGATGTCCGAAGCAAACACCCAAGAATTGTCTTCCTGACCATAACCTCTCCACTTAACCAAATACTGGAGTTTCCGTCTAGAAAAACGAGAATTCAATATTTTCTCAACCACAAACTCCATATTGCCCTCAACCAGAACAGGGTCAGGAGGCAAAGCAGTAGGAACCACTGGCTCAACAAACCTCTTCAACAAGGACTTGTGGAACACGTTATGGATCTTAAATGTCCCTGGAAGAAGCAAACGAAAAGAAACAGGATTAAGAATCTCCATGATCTTATAAGGTCCAATGAACCTAGGCTTAAATTTAGGAGATGCCACTCTCATAGGAATATTTCTTGAGGACAACCAGACCAAGTCCCCCACTTTAAACCGAGGACCATCAGTCCTATGCCGGTTAGCAAACCGCTGGGCACTCTCCTGAGAGAGGGACAACCTCTCCACTACCTGGTCCCAAATCTGTTGCATACGCTCCACAACAGAGTCAACACCTGGACAGACAGAAGCCTCCGTCTGTCCTGAAGAAAATCGAGGGTGAAACCCAGAATTACAGAAAAATGGAGACATCAAAGTGGCAGAGCTAGCCCTATTATTAAGAGCAAACTCAGCCAAAGGCAAAAAAGAGACCCAGTCATCCTGATCAGCAGACACAAAGCATCTTAGATAAGTCTCCAATGTCTGGTTTGTTCTCTCAGTTTGACCATTGATCTGAGGATGAAACGCCGAGGAGAAAGACAATTGCACACCAATTTTAGAACAAAAGGTCCTCCAAAATCTGGAAACAAACTGGACTCCTCTGTCAGACACAATGTTCTCAGGAATGCCGTGTAAACGAACCACGTGCTGAAGGAACAAAGGCACCAATTCAGAGGAGGAAGGCAACTTAGGTAATGGCACAAGATGTATCATCTTGGAAAACCTATCACAAATCACCCAGATGACGGTCATTCTCTGAGAAACAGGGAGGTCGGAAATGAAATCCATAGAGATATGGGTCCATGGTCTCTTGGGCACAGGCAATGGCATCAACAAACCACTAGAGCGAGAGCAAGGCTTGGAGCGAGAGCAAGTCCCGCAGGACTGCACAAATTCCCTGACATCACGAGACAAGGTAGGCCACCAAAAGGACCGACTAACCAAGTCTCTGGTACCAAAAATTCCGGGATGCCCAGCCAACGCGGAACAATGAATCTCAGACATCACACTCTTTTTCCACTGGTCCGGACAAACAATTTTCCAACAGGGCAGCGCTCGGGCCTATCCTCCTGACACCCCTCCAGAGCAAGTCTCAAATTGGGTGAGATGGCGGAAAGAACTACACCCTCTTTCAAAATAACAGAAGGATCAGATAACTCAGGAGAGTCCGCAAGGAAACTCCTCGAGAGGCATCCGCCTTAACATTCTTAGTGCCAGGAAGAAAGGAAACCACAAAATTAAAACGTGTGAAAAACAAGGCCCACCTGGCCTGTCTAGGATTGAGTCGCTTGGCAGATTCCAGATAAACCAGATTCTTATGGTCCGTAAGGACCACCACCTGATGTTTGGCTCCCTCCAGCCAATGTCTCCACTCTTCAAAAGCCCACTTCATGGCCAGTAACTCCCGATTACCCACGTCATAATTACGTTCAGTAGGAGAAAATTTTGAGAGAAAAAGGCACAAGGGTTACTTTTAGAGGTCTCTGGATCTTTTTGGGACAAAACGGCACCTGCCCCAATTTCAGAGGCATCAACCTCCACCTGAAATGGCAGAGAAACATCAGGCTGCCGTAGAACAGGAGCAGAAGTGAATCTCTGCTTAAGTTCCTGAAATGCAGAGACTGCCTCAGGAGGCCAATTCACCACATCAGAACCCTTTCTGGTCAAATCAGTCAATGGTTTAACAATAACCGAGAAATTACCAATAAATTTACGATAAAAATTGGCAAAACCCAAAAATCTTTGAAGAGCCTTTAATGAAGTAGGTTGGACCCAATCACAGATGGCCTGAACCTTGACCGGGTCCATTTCAATAACAGATGGGACAAAATGAATCCCAGAAATGAGATCCTCTGTACGCCAAAAAGACACTTTGATCCCTTCACATACAGAGCATTCTCTCTCAAAATCTGGAATACAGTTCGAACATGTTTCACATGAGAGTCCCAGTCATTAGAAAAAATCAAGATATCATCCAAATAAACAATCAGAAATTTATCCACAAAATCCCTGAAAATGTCATTCATGAAGGACTGGAAGACAGAAGGAGCATTAGTGAGCCCAAAGGGCATCACAAGGTACTCAAAATGCCCCTCAGGGTATTGAATGCCGTCTTCCATTCATCCCCGTGCTTAATGCGAATAAGGTTATATGCCCCCCTGAGGTCAAGCTTGGTAAACCAAGTAGCGTTTTTCACCCTGGAAAACAGGTCAGAAATCAAAGGTAACGGGTATTGATATTTTACAGTAATATTGTTCAAAAGACGATAATCAATACACGGCCTTAATGAACCATCCTTTTTGGCCACAAAGAAAAAACCGGCACCTAAGGGTGAAGAGGATGGTCTGATATGACCCTTCTCCAATGATTCCTTGATATAAGACCGCATAGCGTCATGTTCAGGTACAGACAAGTTAAAAAGGCGACCTTTAGGGAATTTACTACCAGGCACTAATTCAATAGCGCAGTCATAGCTCCTATGGGGAGGCAAGGATGCATATTTACTTTCGCTAAACACATCAGAAAAATCAATCAAAAAGTCAGGAACATCCTGAGCCTGGGGGAGGCAGAAAAAACAGGAGTGTTGGTATTAACACATTGGCAGCCCCAACTGGTTACAGACACAGATTTCCAATCCAAAACAGGATTATGAGACTGCAACCAAGGGATGCCCAGTACGATAATATGCAGATTATACAGAACCAAAAATTTACAGCACTCCTGATGATCAGGTTCAACCCTCATTATCACCTGAGTAGAGAACTGAGGTTTATTCTCAGCCAAAGGGGTAGAATCGATCCCCAGTAGGGGAATAGACTTCTGTAGGGGTATCAAGGGAAACCCACAACGTTTAGCAAAATCATAATCCATCAGGTTAATAGCTGCTCCAGAATCAACGAAAGCCTGAGCAGAAAATGAGGACAGAGAGCATATCAGAGTGACAGTTAATAAAAACTTAGTCTGAACACTACCCAAGACAACTGAGCGTGCAAAACGTCTTCCCCGCTTAGGGCAGACTGAAATAGCATGAGAGGCATCACCACAGTAGAAACATAACCCATTGCGCTTTCGAAACTCATGACGCTGTGCCCCAGACACCACTCTATCACACTGCATGGGTTCAGAAGCAGGTTCACAAGGCAACACCATTCCACGCATACTTCTCCGCTCATGCAAACGTCTGTCAATTTGAATCGCTAATGACATGAATCATTGAGACCAGAGGGACAGAGAATCCCACCATAACATCCTTTACATTATCTGACAGACCCTTCCGAAAAAGGGCCGCCAAAGCGTCGTCATTCCACTTGGTCAGGACTGCCCACCTACGGAATCTCTGACAGTATAACTCAGCGTCATCAAGACCCTGATTTAATGCCAACAAGGCTTTTTCAGCTTGATCAGTGACATTAGGCTCATGTACAATAACCCCAAAGCCTGAAAAAATGCATCAACATCACTCAAAACAGGATCCCCAGGTGTCAGGGAAAAAGCCAATCCTGAGGATCGCCGCGCAGGAGAGAGATGACAATTTGAACCTGCTGCGCTGCGTTCCCTGAGGACTTAGATTTTAAGGCAAAAAACAATTTAC
Organism: Oophaga sylvatica; assembly: GCA_033576555.1. Lineage (NCBI taxonomy): Eukaryota > Metazoa > Chordata > Amphibia > Anura > Dendrobatidae > Oophaga > Oophaga sylvatica. The sequence goes on along the minus strand of JARQOD010000003.1, from coordinate 431,739,383 downwards.
AATTATTTTTGAAATTCTGAAACTTAGCTCGATCCCCTAAAAACAAATCTGGCATGGGAATCCTAGGTTCCACAACAGGCAACCTAGCAAGATAGGCAACAATACTCCGAACCTCAGTGGCAAGCTGATCCACACGACCAGACAACTGTGCAAACTCCATTGAGAGAAAAAAAAATCCTCCCCAGCACCCAGAGATACAGAGGGAAAAAAAAATGCAACAAACAGAAAAATATCTCTGACAACTCTGACAACCTTTTTTCTTTCACAATATTTTTTCCCTTCTGTGAGTACCATACAATTTTCAATTTTTAGGCCGGTGATACTGTTATGTTTCGGTAGCTGAGGAGTGCGGGTAAAAAAGGCAATACACCAGAGAAGTTGGAATCTATGAGATTGCAGTACCCTGACTAACCACCACAACTAGAGGCAGCCGTGGAGCGTTCCTACGTTGGTCCTAGACGCCTCGTCACAGCCTGAGAAACTAACTACACCTAAAGATAGAAAGAGGAAAGCTATCTGCCCCGGAGCAGATCCCCAAAGAACATAGAAAGCCCCCAAACATGTAATGGCGGTTAGACAAGATGAAATACTGACACAGACAGAAAATAGTAAGCAAACGTTGGGGCCCAAACTACCTAAATAGAAAAGGATAGGAAGGGCACTTACTGCAATCCCAAAAAACCCTGAAAAGCACCAACTCTACTAATTTCAAAATCACCTGAGATCACACGACCTCTACCACCTAAATTAGTTCTCTGGTGTAACAAAATCAAAACAGCAGCCACTGAAAAAACTGGAAAAAGCAAAAGTACAAACATCAGTGGCTGAACTAAACTGAGAGGGAAAAAGCCCCCGGAGGGGACCCTGAAGGCCCCCACAGAAGTGCAGGACAAAATGCAAAAATCAAGCACAAAAACAAAAAGAAGAAAATGTCTTATCTGTTAGCAGGAGATGCAGACACGACACAGCAGGCTACAAAGGAAACAGGACTCAAGGATTGAGACCAGAACAATTGATCACCGGCAACCCAGATGGGAAGGCGACTCCCTTATATAAGACCAGTCAGTAACACCTGATTCCCACTCCTCACAATCTTCATTGGACAGTCCAGCACCGCTTGTAACCACCAGAGGGAGCCTCCGCTCAGAACTCGTTTCAAGTCCATTCACAACAGAGGACACACAGATACATAGCTTTTACTAGTTGTTGCTGATCTTCTTGGAACCATTGGTTCTCACTGGTCCACATTACTCTCCTTTTCCTGGCCACTACCGCTCACCACTTTTTGGCCATTGCTGTTCCCCTGCATTATGCCACTATACTACATGCGCATATCGAAGCAATGTTCTCTGGAAGTCCCATTAACAATTAAGGAAGCTAAGAACGAGGCTCACTTCTGCTCTACTCAAGATATGGCTGAGTCCTGTTCTTGGGGTTATGGCGCCCCATTCTTAAGATTGCGGGGGATACATGTGGTCAGGCCCTCAGTTCTCAGCAAGTTATCAGCTACCCTACTGTGTCTCTCTACAGGGAGTGTGCACTGGTCTTTATCTCTCTATAGGAAGTGGAGGCAGATCTTTATCTTTACAGGAAGTGAGGGAGGATCTTTGTCTTTCTACAGGAAGTGGGCCTGGTCTTTATCTCTCTACAGGAAGTGGGGCGAATCTATATCTCTAGGAAGTGTGATCGGGTCTCTATCTGTACATGAAGTGGGGGCTGGTCTTTATCTTTACAGGAAGTGGGGCGGATCTTTATCTTTACAGGAAGTGGGGCGGGTCTTTATCTCTCTATAGGAAGTGTGATCGGGTCTCTATCTCTATAGGAAGTGGAGCTGATCTTTATCTCTCTACAGGAAGTGGGGGCTGGTCTTTATCTTTACAGGAAGTGGGGCGGATCTTTATCTCTATAGGAAGTGTGATCGGGTCTCTACCTCTATAGGAAGTGGGGGCTGGTCTTTATCTCTCTACAGGAAGTGGGGGCTGGTCTTTATGTTTACAGGAAGTGGAGCGGATCTTTATCACTATAGGAAGTGTGATCGGGTCTCTATCTCTATAGGAAGTGGGGGCTGATCTTTATCTCTCTACAGGAAGTGGGGGCTGGTCTTTATCTTTACAGGAAGTGGGGCGGATCTTTATCTCTATAGGAAGTGTGATCGGGTCTCTACATCTATAGGAAGTGGGGGCAGGTCTTTATCTCTCTACAGGAAGTGTGGGCTAGTCTTTATCTTTACAGGAAGTGGGGCGGATCTTTATCTCTATAGGAAGTGTGATCGGGTCTCTACCTCTATAGGAAGTGGGGGCTGGTCTTTATCTCTCTACAGGAAGTGGGGGCTGGTCTTTATCTCTCTACAGGAAGTGCTGGCTAGTCTTTATCTTTATAGGAAGTGGGGCGGATCTTTATGTCTATAGGAAGTGGGGGCGGGTCTTTATCTCTCTATAGGAAGTGTGATCAGATCTTTATTTCTCTACATGAAGTGGGGGCCAGTTTTTACCTCTGTACAGGTAGTGGGGTGGATCTTTTATCTCTACAGGAAGTGGGGCGGAACTTTATCTCTACAAGAAGTGGGGCTGAACTTTATCTCTATAGGAAGTGGTGCGGAACTTTATCTCTATAGGAAGTGTGATCGGGTCTCTATAGGAAGTGTAATTGGGTCTTTATCACTCTACAGGAAGTGGGGGCGGGTCTTTTGTCTTTATATGAAGTAGGGGGGTCCTTTGTCTCTCTAGAGGAAATGGGGTCAGGACTTTGTCTCTCTGCTGCTGGTCGCCTGTCTGCCAAATTGCATTCAAGCACAATAAGGGTGACTTTCAGGGCAGGGAGCCATTGGACATTAGCATGTGGAATGCATGTTGTTAAATGAGAAGAAAGAAGTTCCAGGACCTAGAGTGCTGGCAGAATGCTGATGAAGAAGAGCCACACACTGAAAAAGAGAGGATGGTTAGTTACAGAACATGATAATCCAAACACATCCTGAATATATTTCAATGATATGTGTATGAAAAGTTATTCAAATTTTTGTGAGGTTATGGCACCATGCCTTTCTACACGTTTTGTGTGAAAGGACAGATACGCGTTAAAAAAATTCAGCAAAAAAATTCCAAAACAATAAAGGCAAAAAATATAGTTGAGTCACTTACACAGAGTACCAGCATGCACAACTCCTAGCTCGAAGCCATGACATCTATTGACCTTCATGCATTTTTTAACCTTAAAAAGCAACAGAAAATATTAAGTGAGTATGTTCCCTCCAAAGAAAATGATTGCAACCTCATGTGATGTAAAACGCCGAAGTAAATGAGGATAATTCCCCTTGTCATGTAAATTGTCTTAAGAGTGCCTTAATTGCCTGAAAAAATTGCAAGAAATAACTATGAGTTTCAGTAAAAAGCTCAAGTTTGCACAGAAGGCATGACTTTTTCAACATACCAAAGAGGACCTGAGGGTCTATGACATCTTCTCTTCTCATCCTGACAGCCTGTTAGGAAAAGGTCGTCCACTCCAAACAAGCTGTACCGTAACCTCTCGCTGGCGCCCTCCTGCCTGAGCGAGGCCGTTTCCTGAGGACTGATCACTGTGATGTTTTTTATACTATAAACGTATGATGCATACACTTTATGAGTAGGATAAGTATGTGCACCCATGCCCTATATTCATGCAGCTTAAAGTGGTTTTACAGGTTTATTATATTAATGACCTACCCTTAGGGGTCTGGTTATGAACATCAAATAGATGGGGGGTCCCTTCAGCTCCAGCAGTAAATGTTCACGGTGTAGAGGAAAGATGTGTATCTTCGTACCGTGTTAGCCAGTAGATAGAAAAATATTTAGACTTAAGAGTCCTCAGTGGTTGATACCTTTTAATGGCTAACTGAAAAGATGGTAACAAATTGCAAGCTTTCGAGACTACTCAGGTCTCTTCATCAGGCATAGACTAATACAACATCTGAAGAATCACATATTTATACACAAAATAGCACAGAAAAAATGCAATAGGTATTCTGTCGTTCTACAACAATTAAGGAATCTGCCTCCCTGACCTTTTAGGGTCATCACAACACAATACCAGACCCCAATCAGAGGGTAATAAAACCTTCACTCCTTATCTATGAACTAAAATATTTAGACTTGAGAGTCCTCAGTGGTTGATACCTTTTAATGGCTAACTGAAAAGATGGTAACAAATTGCAAGCTTTCGAGACTACGCAGGTCTCTTCATCAGGCTGAACTAATACAAAATCTGAAGAATCACATATTTATACACAAGAGGACACAGGAATAATGCAATAGGTAAGACATGTGACGTGAAGCAGAACTGTCATTATGGCCGAGGGATGAACATAAATATGACTAGTTCATAGATAAGGAGTGAAAGTTTTATTACCCTCTGATTGGGGTCTGGTATTGTGTTGTGATGACCCTAAAAGGTCAGGGAAAGGAGAATGGATTTACCTGTGGCAAAACACTTTTGTACGCCACACAATAAGAGAAAGGAGAATGGATTTACCTGTGGCAAAACACTTTTGTATGCCCGGTCATAGCATGACGGATATGGAATTACTGGTATTAAAATCTAACTTCAAATCTGAGAAGGATAGAAAAGTCTGGGAATATAAACTTATGATGACCTTTGACACTCTCGCCACACAATAAGAGAAAGGAGAATGGATTTACCTGTGGCAAAACACTTTTGTATGCCCGGTCATAGCATGACGGATATGGAATTACTGGTATTAAAATCTAACTTCAAATCTGAGAAGGATAGAAAAGTCTGGGAATATAAACTTATGATGACCTTTGACACTCTTAGTGCTGGGATGAATATATCCCAGAGTTTTATGACTTTCTACAACAATTAAGGAATCTGCTTCCCTGACCTTTTAGGGTCATCACAACACAATACCAGACCCCAATCAGAGGGTAATAAAACTTTCACTCCTTATCTATGAACTAGTCATATTTATGTTCATCCCTCAGCCATAATGACAGTTCTGCTTCACGTCACATGTCTTACCTATTGCATTATTCCTGTGTCCTCTTGTGTATAAATATGTGATTCTTCAGATTTTGTATTAGTTCAGCCTGATGAAGAGACCTGCGTAGTCTCGAAAGCTTGCAATTTGTTACCATCTTTTCAGTTAGCCATTAAAAGGTATCAACCACTGAGGACTCTCAAGTCTAAATATTTTTCTATCTACTGGCTAACACGGTACGAAGATACACATCTTTCCTATATCTATGAACTAGTCATATTTATGTTAATCCCTCTGCCATAATGACAGTTCTGCTTCACGTCACTTGTCCTACCTATTGCATTTTTTCTGTGCTATTTTGTGTATAAATATGTGATTCTTCAGATGTTGTATTAGTCTATGCCTGATGAAGAGACCTGAGTAGTCTCGAAAGCTTGCAATTTGTTACCATCTTTTCAGTTAGCCATTAAAAGGTATCAACCACTGAGGACTCTTAAGTCTAAATATTTTTCCACGGTGTAGAGGTGATTCTTGCTACTGCAACTGGGTTCCTATTGAAGTGATTAGGAGATGAACTGTATTACCAAGGAGCGGCCTGTACATCGTGAACACAGCCGTGCTGCTTTACTCCATTTACTGCTTACATCCGGTCCCTGCTGTAGCTGGACACAATTGGAGTGATGGATGACCCCAAAGATCTGATATTAATATTGGCGATAGGTCATCAATATCTTAAGCTCGGAAAACAAAAATACCTTAGGCACTCTATTCAAACTCGCTGTATACTTGCCTAAGTTTCTGTTACTGTGGTTGTTTCCCAACTTGGCTGTAAGTTTTCCCTAAATGTGTATTTGAACCCTCTTAGTTATGACCCATTACTGTCACTAGAGTAAGAAAGCTGTCACTAGAGTAAGGAAGAGCTGCTACTAGATTAAGCAACATCTGTCACTAGAGTAAGGAAGAGCCGCCACTAGATTAAGGAACAGCTGTCACTAGAGTAAGGAAGAGCTGCCACTAGATTAAGGAACAGCTGTCACTAGAGTAAGGAAGAGCTGTCACTAGATTAAGGAAGAGCTGTCACTAGAAGGAAGAGCTGTCCCTAGATTAAGGAAGAGCTGTCACTAGAGTAAGGAAGAGCGGTCACTACAATAAGGAAGAGCTTTTACTACAATAAGGAAGAGCTGTCACTAGATTAAGGAAGAGCTGTGACTAGAGTAAGGAAGAGCTGCCATTGCATTGTACTACTGTACCCAATGTAGAATATAGAAGTCCATTTTATACTGACACCAACTCCACGGCCCTGATAAAAAGTAACAGCTGTCTCTATAGTAAGGAACATCTGTCACTAGAGAAGGGGAGAGCTGTCACTAGAGTAAGGAAGACCTGTCACTCGAGTAAGGAAGATCTGTCACTAGAGTAAGGAAGAGCTGTCACTAGATTAAGGAAGAGCTGTCACTAGAGTAAGGAAGAGCTGTCACTAGATTAAAGTAGAGCTGTCACTTGAGTAAGGAAGAGCTGTCATTGCATTGTACTACTGTACCCAATGTATTATATATTATAGAAGTCCATTTTCTACTGACACCAACTCCACGGCCCTGATAAAAAGTAACAGCTGTCTCTATACTAAGGAACATCAGTTACTAGAGAATTGGAGAGCTGTCACTAGAGTAAGGAAGAGCTGTAACTATAGTAAGGAAGAGTGACCACTAGATTAAGGAACAGCTGTCACTAGATTAAGGAACAGCTGTCACTAAAGTAAGGAAGAGCTGCCACTAGATTAAGGAAGTGCTGTCACTAGATTAAGGAAGAGCTGTCACTAGATTAAGGAAGAGCTGTCACTAAAGTAAGGAACACCCGTCACTAGATTAAGGAAGAGATATCACTAGATTAAGGAAAAGCTGTCACTGGAGTAAGGAAGAGCTGTCACTGGAGTAAGGAAGAGCTGTCACTAGAGTAAGGAAGAGCTGTCACTAGAGTAAGGAAGAGCTGTCACTAGAGTAAGGATGAGCTATCACTAGAGTAAGGAAAAGCTGTCACTAGAGTAAGGAAAAGCTGTCACTAGAGTAAGGATGAGCTATCACTAGAGTAAGGAAAAGCTGTCACTAGAGTAAGGATGAGCTATCACTAGAGTCAGGAAGAGCTGTCACTAGAGTCAGGAAGAGCTGTCACTAGAGTCAGGAAGAGCTGTCACTAGAGTCAGGAAGAGCTGTCACTAGAGTCAGGAAGAGCTGTCACTAGAGTCAGGAAGAGCTGTCACTAGAGTCAGGAAGAGCTGTCACTAGAGTAAGGAAGAGCTGTCACTACAATAAGGAAGAGCTGTCGCTAGAATAAGGAAGATCTGTCACTAGAGTAAGGAAGAGCTGTCACTAGAGTAAGGAAGAGCCGTCACTAGAGTAAGAAAGAGCCGTCACTAGAGTAAGGAACACCTGTCACTAGAGTAAGGAAGAGCTGTCACTGGATTAAGGAAGAGCTGTCACTAGAGTAAGGAAGAGCTGTCACTGGATTAAGGAACAGCTATCACTAGAGTAAGTAAGAGCTGTCACTGCATTGTACCACTGTACCCAATGTATTATATATTATAGAAGTCCATTTTATACTGACACCAACTCCACGGCCCTGATAAAAAGTAACAGCTGTCTCTATAGTAAGGAACATCTGTCACTAGAGAAGGGGAGATGTTATGATTTGGTAGCTGAGGAGAGCAAGCAAAAAAGGAAATACACCAGAGAGGTTGGAATCTATGGGATTGCAGTACCCTGACTAACCACCACAACTAAAGGCAGCCGTGGAGCGTACCTATGTTGGTCCTAGATGCCTCGTCACAGCCTGAGAAGCTAACTACACCTAAAGACAGAAAGAGGAAAACTATCTGCCCCGGAGCAGATCCCCAAAGAACATAGAAAGCCCCCAAACATGTAATGGCGGTTAGACAAGGGAAATACAGACACAGACAGAAAATAGTATGAGCAAACGTTGGGGCCCAAACTTCCTAAATAGAAAAGGATAGGAAGGACACTTACTGCTATCCCAAAAAAACCCTGAAAAGTGCCAACTCTACTAATTACAAAAACACCTGAGATCACACGACCTCTACCACCTAAATTAGTTCTCTGGTGTAACAAAAACTAAACAGCAGCCACTGAAAAAACTGGAAAAGGCAAATGAACAAACAACAGTGGCTGAACTAAACTGAGAGGAGCACAAGCCCCCGGAGGGGACCCGGCAGACCCCCACAGAAGTGCAGGACAAAATGCAAAAAGCAAGCACAAAAAACTAAAAGAAGAAAATGTCTTATCTGTTAGCAGAAGATGCAGGCACAAAACAGCAAGCTACAAAGTGAACAGGAATCAAAGATGAGACCAGAACAATTGATCACCGGCAACCCTGATGGGAGGGAACCTCCCTTATATAAGACCAGTCAGTAACACCTGATCGCCAATCTTCACAATCTTCATTGGATAGTTCAGTACTGTTTGTAACCACCAGAGGGAGCTTCTGCTCAGAATTAATTTCTAGCACATTCACAACAGTACCCCCCCTTGAGGAGGGGTCACCGAACCCTCATTTGAGCAGGATGAGCTCTGTGATACGCACGGATGAGTCTCCTAGCATGGATGTCCGAAGCAAACACCCAAGAATTGTCCTCCTGACCATAACCTCTCCACTTAACCAAATACTGGAGTTTCCGTCTAGAAAAACGAGAATTCAATATTTTCTCAACCACATTCTCCAGATTGCCCTCAACCAAAACAGGGTCAGGAGGCACAGCTATAGGAACCACTGGCTCGACAAACCTCTTTAATAAGGACTTGTGGAACACGTTATGGATCTTAAATGTCCCTGGAAGAAGTAAACGAAAGGAAACAGGATTAAGAATCTCCATGATCTTATAAGGTCCAATGAACCTAGGCTTAAACTTAGGAGATGCAACTCTCATAGGGATATTTCTTGAGGACAACCAGACCAAGTCCCCCACTTCAAACCGAGGACCATCAGTCCTATGCCGGTTGGCAAACCGCTGGGCCCTCTCCTGAGAGAGGGACAACCTCTCCACTACCTGGTCCCAAATCTGCTGCATACGCTCCACAACAGAGTCAACACCTGGACAGACAGAAGCCTCCGTCTGTCTTGAAGAAAATCGAGGGTGAAACCCAAAATTGCAGAAAAATGGAGACATCATAGAGGCAGAGCTAGCCCTATTATTAAGAGCAAACTCAGCCAAAGGCAAAAAAGAGACCCAGTCATCCTGATCAGCAGACACAAAGCATCTCAGATAAGTCTCCAATGTCTGGTTTGTTCTCTCAGTTTGTCCATTGGTCTGAGGATGAAAAGCCGAGGAGAAAGACAATTGAACACCAAGTTTAGAACAAAAAGTCCTCCAAAATCTAGAAACAAACTGGACTCCTCTGTCAGACACAATGTTCTCAGGAATGCCGTGTAACCGAACCACGTGCTGAAGGAACAAAGGCACCAATTCAGAGGAGGAAGGCAACTTAGGTAATGGCACAAGATGTATCATTTTGGAAAACCTATCACAAATCACCCAGATAACGGTCATTCTCTGAGAAACAGGGAGGTCGGAAATGAAATCCATAGAGATATGGGTCCATGGTCTCTTGGGCACAGGCAATGGCATCAACAAACCACTAGAGCGAGAGCAAGGCTTGGAGCGAGAGCAAGTCCCGCAGTACTGCACAAATTCCCTGACGCCACGAGACAAAGTAGGCCACCAAAAGGACCGACTAACCAAGTCTTTTTACCAAAAATTCCGGGATGACCGGCCAACGCGGAACAATGAATCTCAGACATCACACTCTTTTTCCACCGGTCTGGGACAAACAATTTCCCAATAGGGCAGCGCTCGGGTTTATCCTCCTGACACCCTTCCAGAGCCAGTCTCAAATTGGGCGAGATGGCGGAAAGAACTACACCCTCTTTCAAAATAACAGCAGGATCAGATAACTCAGCAGAGTCCGCAAGGAAACTCCTCGAGAGGGCATCCGCCTTAACATTCTTAGTGCCAGGAAGAAAGGAAACCACATAATTAAAACGTGTGAAAAACAAGGCCCACCTGGCCTGTCTAGGATTAAGTCGCTTGGCTGATTCCAGATAAACCAGATTCTTATGGTCCGTGAGGACCACCACCTGATGTTTGGCTCCCTCCAGCCAATGTCTCCACTCTTCAAAAGCCCACTTCATGGCCAATAACTCCCGATTACCCACGTCATAATTACGTTCAATTGGAGAAAATTTTCGAGAGAAAAAGGCACAAGGGTTACTTTTAGAGGTCTCTGGATCTCTTTGGACAAAACGGCACCTGCCCCAATTTCAGAGGCATCAACCTCCACCTGAAATGGCAGAGAAACATCAGGCTGCCGTAGAACAGGAGCAGAAGTGAATCTCTGCTTAAGTTCCTGAAACGCAGAGACTGCCTCAGGAGGCCAATTCACCACATCAGAACCCTTTTTGGTCAAATCAGTCAATGGTTTAACAATAACAGAGAAATTACCAATAAATTTACGATAAAAATTGGCAAAACCCAAGAATCTTTGAAGAGCCTTTAATGAAGTAGGTTGGACCCAATCACAGATGGCCTGAACCTTGACCGGGTCCATTTCAATAACAGATGGGGACAAAATGAATCCCAGAAATGAGATCCTCTGTACGCCAAAAAGACACTTTGATCCCTTCACATACAGAGCATTCTCTCTCAAAATCTGGAACACAGTCCGAACATGTTTCACATGAGAGTCCCAGTCATTGGAAAAAAATCAAGATATCATCCAAATAAACAATCAGAAATTTATCCACAAAATCCCTGAAAATGTCATTCATGAAGAACTGGAAGACAGAAGGAGCATTAGTGAGCCCAAAGGGCATCACTAGGTACTCAAAATGCCCCTCTGGGGTATTAAATGCCGTCTTCCATTCATCCCCGTGCTTAATGCGAATAAGGTTATATGCCCCACTGAGGTCAAGCTTGGTAAACCAAGTAGCACTTTTCACCCTGGAAAACAGGTCAGAAATCAAGGGTAACGGATATTGATATTTCACAGTGATATTGTTCAAGAGACGATAATCAATACACGGCCTTAATGAACCATCCTTTTTGGCCACAAAGAAAAAACCGGCACCCAAGGGTGAAGAGGATGGTCTGATATGACCCTTCTCCAATGACTCCTTGATATAAGACCGCATAGCGTCATGTTCAGGTACAGACAAGTTAAAAAGGAGACCTTTAGGGAATTTACTACCAGGCACTAATTCAATAGCGCAGTCATAGCTCCTATAGGGGGGCAAGGATGCAGATTTACTTTCGCTAAACACATCAGAAAAATCAGTCAAAAAGTCAGGAACATCCTGAGCCTGGGGGGAGGCAGAAAAAACAGGAGTGTTGGTATTAACACATTGGCAGCCCCAACTGGTTACAGACACAGATTTCCAATCCAAAACAGGATTATGAGACTGCAACCAAGAGAAACCCAGTACGATAATGTCATGCAGATTATACAGCACCAAAAATTTGCAACTCTCCTGATGATGAGGTTCAACCCTCATTATCACCTGAGTAGAGAACTGAGGTTTATTCTCAGCCAAAGGGGTAGAATCGATCCCCAGTAGGGGAATAGACTTCCGTAGGGGTATCAAGGGAAACCCACAACGTTTAGCAAAATCAAAATCCATCAGGTTAATAGCTGCTCCCGAATCAACGAAAGCCTGAGCAGAAAATGTGGACAGGGAGCAAATCAGGGTAACAGTCAACAAAAATTTAGTCTGAACACTACCCAAGACAACTGAGCGTGCAAAACGTCTTCCCCGCTTAGGGCAGACTGAAATAGCATGAGAGGCATCACCACAGTAGAAACATAACCCATTGCGTTTTCGAAACTCATGACGCTGTGCCCCAGAAGCCACTCTATCACACTGCATGGGTTCAGAAGCTGGTTCACAAGGCAACACTATTCCATGCATACCTCTACGCTCACGCAAACGTCTGTCAATTTGAATCGCTAATGACATAGAATCATTGAGACCAGAGGGGACAGGGAATCCCACCATAACATCCTTTACATTCTCTGACAGACCCTTCCGAAAAAGGGCTGCCAAAGCATCGTCATTCCATTTGGTCAGGACTGCCCACCTTCGGAATCTCTGACAGTATAACTCAGCGTCCTCAAGCCCCTGATTTAATGTCAACAAGGCTTTTTCAGCTTGATCAGTGACATTAGGCTCATCTTACAATAACCCCAGAGCCTGAAAAAATGCATCAACATTACTGAAAACAGGATCCCCAGGTGTCAGGGAAAAAGCCCAATCTTGAGGATCGCCGCGCAGGAGAGAGATGACAATTTGAACCTGCTGTGCTGCGTTCCCTGAGGACTTAGATTTCAAGGCAAAAAACAACTTACAGTTATTTTTGAAATTCAGAAATTTAGCTCGATCCCCTAAAAACAAATCTGGCATGGGAATCCTAGGTTCCACAACAGGCAACCTCGCAAGATAGGTAGCAATACTCCGAACTTCAGTGGCAAGCTGATCCACACGGCCAGACAACTGTGCAAACTCCATTGAGAGAAAAAAAAATCCTCCTCAGCACCCAGAGATACAGAGGGAAAAAAAAATAAAAAAATCTCTGACAACTCTGACAATCTTCTTTCTTTAACACTATTTTTCCCTTCTGTGAGTACCATACAAATATCAGTTTTTGGGCCGGTGATACTGTTATGATTTGGTAGCTGAGGAGAGCAAGCAAAAAAGGAAATACACCAGAGAGGTTGGAATCTATGGGATTGCAGTACCCTGACTAACCACCACAACTAAAGGCAGCCGTGGAGCGTACCTACGTTGGTCCTAGACGCCTCGTCACAGCCTGAGAAGCTAACTACACCTAAAGACAGAAAGAGGAAAACTATCTGCCCTGGAGCAGATCCCCAAAGAACATAGAAAGCCCCCAAACATGTAATGGCGGTTAGACAAGGGAAATACAGACACAGACAGAAAATAGTATGAGCAAACGTTGGGGCCCAAACTTCCTAAATAGAAAAGGATAGGAAGGACACTTACTGCAATCCCAAAAAAAACCTGAAAAGTACCAACTCTACTAATTACAAAAACACCTGAGATCACACGACCTCTACCACCTAAATTAGTTCTCTGGTGTAACAAAAACTAAACAGCAGCCACTGAAAAAACTGGAAAAGGCAAATGAACAAACAGTGGCTGAACTAAACTGAGAGGAGCACAAGTTCCCGGAGGGGACCCGGCAGACCCCCACAGAAGTGCAGGACAAAATGCACAAAGCAAGCACAAAAAACTAAAAGAAGAAAATGTCTTATCTGTTAGCAGAAGATGCAGGCACGAAACAGCAAGCTACAAAGTGAACAGGAATCAAAGATGAGACCAGAACAATTGATCACCGGCAACCCTGATGGGAGGGAACCTCCCTTATATAAGACCAGTCAGTAACACCTGATCGCCAATCTTCACAATCTTCATTGGATAGTTCAGTACTGTTTGTAACCACCAGAGGGAGCTTCTGCTCAGAATTCATTTCTAGCATAATTCACAACAGGGAGAGCTGTCACTAGAGTAAGGAAAAGCTGTCACTTGAGTAAGGAAGAGCTGTCATTGCATTGTACTACTGTACCCAATGTATTATATATTATAGAAGTCCATTTTATACTGACACCAACTCCACGGCCCTGATAAAAAGTAACAGCTGTCTCTATAGTAAGGAACATCTGTTACTAGAGAATTGGAGAGCTGTCACTAGAGTAAGGAAGAGCTGTAACTACAGTAAAGAAGAGCCGCCACTAGATTAAGGAACAGCTGTCACTAGATTAAGGAACAGCTGTCACTAAAGTAAGGAAGAGCTGCCACTAGATTAAGGAAGCGCTGTCACTAGATTAAGGAAGAGCTGTCACTAGAGTAAGGAACACCTGTCACTAGAGTAAGGAACACCTGTCACTAGAGTAAGGAAGAGCTGTCACTAGATTAAGGAAAAGCTGTCACTAGAGTAAGGAAGAGCTATCACTAGAGTCAGGAAGAGCTGTCACTAGAGTAAGGAAGAGCTGTTACTACAATAAGGAAGAGCTTGTCACTAGATTAAGGAAGAGCCGTCACTAGAGTAAGGAACACCTGTCACTGGAGTAAGGAAGAGCTGTCACTGGATTAAGGAAGAGCTGTCACTAGAGTAAGGAAGAGCTGTCACTGGATTAAGGAACAGCTGTCACTAGAGTAAGGAAGAGCTGTCACTGCATTGTACTACTGTACCCAATGTATTATATATTATAGAAGTCCATTTTATTCTGACACCAACTCCACGGCCCTGATAAAAAGTAACAGCTGTCTCTATAGTAAGGAACATCTGTCACTAGAGAAGGGGAGAGCTGTCACTAGAGTAAGGAAGAGCTGTTACTACAATAAGGAAGAGTTGTCACTAGAGTAAGGAAGAGCTGTCAGGAGTGTAATAAGAAGCAGGCTATGGAGTTGGTAAGCCAAACTTCTGACTCCTCAATGTCTCTGACTCCTGACTCCACAGCACTGACTAACTACTGAGCATGTTCATAAAGTGCAGCACAGATTAATCTAAATAAAAGTCTAGATCCTTAGATCAGAAACAGAACAGACATTTGTAGGACGTTTCATAACTTTCTCAAATTGTTATGAAACATTTACAACACATCCTGCATTGTATTACCCAATGTATTATATATTATAGAAGTCCATTTTATACTGACACCAACTCCACGGCCCTGATAAAAAGTGACAGCTGTGTCTATAGTAAGGAAGAGCTGTCTCTACAGTAAGGAAGAGCTGTCACTACAAGAAGTAAGCTGTAACTACAGTAAGGAAGAGCTGTCATTACACTACAGTAAGGGACAGCTGTCACTACAGTAAGAAAGAGTAAGAAAAAGCTGCCACTAGAGTAAGGAACATCTGTCATTAGAGGAAAGAAGAGCTGTCACTAGAATAAAGAAGAGCTGTCTTTTAAGGAAGGAAGAACTGACACTAGATTAAGGTGTTATTTGAAAGAGGGTGTTACGTTTACGTGGGTATTTGCAGCGTTTTTTCTTCACCAAAAACTATAACATTGTCAATAAAACACTACATACAATACGCACATTTTTGTACACTTTTTTATGTGTTTTTGCTTGCATCTTTCTATCCCATTATTTGAATGAATGAAAATTTCTACAAAATTGTGAAAAAACTGACAAGGAAAAAAATTAGCTGCCTGTAAATGAGATTTCAGAAATCACATTCATTTTGCTGGTACTGTAAAATGCAGCAGTTTTTTTACCCTTGAAAAATGTGGTGAAAAAAAAAGTTGCAAAAATACAATGTGTATGTCACGATTCCTGGAGTTGACCCACTGGATCGCGGTACTAACCGTCCCTGGGCGAGCTGGCCAGGTGGAACCGACCCCTATACAGGGAGCGTTAGGGGCAGACCCAGGGGGAAAGTATACTGCAATAGCTAGTACCAGAGTACCAGAGGGCCACGAGACAGGGAGGACCAGGGAAGCACACCGGGACTAGGATAAGGCATAGTGCACACTGGGAAGGATAGGGCAGAGTGCACATGGGGAAGTGTACCAGGATAGGGCAGAGCGCATACTGGGAAGTGTACCAGGATAGGGCAGAGCGCATACTGGGAAGTGCACCAGGATAGGGCAGAGCGCACACCGGAAAGTGCACCAGGACAGGGCAGAGCGCACACAGAGAAGTGCACCAGGATAGGTCAAAGCACACATGGGGAAGTGCACCAGGATAGGGCAGAGCGCACATGGTGAAGTGCACCAGGATAGGGCAGAGCGCACACGGGGAAGTGCACCAGGATAGGGCAGAGCGCACACGGGGAAGTGCACCAGGATAGGGCAGAGCGCACACGGAGAAGTGGACCAGGATAGGTCAAAGCGCACATAGGGATGTGCACCAGGATAGGGCAGAGCGCACACGGAGAAGTGCACCAGGATAGGTCAAAGCGCACACGGGGAATTGCACCAGGATAGGGCAGAGCGCACACGAGGAAGTGCACCAGGAAAGGGCAGGGCGCACATGGGGAAGTGCACCAGGAAAGGGCAGAGCGCACATGGGGAAGTACACCAGGAAAGGGCAGAGCGCACACGGGGAAGTGCACAAGGATAGGGCAGAGCGCACATGGGGAAGTGCACCAGCATAGGGCAGAGCGCACACGGGGAAGTGCACCAGGATAGGGCAGAGCGCACACGGGGAAGTGCACCAGGATAGGGCAGAGCGCACACGGGGAAGTGCACCAGGATAGGGCAGTGCGCCCACTGGACAGTGCACCGGGAACTAATACAAGGAATGTCCTTAGTAATACCAATTGGCATCGAACAGACATGCATATGATCATCAGGCACTCACCCCGAGCAGGAGTCAGCCTGAAATACCCGGTGGCGGCTGCCATGACAGGGTGGAGCTTCCGGATCACGACCCTCCCATAGTATGAAGCATAGGAGAAGCGTGCGGTCGGGACCCAATGCGCCTGCGCGAGCAGCGAACACTCTGAGGACCCGGAAGTACTGAGGAGACGCAGCATGGGACCCGCACAGAGCTGCGGCGAGGAGTAGCAGCGCCCAGGTAAGTCTTTTGGGACCGGCTGGCCGTAACAGTACCACCCTCTCTACTGCCCCCCTTCTTAAGGCTGGAAAGAAACCTCCTAAGGATACGGGTTGCTGAGATGTTCTCCCGAGGTTCCCACGACCTCTCCTGAGGGCCAAACCCCTTCCAGTCAATCAAGAAAAGCGTTTTCCCCCTCACCTTCTTCATGGCAAGTATATCCTTCACATCAAAAATGTCGTAAACGCTAACAGGACGAGGAGTGCTACTGGAAGGGGAATGGAAATGGTTGAACACCGCGGGCTTGAGGAGAGAGATATAGAAAGAGTTAGGAATACGGAGCGAGCCAGGCAACCTCAATTTGTGGGCGGCGTCAATAATTCGAGCCAGAATCTCGAAAGGACCAATGTATCGAGGACCCAGCTTGTAAAAAGGCATCTTGAGTCTGATATACTTGGAAGAGAGCCAGACTTTATCACCAGGACGATAAGGAGGGGAATCCAGATGCCGTTTTTCAGCATAACTCTTCATCCTGTTGCCCGCATTAACAAGGGCTCTCCTGGTGTCTTCCCAAATCTTAGTGAACTCCATGGACAGAAAGTCGGCTGCAGGCACGCCCGAGACTGAATGAACCAGTAGAAGTATATTAGGATGTTGTCCAGAAACAACAAAAAAGGGAGACTTGTTGGACGACTCGCTGGGGTGATTGTTGTAGGCAAACTCCGCCCATGGAAGAAGATTGACCCAATTGTTCTGGTGGGCATTGGAAAAATGCCGAAGGTAAGACTTCAGGATCTGGTTGGTATGTTCCACCTGGCCGTTGGTCTGCGGGTGATAGGCAGAGGAGAAGTCCAATGTCACATTCATAAGTTTACAAAGGGCCCCTCCAGAACCAGGAAGTGAATTGCACTCCTCTGTCGGACACGATGTGTTTCGGAAACCCATGGTTCTGAAGATATGGCTAATAAAGGTTCTGGCCAATTTGGGTGCAGAGGGTAAACCAGGCAGAGGGACAAAGTGGACCATCTTGGAAAACCGGTCCACAACCACTAGAACAACCGTGCACCCCGAGGAGCGAGGAAGATCGGTGATAAAGTCCATAGCCATATGTTGCCACGGAGCTGACGGTATCGGAAGAGGATGCAGAGGATCCGCGGGTAGTTGCCTCGGAATCTTGTTCTTGGCGCAGGAAGGACAAGAAGAGACTAAATCCTTTCTGTCTTGACGGAGAGAAGGCCACCAATAGTGACGAGAGATAAGGGAGAGAGTCTTTCTAACTCCAGCGTGTCCGGCAAACTTAGATGAATGGCCCCAGAATAACACCTTCACTCTGTCTCCTTCGGCGACAAATGTCTTACCCCGGGGTAAGGCAGCAAGACTTAAGGGAGCCACGGAGATAATCCGGGAAGGATCAATGATGTTAAATGGATCTTCTTCAGCTTCATCCAGCTGGACAGACCTTGACAGAGCATCTGCCTTGATGTTCTTGTTGCCCGGCCGGAAGTGAAGCTCAAAGTCGAAGCGAGAGAAGAACAGGGACCACCTGGCTTGCTGAGGCTCGAGACTTTGCGCAGACTAGATATACGCCAGATTCTTGTGGTCGGAAAAAATTATGAAGGGATGAACCGCCCCCTCGAGCAGATACCGCCACTCCTCTAGAGCCAATAGTTCTTTGTCACCGATGGAGTATTTGCGCTCGGCGGTAGAGAATGTCTTAGAGAAAAAACCGCAGGTGACTAGGCGACCGGACGGAGACTTCTGAGACAGCACCGCCCCAGCTCCCGTAGAAGAAGCATCCACCTTGAGAACGATTGGTCTGCTTGCTTCAGGGTGGTGGAGCACAGGAGCGGTTGCAAACGCCTGTTTCAGGGACAGAAAGGCGTCCTTAGCCTCTGAAGACCAAACGTTGGGGTTGGCTCCTTTGCGAATGAGTGCCGAGATTGGCATAGTCAGTGAGGAGAAATGAGGTATAAATTGTTGGTAATAGTTTGCAAAACTGAGGAATCGTTGAATGGCCCTAACCCCGTGAGGTAGCGGCCAGTTGAGGATGGTGGTCACTTTCTCAGGATCCATCCTTAGTCCCGCATCGGAGATAATGTATCCCAAAAATGGCAAGGACGTCTGCTTGAAAATACATTTTTCAAACTTGGCTTAGAGACGATCCTCCCTCAAATATAGCAACACTTGGCGAACATTCCGTCTATGGGAAGATAGGTCCATAGAGAAGACGAGAATGTTATCCAAATATACCACAACACAGGAGTACAAAGATAATAATAATTAATAATAATTTTATTTCTATAGCGCCAACATATTCCGCAGCACTTTACATTATAGAGGGGACTTGTACAGACAATAGACATTACAGCATAACAATAAATACAGATCAAAGTAGATACCAAGAGGAATGAGGGCCCTGCTCGCAAGCTTACAATCTATGAGGAAAAAGGGGAGACACAAAAGGTGGATGGTAACAATTGCTTTCATTTTTCGGACCAGCAATAGTGTAAGAATCGGGTGTTCATGTAATTCTGCATGAACCGGTTATCAGCCTAAGTATGTAACAGTACAGACACAGAGGGCTATTAAATGCATAAAGCGGGTGAGAACATAATAAGAGGTACCTGATTATGGTAGAAAATTTTTTTTGAATGGGCCTACAGGGATAGTTAGGTTAATGCGTTGAGGCGGTATGCCAGTCTGAACAAATGCGTTTTTAGGGCACGCTTAAAACTGTGGGGATTGGGGATTATTCGTATTAACCTGGGTAGTGCATTCCAAACAATTGGCGCAGCACGTGAAAAGTCTTGGAGACGGGAGTGGGAGGTTCTGATTATTGAGGATGCTAACCTCAGGTCATTAGCAGAACGGAGGGCACGGGTAGGATGGTAGACTGAGACGAGGGAGGAGATGTAGGTGTAGGGTGGTGCTAAGCCATGGAGTGCTTTGTGAGTGAGGGTAATAAGTTTGTACTGGATTCTGTAGTGGATGGGTAACCAGTGTAATGACTGGCACAAGGTAGAGGCATCGGTATAACGATTGGTGAGGAATATGATCACGTGATTCAATATGATCAAAGATCACGAAAAATGTCATTGACAAACTCCTGAAAAACCACGAGAGCGATGCAGAGGCCAAAGGGCATGACCAAATACTCGTAGTGTCCATCCCGTGTATTAAACGCGGTCTTCCACTCATCTCCGGAGCGGATACGGATTAGGTTATAGGCTCCATAAAGATCGAGTTTGGTGAAGATCCGTGCTCCCCTAAAACGATCAAAGAGCTCCGGGATCAGAGCAGGGGATACTTGTTCTTTACTGTGATGTCATTCAGACCTTTATAGTCAATACAGGGACGAAGAGAGCCGTCCTTCTTTTTGACGAAAAAGAATCCTGCCTTGGCGGGAGTAGAGGATTTCCGAATAAAGCCCCTGGCCAAATTCTCCTGGTAATAGTCTGACATAGCCTAGGACTCTGCTGGAGAAACTGAGTATGTTCTGCCCCTAGGAGGGATGGAATCGGGCAGTGATACGGTCGATGTGGAGGTAGACTCTGCCTCCTTCTTGCTGAAGACATCTGCGAAGGACCAGTAGGCGGCAGGTAACCCTGGAGGAGCTTTAAGGGGCCGTGACGTGCGAACTGGTTGAACCGACAACAGACACTTCTCCTGGCAGGGCAGGCCCCAACGAAGTATGTCCCCTGAGCGCCAATCAAGGGTTGGCTCATGTGCCCTTAACCACGGGAGTCTGAGAAGAAGAGCATAGGACAAATTAGAGAGAACATAGAAAGCTATCCTCTCCCGATGCACAAGACCCACTTGTAACTCCACCTCTTCAGTAACCTTCGTGACAGTCTCCGATAAAGGTCTTCCGTCCACCGATGCAATCAATAGAGGGTTCTCCAAGGTCCTGACAGGAATCCGGTACTTCTCGACCTCTTCTTGCCTAATGAAATTACCTGCCGTACCCGAATCCACATAACCCTGCATAGAGTTGCGTTTAGAACCTAAAGAAAGTAGAACTGACAAAGATAGGGGTAGAGAGGAATCACATACACCTAGGGAGTCCTCCCTTACCTGTCCTAGGTGAAGGAGTTTCCAGGACGCTCAGGACAGGAACGAAGTAAATGCGAAGCACTACCGCAATAAAAACATAGGCCCTATGCGAGTCTCTCCTTGCGTCGCTGTTCCGCCATTTTAAGCTGATCCACTTGCATAAGTTCCAAAGCAGCGGTGGTCGAAGACACTACGGGTCGCCGACCAAGTGGCCTTGGGTCAGCAAAAGATGGATGGCCAGATCTCCTCTCACGAATGGCCTCACAAAACCGTTCCTGGAACCACAGGTCGATACGTGTGGCGAGAGAAATCTGGAGTAACTCGTCCTGCAAGCTCGTCCTTAATTCGACCCGACAGCCCCCACCAAAAGGCTCTTACAAGTGCCTCATTATTCCAGCCCAACTCTGAAGCCAACGTGCGGAAGCGTATGGCATATTGGCCTACAGTGAGCTGGCCTTGAGTGGTAGAGGCCAACCGACCCGGCTAATCGAACACCCTATGAAAGGTCTCCAAAAATATTGACAAATGTGACACCACAGGATAATCACGTTCCCACAACGGATTTACCCAATCCAGAGCCTCCCCCTCCAGGTGAGAGACAACAAACGCCACCTTAGCCCTATCTGTGTGGTATTGCTGGGGTAGTAGGTCACAGTGGAGTCGGCACTGGTTCAAAAATCCCTTGCAAAGTTTGGGATCGCCACTGTACCTGGGCGGTTTTCCCAAGCGAGGCTGGGGTTGGGGCACTGACGCAGGATCTCTGGGTCCAACCGACGAGACCCGCAAGCTGCGTCACGTTAACTGGATCAGAGGACTGCAAAGAAGTCAAGCGAGAATCCATAGACTTCATAAAAAACATGATACAATTCTGGTTTTCGTGCAGGAACGCTAACTCCTTTTGAGCCGGAAGGGAGGTACCAGCGGGGTCCATGGCCTGATGATACTGTCACGATTCCTGGAGTGGACCCACTGGATTGCGGTACTAACTGTCCCTGGGCGAGCTGGCCAGGTGGAACCAAACCCTATGCAGGGAGCGTTAGGGGCAGACTCAGGGGGAAAGTATACCGCAATAGCTAGTACCAGAGGGCCGGCTCGTAGGAGAAAGGGAGGACCAGGGAAGCACACCGAGACTAGGATAAGGCAGAGTGCACAGTGGGAAGTGTCCCGGGACCAGGACAGGGCAGAGCGCACGCGGGTAACTGCACCAGGATAGGGCAGAGCGCAAATGGGGAAGTGCGCCAGGATAGGGCAGAGCGCACACGGGGAAGTGCACCAGGATAGGGCAGAGCGCACACTGGGAAGTGCACCAGGATAGGGCAGAGCGCACACGGGGAAGTGCACCAGGATAGGGCAGAGCGCCCACTGGAAAGTGCGCCAGGACCTGAATACAAGGAATGTCTGTAGTGATACCAACTGGCGCCGAACAGACACGCAAATGATCATCAGGCACTGACCCCAAGCAGGAGGGAGCCTAAAATACTCGGTGGCCGCCGCTATGACACGGCGGAGCTTCCGAGTCACGATCCTCCTGTAGTATGAAGCGTAGGAGAAGCGCCCGGCCAGAACCCAATGCGCCTGCGCGAGCAGCGAAACCTCCAAGAACCCGGAAGTACCGAGGAGATGCAGCGTGGCACCCGCACAGAGCGGTAGTGAGAAGTAGCAGCACCCAGGTAAGTATCTTGGGACCGGGTGGCCGTAACAATGTATTTGGGGCAACACGGTGTCTTAGTGGTTAACACTGTTGCTTTGCAGCGCTGGGGTCAAATCCCACCAAGGACAACGTCTGCAAGCAGTTTTTAAGTTCTCCCCGTGTTTTTGTGGGTTTCCTCCGGGTTCTCCAGTTTCCTCCCACACTCCAAAGACATACTGATACGGAATCTAGATTGTGAATACTGAATGTTGAAAGTGGTGATAATGTCTGTAAAGTGCTGCGGAATATGATAGCGCTATATAAGCAAAGCATAATAATGTGTAAACAAGCCCTAAGGAAGAGGTGTAATTTAACAAAGGAACAGTTGTCAGAAAAACAAGAAGGCTAGCTTTCAGCACAGTGAGGATCAGCTGTCATTTGAGGAAGGAACAGCTGTCAGTACAGTAAGAGTTGTCAGGACTGTAGGGAACAGCTGACATTTGGGGAAGAAATAGGTGTCTGTGAAACAAGGAGAAGGTGTCGGTACAGTGAAGAACAGCTGTCGGTACAGCAGGGCTGCCACTAGGAATTTTGGGGCCCCATACTGGCAAAATTTTCAGGGCCCCCTTAAGACTCCGCCCAGGCTCCACCCAGCTCCACCTCGAACCGTCCACAGTCCCACCGCCCTCTCTTGGAAAAGCTCCACTTCTGCGCCACATCCTCACCAATCACACATTTACAGTTCCCATCACCACATACAGTCATGGCCAAAAGTTTTGAGAATGACACAAATATTAATTTTTACAAAGTCTACTGCTTCACTTTTTCTAATGACAATTTGCATATACTCCAGAATGTTATAAAGAGTGATCAGCTTAACAGCAATTACTTGCAAAGTCAATATTTGGCTAGAAAATGAACTTTATCTCCCAAAACACATTTCAACATCATTGCAGCCCTGCCTTAAAGGGACCAGCTAACCTCTTTTCAGTGATTGCTCCATTAACACAGGTGTGGGTGTTGATGAGGACATGGCTGGAGATCAATCTGTCATGATTAAGTAAGAATGACACCACTGGACACTTTAAAAGGAGGCTGGTGCTTGGCATCATTGTTTCTCTTCTGTTAACCATGGTTATCTCTAAAGAAACACGTGCAGTCATCATTGCAATGCACAAAAATGACCTAACAGGGAAGAGTATCGCAGCTAGGAAGATTGCACCTCAGTCAACAATCTATCGCATCATCAAGAACTTCAAGGAGAGAGGTTCCATTGTTGCCAAAAAGGCTCCAGGGCGCCCAAGAAAGACCAGCAAGCACCAGGACCGTCTCTTAAAAGTGTTTCAGCTGCGGGATCGGGCTACCAGCAGTGCAGAGCTTGCTCAGGAATGGCAGCAGGCAGGTGTGAGTGCATCTGCACGCACTGTGAGGCGGAGACTCTTGGAGCAAGGCCTGGTCTCAAGGAGGGCAGCAAAGAAGCCACTTCTCTCCAGAAAAAACATCATGGACAGACTGATATTCTGCAAAAGGTACAAGCAGTGGACTGCTGAGGACTGGGGTAAAGTTATTTTCTCTGATGAATCCCCTTTTCGATTGTTTGGGACATCAGGAAAACTCCTCATTCGGAGAAGACAAGGTGAGCGCTACCACCAGTCTTGTCTCATGCCAACTGTTAAGCATCCTGAAACCATTCATGTGTGGGGTTGCTTCTCAGCCAAGGGAATCGGCTCTCTCACAGTCTTGCCTAAAAACACAGCCATGAATAAAGAATGGTACCAGAATGTCCTCCAAGAGCAACTTCTCCCAACCCTCCAAGAGCAGTTTGGCGATCAACAATGCCTTTTCCAGCATGATGGAGTACCTTGCCATAAAGCAAAGGTGATAACTGAATGGCTCAGGGAACAAAACAGAGATTTTGGGTCCATGGCCTGGAAACTCCCCAGATCTTAATCCCATTGAGAACTTGTGGTCAATCATCAAGAGACGGGTGGACAAACAAAAACCTAAAAATTCAGACAAAATGAAAGCATTGATTGTGAAAGAATGGACTGCTATCAGTCAGGATTTGGTCCAGAAGTTGATTGAGAGCATGCCAGGGAGAATTGCAGAGGTCCTGAAGAAGAAGGGTCAACACTGCAAATATTGACTTGCTGCATTAACTCATTCTAACTGTCAATATAAGCTTTTGTTACTCATATGTTTGCAATTATATTTCTGTCTGTGATAAAAATATCTGTCAAACAAACATAAAAAAAGCAGAGGGCAATAGATCATGTGAAAATATAATATTTGTGTCATTCTCAAAACTTTTGGCCATGACTGTACATAACCAGCAGCTTTTGTTTAGGCCAAAAGATTTTTTAATCCGCCACCATGACAAGGTAAACTCTTTTGACTGGGCTCTACTGTACTGTAACTTACTAAACATTTGTTAAAATATCCAATACAATTTAGGTATATTTTTATTTATTTTTCAATTTTTTAAAGGACCAATAATATCACAAACAAGAAACAAATACCGCAACACCATGACCAGACCACATATTACCACCATATAGTGATCAAATAATACCACTTACAAGTAACAAAAAACACCACACCATGACCAGATCACATATTACCACCACATGGTGACAGCAAAAATACTAGATACAAGGAACAAATACCGCCACACCATGACCAGATCACAGATTGCCACAACATAGTTACCAAATACTACAATACTGATCATTAATAAAAAAAAACCCACAATACTAATATCACCATAAGAGCCATTATACACAGGAGATATGTACTTCGTATACAATGTCCGTGTACAGGTAATACAGTGATCACCGGTGACATTATGCACAGGAGCTCTGTATATAGTGTCAGTGTACAGGTAATACAGTGATCACCAGTGACATTATACATAGGAGCTCTGTATATAGTGTATAGTGTACAGGTAATACAGTGATCACCAGTGACATTATACACAGGAGCTCTGTATATACTGTCAGTGTGCAGGTAATACAGTGATCACCAGTGACATTATACACAGGAGCTCTGTATATAGCATACAGTGTATACTGTCATTGTACAGGTACACACTGACTCACCGGTGACGTTGCTAGTTGAAGTCCTTCATCTTCGCTTGTTATCTTCATTCAGTGCACACCGCCATCACTTGTCTGCAGAAAATAACAGTTATCTAGAGCACATTCCTCAATTATTCCCCAACCTCTACACTACGTCAGATGAAGAAAAAAAGCGACCGTGTCGCCCTGCACAGTAACGGGGCATCTCCTCCCCCACACTGAAAACTTTATCTTCAAAAATATTACCCTTTAATTAGCCCTACAGTAATAATATCCCACATTCTGGACCCTTCATGTCCTCCCATTCTGGACCCCTCGTGTCCTCCCATTCTGCCTCATGTATCTCCATAATTCCCCATGTCTCTCCATATTGCAATAGCAGTATAATGCACCCACATAGCGGTATAATGCACGCCCATAGCAGTATAAAGCACTCCATTGTATAATGCAGCCCAGTAAAAGTATAATGCAACCCCATAGCAGTATAATGCACCCTACAGTATTATAATGCACCCCATAGCAATTTAATTCACCTTAAAGTACTATAATGCACCCCCATAGTATAATGCACCCCCATAGGAGTATAATGCACCCCATAGTATAATGCAGCAGCCCCATAGTATAATGCACCCTATAGTATAATGCAGCAGCTCCATAGCAGTATAATGAACTCATAGTATAATGCAGCAGCCCCATAGTATAATGCACCAATAAATAGTATAATGCAGCAGCCCCACAGTATAATGCAGCAGCCCCATAGTATAATGCACCCCATAGTATAATGCAGGATCCCCATAGTATAATGCAGGAGCCTCATAGTATAATTCACCCATATAATAATGCAGCAGCCTCATAGTATAATGCAGCAGCCCCATAGTATAATAATGCAGCCCCATAGTATAATGCACCCATAGTATAATGCAACAGCCCCATGGCAGTATAATGCACCCATAGTATGAAGCAGCAGCCCCATAGTACAATGCACCCATAGTATAATGCAGCAGCCCCATAGTATAATACACCCCATAGTATAATGCAGCAGCCCCATAGCCGTATAATGCACCCATAGTATAATACAGCAGCCCCATAGTATAATGCACCCATAGTATAATACAGCAGCCCCATAGTATAATGAAGTAGCCCTATAGTATAATGCACCCTTAGTATAATGCAGCAGCCCCATAGTATAATGGAGCAGCCCCATAGTATAATGCACCCATAGTATAATTCAGCAGCCCATAGTATAATGCAGCAACCCCATACTATAAATGCACTCCATAGTATAATGCACTCCATAGTATAATGCATCCCCTTTCCCTCCCCCCATGGTAAGTATAATGCACCTCCATACAGGTATAATGTGCCCCATATCGCGGCTTTACAAAAAAAAAAAATTTCCTTACCTGGCCGAGCTCCAGCGATGTTATCCCTACAATTCAGCTGAGGCGCGCAGCATCGTTCTGGCGTATGACCGTGACGTCATACGATGGCGACGTGCGCGCTGACGTCAGCTGCCGGCCTTTGATTGGCTTGCGGCTGTTAACTATTACCATGCGGGAGGAATTTCCTGCATAGCAATAGATTTTAACTGATCGTGCGTCGGAGGACGCGCGGTCAGTTACTGAAGCGGCAGGATTCTGCCTCTCGGGCCCAGTTAGCAGAACAGAGAGGGCCCACTGCGTGCAGCAATGCCCTGATGGCGGCCCTGCAGTAAAGCGAAGAACAGCTGTTATTCGAGAAGTGAACACTGTTAAGGAACAGCTGTCAGTAAAGTAAGGAGGAGCTATAATTTCAGGAAGGATTACCTATTCGTTAAGAGAGGAACAGCTGTCACTATAGCGAGGAACAGCTGTCGGTAGAGAGAGGGATAGTTGTCAATAATGTGGATTACTCTGTCACTAATAATTGGGTGTTTCAATCGAGCCTGTTAGGTGTCCACCATACTCCAGCTCCACATTTATCTCAGTTGGCACTAACATGATGCTGAGAGCAGTAGTCACTCCAGTTCTCTTCTTTTGTGTAGGATCTGCCTTTAATCAATACATCCTCTAAAATGTCCTCCATTCCATCATGCTGAGCTGGAAGTACGTTACTTTGTATCCAGCTGAATCAAAACGTAGCCCCATATGAAGACATTATACCAGACGTCCAACACAATACCATTGTCTGACTAACATCAAGCAGCTACAGTTTTTCCTAAAGGACTTCTAGTTTGTGCAGAGTAAAAAAAAAAAAGTTTTGCAATATTGTGGCGAGTCTCGGTTTTCCCACTGCCCCTATACATGTTTCTCATTAACAGAGCGAAGAAGCAGCAAGAGTCATAGAAAGACAGTGACCCCTCCGGCAGTAAGAGGCTTATGTTTTATTAACCAACCGCACTGACACTAGTTGTACGTATTACAGGCATTTCGACGCCTCTGTGTTCTGGAGCTATCAAAGCTTTGCACTTGAAACGCACAGTATCCAATCTCTAGAGATATAGTTAAGTACCGTTTAGTGAGGTGACCAGATCTCCTTATTGCTAAAGAATAGATATACAGTGTATAGGTACAAATGTATCTGCTCTTACCCCCATAATACTGTTATTACTTTCTATTAATACTGTGTCAACTTGTTTCTTGGCTCTGTACAGTCCAATGTTTTATTCATTCGCCTACTGTGGAGCTTCATTTTCTTACTGAACGTACTACAATGTGTTGACATGTTCAGATATGGGATGACCAGGACTCTTGCCAAAGACATCTGCTACATTTGTCCATAAACGAGTGTGCATATGGCTGGGTATACTGTACATCCCGTAATGGTTGTTATGGACTAGCTGAGGTTGACTTCCCCCATTTCTGACAGGTAGTTTGACCTTTTGTTGGGTTAACATGACCACGAACAATATAGCATTGCCAAATTTGAGAGAGACGGCTACCTGGTAGCGTCTAATGGTGGAAGACAGGACAAGTACCAAGTTCTACTGCCTTGGATGGGAATATGTGGTGTGAATGCACGAAACATCATCAAAAAGAAGATGGAAATTTTTGTCGTAGAGCTCCTCTTCTCTGTGCATGTGTTGGCGTGCAACTGGACATCATTAGTGTTGAGTAGAGATGAGAGACTTTGCCTCCGGGAGGGTCGAGTCGGGTTTCGGACCACTCGACTTTACCAAAAGTCGAGTCGAACGAAATCGGCCGACTATCGGAAAAAGTCGGAGTTCCGACTGAAACTCGACCTGACCCCAATGCAAGTCAATGGGGAAGAAAAGTCGGCAGGGAGTGGAGGACAGTAAACACACCTACAGTGCCCATTTCAATGCCAACGACATCAATTCTTATAACTTAAGCTTGTCAACCTTAATTTTCTTTATAATAATATTAACGCATTGAAAACTGGGGGTTATTTGGCTAAAGTTGTGGGGGGGGTCAGGGCTGGCTCCAGGTTTTCGTGGGCCCCGGGCGAAAGAGTCTCAGTGGGCCCCTTAAACACATACCACAATTCATGATGCTCCGATACGGCAGAGAAATATTGGTATAGTACAATGCCAAATACTTCACTTACATTACATGAGTGATGTCTATTGTAAATTCTACAAAAGCTCAAAAACCGGACAGTATAGTCCTCCACACAGTATTATGGGCACCACATAGTGCGCCATACAGAATAATGCAGCAAATAAATGAAGGGTGCACTACTATAAAAGATGTATATATAATATATAGTATATATAAATATAAATAAGGGGGTGCTGCAATGCACTATAAGGATAAAATTGAAAAGAAAAAAGAAAATGCAATAAATAGCGCACACCCCTCAATATGAAAAAATAAAATAATATTTGAATAAGGAAGAATAAATGATGAGAAAACAATGTTTATTACAAAAGGACTAAACACAGCAAAACATGTAGGACAATACATTTAAAAATTATATGTAATACAAAAAAACATATTAATAAAACAAAGAACACCCCCAAGGTCCAAAATATATGGGACCACGAATGAAATAATCCCCATCAAACAGATTATGTAGTATTATAATAGTGTGCACGTAATACTATATAATAACCATGAATATCAAAATACAGGATGGAAATATCCCCATAAGTTCAGTAAATAGATAACAAGACATAAACATATATGTATCAGAACAATCAAAAAATACCTGTATATAAATGGACTAACGTATTTGGACCACTGGTACAATATAGCCCAAAGAGTAGGCAGTATCACAATTGGCAACCTGAAAAGGATAAGATATGTGGAGGATAGATAAATATCCACATAGGGAATAAGGATATAATAGTCAGAGTGAATCTCAGAAGGAGATATATAGAGCTGTCCAAATAGAGGACAAAGCATGAATAAAGGGAACTGGTAACGTTACCAAAAAAGGATCCAAATGGAAGGTGCCAGGATAAGCAGGTAAGGCAAGAGTATGGGGAGCGGTCCCGGGACCCGGGGTGAAGACCCAACGCGTGTCGCTGAAAAGGCAGCTTCGTCAGGGGAAAGATGTTAGAACGCTGTGAACGGTCCTTATATAATGGAGATAATGAATGCTTAAAGCCCCAAAGCAGGAAACACCCTGCTGCAAAGAGCCGGAAGTGGTAATATATGCATGAAGGTAAGAAGTGCGTCATGAATGGGAACGCACTTACACAAAGAGAATAAGAAAACATGATGCGTCGTAGATGAAATCGCACTCTTGTGCAGGAGTGCGCAACGAAACAGATCGTGGCAATATAACGCAAGAAATCTGCGAAGAGTATATTTGCGCTTTAAACAACGACGCATTTACATGGAATAGAATAGGAACACACTTGCACATAAATGAAAATAAAGAAGTCAGCTTTATGCGTCATAAATAAAGTCACATATATGCGAGGTGGATATAACAAAACTATGTAAACAAAATGAAATAAGATGAATAAATAATAATAAATAAATAATATTGATATGCGTGAATATAACAATGAAAATAAATATAGAAATAAAAAAAAAATATATAAATAAATGAAAATAAAAATAATAATAAATAAAGAAATAAAGAAAATAAATAAAAAATAAATAAATAAAAAATAATAAATGATGAAATATATGATGAGATATATGAAAAAATATATAAAGAATGGAGAGAGACGCAAGGGAAGGCAGGCAAGGGCGTCAAAAACCAAACAGCGAATACAAGGTACATATTTAGCCCAAGAAACCGGTGAAGAGTAAGTCTTCATTCAGACCAAACGGGAGGTACTCCGTAGATTGTAGATCCAGCGAGATTCTGCTTGAAGTAGTTTTTTCTGGAGATTTTCTCCTCTTCCGTTACCATTAATTTTCTGTAGACCAAAAAAACGTGTGTTAATAACATGGCCACCATGATGGTTTAGAAAGTGGGACGCTACAGGAGTAAGCATCCGACCCTTTTTTTGGTCTGAAGCTGCAAGATGAATGGTAGAAAGATGTTTTTGTGCTCTTTTTCTTAGTTCCTGCGAAGTTTGGCCCACATAAATTTTTTGGCATGGACAGATGATAGCGTAGATAACATTCTTTGTTTTACAATTGATGTAAGATTTCAACGAATGTGATTTGTTGTCCAAAGGATTAACAAAGAAAAACTTAGTATTAGGCAGGCATGAATTGGCAGACACTACAGTCACCACATGAAAAGGAACCAATGAGGCGAACGCCTCTGTTAAGTCTAATTGTGGGACGAACAAAGTGACTATTGGTTAACATGTCACGAAGATTGGGTGCTCTCCTAGCTACCATTTTGGGCTGTGAGCTAATAAGTAAGGAAGTTTGGGTGTCTGTGCATAGGATATCCCAATGTCTGTTGAGAATAGTTCTCAATTGGTTCCAATCTTTGTTAAAAGTGGTGATAAATTTGACTTGTGGGTCTTGTTGACGAGGGCTGTGAACCAACAAGGAATGCTGGTCATGTCTTTTAGCTCTTTGGTAGGCAGTCGAAATGACTCTTTTAGGGTAACCACGTTCCCTAAAACGATCAGTCAAGAGTCTAGATTGAACATCGAAATCACTAGTACGGGTACAATTCCGGCGGACCCTGAGAAATTGCCCAACTGGAATGCCCTTTCTGGTGTGTGCAGGGTGAAAACTGTCATACCTTAAGAGGCTGTTGGAGGCCGTCGGTTTACGGTGTAGATCCGTAATAAGTTCATCATTTTCTATTGAAACCTTTAGATCCAAAAACGTAGTGGTAGTGGAAGAAATGGAAGACGTAAGATGTATATTGAGGTAGTTGTTATTAAGCTCCTGGAGGAAAATATAGCAGTCGGTTTCGGTGCCTGTCCAAATGAAAAATACGTCATCAATAAAGCGAAACCATTTATATACGTATTTATTGAAAAGACATGAGCGATAGACCACAGTTTCCTCCCACCAGCCTAAAAAGATATTAGCGTAGGCTGGTGCACAGCGAGCCCCCATAGCAACGCCGGAAACTTGACGGTAAAAGGACCAATCAAAAATAAAATAATTATGGTGTAAAATGAACTGTAAAAGATCAATCAAAAAAGAATCATGTAGTCTATCAGGGTTAATCTGTTTATCCAAAAAATAGGAAACTGCATGTAAGCCATCATCATGATTGATATTAGAGTATAGTGATTCAACGTCACAAGTGACGATCATCATAGAGTCGTTAATAATCAGGCTGCGGCAGTTTTCTATAAAATTGGAAGAGTCCTTAATGTAGGAAGGTAAAGAGGAGGCAATAGGTTGTAGATAAAAAATCCACATAGATATTGGCTTTTTCGCATAAACTCCCAATGCTGGACACGATGGGCGGCCTGGTGGTGTAGAAAGGCACTTGTGAACCTTTGGTAAAAGGTAAAAAGTTGCTGTGACTGGAGATTCAACCCACAGGAATCTCTTAACATGAATGGTGATCACACCATGGCTAAGAGCTCTGCATAGAAGGATGTGAAATTTGTTAGAAAAGATAACTGTGGGATCAGACGGTAATTTGACATAAAATTTATTGTCATTGAGTTGTCTCTGGACCTCATCGAGGTACATCTGAATTGGCCACAGAACAATATTTCCGCCTTTATCGGCTTCCTTGATAACAAAATTACGGTTGTTCTTCAAGGAAAACAATGCCTTAGATTCCTGAGATGAAAGATTAGATGGAACCATCGGAGTAGGAGCAATGCGTTCAATATCTTTTTTGACAAGCTCAAAAATATTTTTACTGCCGGAACCAATGAAAAGGAAGGTACAACCATAGATCTGTTTCTGTGTGGAAAATTCCTCCTACCTTGTTCTGCTTCATTCTCCTGGAGGAGCTCAACAAGATCCTGAAAAACTTGTCTGTCATTGTCTGAAAGATAGGGGGTCAAATT